>VWYP01005556.1:0-93922 GCA_013400435.1 Pycnonotus jocosus
AGGGCAGGGCGGGCTCACCCAGGATAGTACACAAGAGGTACCAGAAACTCCGCAGATGTAGTTGGNGGTAGCACACCAGAGACAGCAGAAACTCCGCAGATGTAGTTGGAACTACAGAGCGTCCTGCCAGTGCAGGGGGTGCAGGGCTGCAGTGTAGCAAAAGAAAAGCCAAGAGCAGTGGCGAAGAAAGGGAGGGGCTGGGCACTGGCAGCCCAGCTCCCTGACACTGCAGTGAGAGGTGCCCTTGAGGGGGAAAGGCCCTCAGGGTACCAGGGCTTCCCCTGAGGCACCCAAGCAGATGGTGAATGGACCCCTCTTTGGTGAAGCTGGGTGTTAATAAGGTCCCAGTGCAGCGGCTGCTCTTGCGAGCAGAGCTCCACTCTGCAAAGGCAGCAGGAGTCGGAACCCCGAAGCGCTGACAAATTCTCCCCACAGCAACCTCAGCCTCTCTCCCCTCCAAATGCTGAGAGAACAAGAGACAGCGAGGAGCTGCCCCAGCCCCATTTTCCCCGGACCAATTCTCAGTATCTCCACCACTCTGAGAGAAACCCTCAGATAAGAGGAGTGCAGCCAAGTGCCCTTCTCCCCCGAGCTTGGCAACTTCTTTTGTCTTTCCTAAGTACCCAGTGCTTATTGTCTCCTGGCAACATATGGGAAAAAATATGGAAAAAATTCCATAAGAGAAAAAGAAGAATCCTAACCCCCAACAAGGGTCCTTCTAGAATCTTGGGGAGAAGAAACCACAGCAACTGTAAAAGCTTTCAAATTTTAAATTTTTAAAGTATCTTTTAGATACTAAAATTACTTTCTAAATGTACGAATAAATCAGTCAAGCTGTTGAAAGAGCACTTGAGCATCTAGTAGAAATATATAAGAATTTGAAATTATTATCCTCTTGTGTCAGGTTTAGACTGTTTTAAACTCGTGGTTTATGGGTTAGGTCAAGTACTCTGGAAAAGTTGACAAGATAATTAAGGAAAACTAGAATAACTTTGGTCCTAAGAGAAGCTAAACTTCTTGGGAAATGTCTAATTTCTGAAGCACTGGAGGATTTAGCCATGCAGCTGTAGAGAATATAGGATTACGGGGATTCAGTGGTTTTCATAAAACCAAGGCACATCTTAAGAAGACACATATAAAAGTCAGAAAAGATCTGGAGTTTGGAGGTATTGGAAAGTCTAAAATTGCAGAATTTTGGCTGAAAAATGGAGCTGTTAATAATGGCATGCCAAGACAGTTTTCTTGGGAAAGGAGTTGCATTTCCAAAAGGAAAATTTTGTTCCCATGCATACAGATGTGTGTGTGTATATATATATATGCACATGTGTGTATGTATGTATGTATGTATATATATATATATTTAAAAATTTATGGGTTTAGAGCTCTTTTACCAGACATCTGGAGAGTCTTAATTTTTCCAGAAATAAAAATGAAAATGCTCATTGATTAATAAAAGTCATGGTAGAGAAGTGATTTTTTTTTTGCCTGGGGAGAGAGAAGACTGAGGAACTTGAGAAACCTAGTCCAGATGAATGGGCAGAGGAAGTGAAACAGCATTTGTACAGGTCACATCAACAGATTCTCCATATTAGATTAACAGGAATTTAATTGTTTTAAAATTCACAGCTGTTTATGAAATGCAGTCAGGCAATTAAAGTGTCTGGTTAAAATGAAGGGACTGATTATAGCGATTTGAAATCCTTAACTCCAAGAGTATCTGCATGTTCTGTGTTAGCAATGTAGGAAGTTCTTTATGTCAATCTAAAGTGATGTAGATGCCTGAGCAAGAACAACTCTGTCTCAGGAATGTTTAAACCAGTTATTCAAACAATTTAAACATGGAGTGGGGTGTCAATTTAAAAAGTGCTGATGAATTCCACTTATCACCGAAATTGTCTAAATCTTGGTAATTGAAACAGTCACTGCCATAACAGATGAAAAAAGCAAGCAGCCCTTTAGCATAATCCCTTGAAACTGACAGGTTTGCTGAAGTGGTTCTGGCCATTTTAATGTTTAATTAATTTTGTAATAATAAATAATAAACCACTGCAGTTTAGTGTGCTGTTTTTTGTCAACACCTTTTAGTCATCTGAGAAAGTGCTTTTGTATCGAAGCATTTGGGAGGATAATGTCAGTGGTGCTGAGGCTTTTGGAGACAAGTGTCAAAACCTGTTGCTTTGAACTCAGTTTCATTGTTAATGAGCTTCTCGTGTGGAGACTTTTATATTCCAATTGCCTCAGTTTAAATGGAGGAGATTGAATAAAAACCAACTTAACAGTAGCTTGCTTAATTCTGCACGTGTCTTGAAACTATTTTAATGCAGTTTCTTACAAGGTGAAAGCATATCTTTGAAGGTACTGAATTCCGTGTGAATAGTAGCATCTCTTTTTGGGTTTGGGTTTTTTTAGGGTTGGGGTTTTTTTGTCTTGGTTTGGTTTTGAAGTCCTTGGATGGTCCTGCTTTCTGTCCTGCATCCAGTCCCAACATCCAACAGGCTGTTGCTGCTTTACCAGGTTTCAACACCAGCGAGAGATGCTGGTGGTGATCTTGGACAAGATTTGAAACAAATCCACACTCCAACTAGATCTGAATTGAGGATTAGGTGACTTTTCGTACTGTGACATGTCTGAATAAGACTGTTTTGAGTATAAACAAGTATAGATTTTCTGGTTTAGGATGAAAAAGTTGAAAAAGGTGGTGACTTCTCCTTCACAAGGACCACCAATCTGTGCCTTCATGCATGACCTTCCTGTTCATGAGCTCCTGCATTCTGAAGCCTTTTCTCTCTCAGCAGAAGAACTAATAAACAAAACAGATACCTATTCAATGTTCTGCTCATTGAACAATGTCTCTTCAGTGCCCTGGATGAGTCACGGGTCTTGTTGAAAAATAAATGTAGTCATGTAGATTTTCCCAGTACTTGCACGCAAGGCTCTTTGTTGGACTGAATGGATAAGCTTCAATTTGGTATTTTTGCATTCCAGTGTTTGTCTTTGTAAGTTTAATAGTTTTTCTGAGCTTGCATTCTGGACACTCAGTGTGGGGTGTTGGTACTGGGCAGCACTGCACTGGTGGGTTTTTTGTACTGTTAAGGCATCAAATATGTGAACCTCCCAAAGTTCGTAGATTAATATTGTTTTAAGGGAATTGCTTGCAATCTTTTTATTTTAATAAAGAGATTCCAAGTGATTAAATGATTTGTAGTTACTTAAGAGTGCTCAGTGTTAAGGAGCTGTGGTGGTAAAAGCTGCTTTTAATGGAAGAGCTTGAGGAAAGCAGAGCTGTTTGGTGTCAAGTGGAAGAACTCTGGTGTTTTGTTGATTCCTTGAAACTAGATTTTGTTGAAACTTTTTGTTCAGTTGAAGCTTTGTCACGTTGTGGGTTTTTGAGGGGCATGGTGCAGAATGTGTCCTCAGCAGTTGTTTTTGGGGCATCCAAAAGGGATCAGTTCCCTCTCTTCCCACTGCAATCTTTTTTCATGCATCCACACCATTTGCCTTCCTTCCTCTGTTTCTCTCAGTTCTGCTGCTGCACTCCTTCTCAGGCACCCTCATGATGGGCAGAGCTTTCAGCACATTTAGGCGACCTTTCAACAGTGCTGGCATTAATGACAGCCCAAAGCTGCACAACAGATTTGAGGTGAGCCCTCAACTATGGTGTGGACTTGGAGAGATCCCATGTGAGAGAAAGAAAAGGAAAACCTAAAGCGAGTTGCCTGTCTTGACATTCATGGTTGTTCTAGGACAGATTTTCTGCATAATTTATTGGTATTTTTCTGTCTCCTGTCTGTTTCCCAGACTCAAAAAAGTAAGAAATTGGCCACCAGAAAACCAGAGGCATAATTTGACAGGAAATGAGCATATCCTAGGACAGGAGGATATGTGAATAGGGAATGTCTGTGGATGTCTGTGTGAATAGGGAGGACTTGAGAATACAGCTTTTTGGATGGACCAAAATCTTCTGTGAATAACTCCCGTGGGGGAATCCTGGAAAGAAATAGAGATATTGGAGTTAGTGATGTGATAGTAAGAAGCTGGAAAGGTAAGAAGTCACTATGAATGAATTGAAAAGCAGTTTAATGATATGACCTTAACAAGGGAATTATAAATTATATTAATTATATCATTGTAATTGTAAGTTATAATACTTTGATAATATTGTGGGTATTATAACACTCATTATTTAATGCCTATAAATTATAATTAATTACCCGGGTTATTGTAAGGTGTGCCTGACCATAGAAGGGTATTGAAACTAGATGAGCTTTAAGGTCCCTTCTATCCAAACCATTCTGTGATTCTGTAAACGTGACCTCCTCTCAAATGGCAGCATTTTTAGTTGATTTCTCAAGTTTCTCCAGTTAAAGGTGCTTTATATTTCTCATGCAATTGACAATCAAATACTTTTTTATCTTATGGTAGGATTACTTAAGGTAAATAACCAAGTAGCTTGGTATGGACATTTAGAGGCAATGCCATCAAATACCTGGGTACAGGATCAAAAGGTGCAGGACAGAATCCATATCCATATGCATATTTTGGGAAACAGCAATTGCAAAGATTAGGCGGAAGTGGTAAGGGAGAATAAGTGACTTAAGATACTGCCAACCTGTCACATCCAGATCATCATTAATGTTGGTAAGGATATGTTGCTGCAAAAGAGTATTTTTCAGGCCTTTGATTATGGGTATCCCCGCATGGGACATTCTGGAAACATGTTTGATATGCGCTGGAGTTGCTTCACCTTTTCTCCCTAAGAGGCTTTGTTCTAAAGCAGTCAATTTTAAAATTATTCTTGTGTTCAATACTTTGTTGTGATAAAGATGCATTTCACAAAAAAGGTTTTAACAAATCTTACTTCACAGAAAACACTGCTGCTGAGTCCCTGCAGCAGCCTGGGATCAGCATGTTACATTCAGCCTCAAACAGGTGCTGGCTGGGGGCAGCCAAACGAGGCAAAAGGTGCAGTTGGCAGAAACCACAGAATCACAGAATGGGCCAGGTTGGAAAGAGACCACAGTGGGTCATCTGGTCCAACCTCCCTGCTCAGCATTTTGTTGCCAACATTTGGTTCATGCTGTTCAGGGAGAGCTCCATTTAATCAGAAAATACACTTAATAAGTAGTGTTGCAACTGGAAATAAATTGTACACAAGTTTAGCCACCACAGGGACCCATGCTGGGGCTTCCCAAGTGTGCAAGCACTGAGCTGTTCTGGTCCTAATAGGGATTGATGGAGTTTTTTTCCTGCCATGAGAAGATGTCTGTGTGCACCAGCTGGCTTGCTTTGCTGCTTTCTTCTGTGAATAATTCAGCTGGTTTCTTTTTTTTTTTTCTTTTTTTTTTTCCCCAGTTTATCATTCTGTAGTTCAGCCAGGATCTGAATCATTCATCTGATTCTTTGTGATCATGTCAGATGACTTNGTGAATAATTCTGCTGGTTTTTTTTTTTTTTTTTTCTTTTTTTTTTCCCCAGTTTATCATTCTGTAGTTCAGCCAGGATCTGAATCATTCATCTGATTCTTTGTGATCATGTCAGATGACTTATGTGCACCCAATATATTAGTGAGATCTGATTTCTTAGTAAAATTATATTGTGTTATTTATGTAGCTTAAACATGAATACTGATGAAGTTTGGTTTTTTTAATCAAATATGCTAATGTTTTATTTTAAGAAGTCAAAGTATCTGCATTCACCATAAAATTTTGCCCAGTAGCCACCCCTCTCACCCCACTTATTTCAAGATTAACTGTAAATCTTTCCTCTAAAAGCATGGTTTTATAGTGCATGTGAGGGCATGGTAATGATGTGTCAGGAAACTAACGAAATCTGAATCAGAGACCTAGAAATTCATTGAAAAATGTCATAGTTTACAAATGGAAATAACTTGTACATGGAGTAGACACTGCAGGTTACAGACCTTCTCATTGTATGTTTTTAACATACTTGATGAATTTTGAGCATTGTGCTGCTGTTTGAGTATTTGAGGGTTTGCTGGTGGGTTCTTAAATGATTTTCATGGTCTCATAAATGAGTTGGATTTTTCCATGGTCATGGATTTTTGAATCAGTCTGCGTCAGTCTTTAGTGTGGTTTATCATGTCTAAACGGCACCTTTGCTGTGATCTTTGTGGTTGCTACCAAAGTTTGAATATGAGCTTTTTGCAAGTAGTAAGTGTGAAATGCTCTCTTTCCTGTAAAATATCTGTGGCTGATAGGGTAACTTCTTGCAGATTGGTGGAGAGAGGGGGGGCGGGAAAAATCAATGTTGCTGACATCCAAAAACACATCATAAAAATAAAGCTTCCTACCAGTTTAATAGTCTGAAGTATCTTCATTGTGTTAATTAATCACTATGCCTTATATAATGACTCTTTGAAGGACATGAAAGGAAAGGAAACTGTGCTTTAGAAAGGCTTTTCTTTGTGATTCCCCCATACCTGGTTGTTTCTAGATTTGCATCGTTGGAGGCAATTTTCATGGAATTTTTTGGGGATGTGGTAGAATGACTTGGTTCAGGCAATTCTTTTTGGCTTCATTCATTATAATAGTTGGTTACTACGTGCCAGATAGTTATCCTACTTTGATATTTTATTCTTGGTGTATCTAGGAAGTGACAAACAGAAACTCTGAGTGTTTTCATTTCTATAATATGCTGAGATTTTGGTTGTTTTGAGATAGCATTTTCATGATGGGCAACACATTGCATCTATACAGCATTCTTTCTAAAGTTTTTCACTTTGGAGTCTTACCAGAATAACTGTCTCAGAGTTATTTATAAGTAAACTTCAAGCCTTAATTGTTGGCTTGGAAGTTTAAAGATCCTGTCCATTGATCTGCCTGACCACTCCTAGTTTGGTGGGGTTTTTTTAAGTTCTTTTGTTTGCTTTTGTGGAAGCAGACAGTACATTCCCTATGGGCCAGAGGATTCCCATTCCTTTCCCTCCATGTGTGTAGCTTTCCTCAGCCTTTTAAAGGGGATGGCAACGTTTCTGATCTCCATCATAATGAGAATTGGAAGTGGTACCTGGTGTGGTAGATGTTGACCCACAGGTGTACATATAGCTGGCATCTGTCAGTCTGTGCCTGTGTTCTGCAGGGAGCTCCAACAACATGAAAGGGGAGTGGTAGGGTTGGAGCTTCTCCTGTCTCCCTGTAGACCAAGCTTAAGGATTTACTGCAGCAGTGGAAGAACAGTTCATTAATTTGGCTTAACTGAGCCTAGAAACTGCTGCTAAGGCTGCTTTTGTGATCCGGTTATTTAACCTTCCTTGGCGCTGTCAAGTGCTGACTCCTGGCAGATGAAGCAAATAAGCGTTTAAGCCAGGCAGTTCCAGAGTTTAAAAGGAGCAGCTCTCTCTTCTCCCTATGTACACATGCAGTTCACAAGTGTGGGTTATGTGGAACAGAATAACCTGGAATGCAGTGACTTTGCACATCCTCTCTGAACTGCAGGATTCACCCACCTTGGCTTTTTAAAGCTGTAAAATGCAAGTGGTGCCTTTGTCTAGCAATTGCTTTAAAACTTCAAGGTGGAAAAAGTGATATGTAAACATGTCAGAATACAATTTTCTTACTCTAATTTCAAATTTTCTAATTCTAAATGTTACTTCAGGTTGTTTTGCCAATTGCAAAAAATTAACTTGATCAAACTAAATTTATTAGTTTTGATAATTCCTTCTATAATTTATTAGGCAATCAATGGTATTGTAAAATACAGTCCTACTGTGTGACTGTGAACAGAGTGGAAGATCAAATATTTTGCTATTAACATATTGGTCAGATTCCTTCTCTTTCTGTCATTAAGATACATAGAATTGGATAGTCAGTATTTGTCTAGTGTCTAGAACTTGATGTTTCAGTGATTCTGTTGTGTGTGCAAAGGTTTAATGAAATTCTGCATTTATATAGGTGTGTATCTCCATGCTGTTACATCAGACAAGTTTTGTACTTTGATAACTTAAATTCCCTGAAAGGGATGCAACTCCTGCTGCAAATTGAGAATTACCAGTGACATACATTTTCAGTGAAGTCGTGCTAAACTTCTAATGCTGCTTCAAAGACATCGTGATGCTCTCAGGATGTTCCAAATAGGGTCTTTGAAATAGAATTTCTAATGGCTGAGTCAAATGCATCACCATATGAAATGATCAGATGTCATTTCCATTTTAAAGAGATTGCTGTAACATGAAAGATTCCAATCAAGATGTTTTCACACTTCACTTAGCACATCATATGCAAACTAAATTAAGGTATCAGTCGACCTACCAGATGTGGTAGGCACAGACCTACCAGAACCCATCTCTCAGGGATGGCAGCAAGTGTTGGCTGCTGTATAGTCTGGAGATCCAAAGCTTTCTTTGATTGCAAGTAGTCGTTTTCATCTTTTAGTTCCCTTATTGTTGATCAATTTGGCTTTTGCCTGATTGACACAAGTGTAATGTCTGGAAGAGCACATACCGAGTGACCACATCTTGGAATGGGTACTAGTAGTACGTTTGGAGGAGTTGTTCTGGTTCCCAGGTTTAGGTGGTGATAAAAGCTTGTGGGTTAAATAAAAATGATTGTGAACTGTCACAAGCAGAATCTTTTGGTGGCACATCTGTGTGTATCCCAGCTTGAAGCTCACAGGTGTGCATATGGAGAAAATATGTCCCAAACAACTTCCAGTTTTCCTTAGGCTGTTTAATTTCTGCCATTGTTCCTTAACCATCTCCCATCTTTTCCAATGTTTCTATAGTTTATCTTCAAGAATTTGTGTTTTGGTCTTTGGTTCATCTTCAGGGACTTTCAAAAAAAGGTTATTTAAGATGTAAAATTAGCAATGATGTGTGCTGAATTGATTCCTCCACCAACTTTTCAAATACAGTGACAGCCTACCCAGAAAAATGGTGGATATGCTTTAAATACTTCCCCAGATGACATGTGAGTTATGTTTTAGACTGTCAACTTGCCTGCCTTTGCAAACCACTCAGGAGCCACCTCTGCAGGCAGAAGCCAATGTTCGTGCCCTTGAGTTTTTCCTGAAGGAACTGGCAAAGGTTTCTGCCAGTCAAGGTGATGGACCTGCAGTTGTGACTGTGCTCATCAGTGGCCAAGCAATCCAGTTCTTACAGGTTTCATTGTGCAGAGCTGATCCAGCTGATCAGGTTCATCCACGTTTTATGTACAATCAGCTCATTTAGAAATGTTTCTTCTGCTCTTGCAAATTGGGGACCAAGAGCCATTTTCCCTATCTTTAGCAAGAGCCAAGCTCTCACAGATCCATTCTCAGTTCTGTTTAGTGAATTTGGCGTCAAGATTCTGTTAGGTCTAGTGCTAACATGGTGGAATAGAACCATGCCTGGGCAAAATCAGGGTAGCTACCTGACAGATTCCTGTGTGCACTAGTGAAGAATATATTGTTATAGATCATTGGAAGAAATGCTAACACTTTCATCTCTGTCTAGATTAATTTTCTTGGCACCTCTGACATATTTTACGATATTTACTTTAGGATACTTCAGATATTTAAAGTAAAGATCTCTTCCAGACAGAGCTCTGTCAGCTCCAAGTGTCTGGCTTTATGCAGGCTTCCTAGCCGCTTTGCTGAGGCCGAGGAACCTCAGATTGCTTTTATGTAATCCACTAACTCAGGAGAAAGTGAGGCTAAATGACAGCAGCTGTGGCCCCGGTGTACCAGATGTGGCAAAGTGGCTCTTTTTGGAAGAAATGAGGGATCACAAAAAGCCCATATGATGGGTGAATCCCTCTGAGACTCTGGGGGCAAGGGGGGAACAGTTGTCAGGGAGAGCCCCACCCCCAGGCTTTGGAGAAAGGAACAAAGCCCAGCTTGGCTGGGCAGCACAGCTCGACCTGCCACGGCTCTGCAGAAAGCAACAGAGATGCTTTTGACTTTGTCCTTTGCTTAACCTCATTCAGGGAAAGTCCTTCAAGTCAGCATTCCAGCAAAATCAAAGGATTTTCAAGTGCGGCACGATGCCAGCACGTGAAGTACTCTGGTTTAAATAGGAGTCTCTTCAACGCTGCCTTTTTTTCAGTGCATCCATGGCTTACCTTTGCACTGGGGTGGTACCTGGCAGAGGCTGAGCTGTGCACAGGGCTGGGGTAAGGATTACGTGGAGCGTTTGTGAAGCTGTGAGAATTGATGTCTTCACTGAGCTTATATAAGGTGCAGCACATTTGCGTGTAAGATACAGTTTTGATCCTTAAAGAATTTGCTGAGCTTTAGTCTTCCAAATTACTTCTTATTTAAGAAAAACTGTTCTTCTTACTGATGCTTTTTGTCTCTTGGATTGGGTTTGGTTTTTTTCTTCCATAACTGATAATTATGCATCTCTTCTGATGTCCTTTTCCTTTTCTCGTAAAAAGTGTTGTCATTTTGACTACCTATTCCCAGGCAGACAAATCTGCTTTTGTGTCAGATTTGTGGCATTTGTGGTGCTTTGTTTTAGTTTGATGTGAATCTCATTTTGCTATAATAATACTATATATACATAAAAATTATGTTTCTCTGTATTTCTTCTGCTAATTTTTTTTCCCGCTCAACAAAAATCGTAATTTCTGTCTTGTGTCCAAATTTTATATATAATATTTACATGGATTTATGAAGAACAACTGGCAGGTTGTAGCTTGAAATACCTGTAATGATTGAAGCACTCCAGGACGTGCATTTGTTTTTCTTACCTGTTTTGAACAATGTCTTTGAACTCCCATTGCTTGTTTTGAGAGAGTGTCAATAGCTTTAAATGATCCATATTCGCTTGGATGGAGATTGGATGCATATTCACTTGGATGGGGACGGCAGAGTGAAATGACTTTGGGTCTGTTAGTGTTCTCTGATATTGGGGTGAGGCAGATATTCGAGGAAATTAAGAATATTAAGCAAAAGTTAAACTCAGTCCTTATGGTTGAGGAAAGTACTTGAGAATCATTTTAAAATACCAAGTAAGAACTCCTCGATGTAAAATCTGATTGAGTAAAACGGGTTCTACTTGGCCAGAGATAGGCTGAAAAAAAAAAATATATATATATATGTAATTAATGCCTTTTTTGTTGTTGGTTTTTTCCCTGCATGGTTTGCTTTGTTAAACTCTTTCACCAGTGTGTTGCTGACAGAATGTACTTGATGCAAAGGTTTAAATGTAGAATTTCCAAACAACGTGTATTTATTTCTTCTTTTCTTTAGGAGACATCACTCAGAAAGGATATGAAAAGAAGAGGGCAAAGCTGTTAGCACGGTACATACCACTAATTCAAGGTGAGAAATGGCATAGGAGTTGCACCTTTGTTCCAAATCTATGAAAATGTGAGATGGAAAAGTTCTCACTAAATAGACTGGATGAATTATAGTAGTGTTTGATGTGGCATCTAACCAGCAGTGGGAAATGGCTGTCACAGAGAAGTGCAGAGCAAGAAAAAAAGCCTGAAATATGTATTTTAATAGTTTTATATGAAATGTTAAATGGTAACATTTTTGTCAGCAAACTTCGGTTTGATAACTGTGTCTGAGACATTAAGATAACTTTAGAAATGAGTAAAATTATTGCTAAAAGCAAGTTGGCTGCTTTCATTAGATGAAAATACTCAGTAGTGCTCACTATCATGCTTTAATGTGCTGGTTTTTGCATTCGCCCTGTGTCTCACCCCATTTCCACACACTCCCTCACCCTTTATGTTTCTTCATAGTACTGACTTTTTTATTATAAACTATAACTTGTGAAGCTGGTTATTATCAGACTTCATCGTCCACAGCAAAAACCTAAGTGCCCACCTTTTTAAAAATTTATTTTTATACTAGGATACTGAAATCACTTGGCTGTTATGCTGCTACTGAGCTTTGGTGTTCTATAATCCCCCAATTTTCCATAGCTTGACAGATTTTAAAATAAGGGGAAATGAGAAGAAAACCAAGGTGAGTGGAAGCAATAATGAGACCCTGTAAAGTGAGACAGTGTTTAACAGTCAGAATGTAATCTGGTGTTTCATCGTGGAGGTTCTTAGCAGAGGTTTCTTTTTTGTGGTTTTGGTTTTTATTTGGGTTTAGCGGGTTTTTTAAGAATAGATGTAGATTTTCCCTTACCAAATTTGTAATCTCTGTAGGCCAAGCAGAGCCAAACTCATCTCTTTAGAATGGCTTGTTCCTTGCAAAGAAGCAGTTTGAATTTTTAGGATGACTTTTGACAATTTTGGGCAGCAAGTTCTAGCCTCACCTGCCACAGTTTCTCGTCCTTACACCGTTTTTCTGGAAAGAACTGTCTCAGTTTTCTGTTCAAAATACCCTGTTCTCTAACTCAGCTTAGTTAAAGACTCTGAGACTAGGTGATGTATGGATTTTGACTGAGGATGTGCAATTACTAGAAATATTCTGCCAAGGCACATTGTCTCCTAGAAAGTCATGTCTTTGGATTTCTGTCTCTTGTTTATTCTCTTATCACCTTTGATTTACTCTGCCTTCACTCCTCTCTATTGACAGTGGGGGTTTTACTTGATATTTTTTCCTTCTCAGCTCTCAAAAGGCTGTTTGCACAAATATTCAAGTACTGAGCTCTCAAGCATAGCTTAGACAGCTCCAGTACTTTGCCTGCCATACTCGTTAAAGCAAGTTTACATTTTCAGCTGCTTAAAGGTTTTTCTCCTTGTTCAGCTGTATTTTCCCTAATCGCCTTAAGCTGTAGTTTAATGAGTCAGCAAATCCTATGGTTTGTCCTACTTGCTTGATACCACATTTTCTAAGAAATACCAGATTACCTGATCTTTTTTTACCACTTCTGCCTAGTTTATGATTAAACTGACAGAAATCTAGCTTTAATGTGCTAAAAAAATTGAATGGACTGTCTGCCTCTGAGCACAAAGAATGATGCTCTGGCAAAAAGATAAAATTTGCTTAAAACATGAAGCTAACTGCCTGTTTCAGTTTCCTGACATATGTTCCATTAACCCAGTTCTAACTTGAAATTTGCCTAATTGACACAGCTTCAGCATGGCTCAGAATAGTGTGTGGGAGTCCCAAAGGCTTTGAGCCTGCAGAAATTTTTTATCATTAACAATTTAATTGCAGCATTCCTGATAGGATTCATAAGGTTCAGCATCCATCAAGTCTTTGCAGATTGATGAATTGTCAGCATTTTACATTTGTTGAGTTCTTGCTCTATGATTTGACGTCCCCAGTACCACTAAGTTGTGTCTTTCTACAGCTTTGTGTCTTAAAAGTGTACTTGCACAGCCATAGGTTTGATTTCTGGAAGTTTAACTTTCCCTGTTGCACCTCATCAGCTGCCAGCTACAAACTTACCATGTGCAAACTCCTGCTCTCTCAATACCATGTAAAATGGATTGAGCTGTGTTCTGCTGCCCTGTACAGCTGACTCTGTGGGGAGCCAAATCATTATCCAGACACTGTTAAACAACCCCACAGAGGGCTTGGTGGACAGAAAAAGACACAAGTGGCTGCAAAGCACATTTTCAATTAACGGGAAAATGAAGCAGAACACTTTGTGATTCAAGAGTCTCATTCCTATATGTTGTTTTGTGTTCTAAAATTCTAAATCTGCAGTGACGACGAGTTAGTGGAAATGTAAAGATTTTGCTTAGAAACTGTAAAACTGTGTAGCTATATGGAAATAATAACTGGAATGAGGGTTTTTTTCACTGATCCAAGCAAGTGCACTGTGCAAAATAAAAAATAAGTGTTGAATAATAGCAAGCATTAAAGAGTAATTAATCATTTTAATGAAGTAAAATTAAACAGTCAGTAATTAGCTTCCTCAGTCAACCTCTGCATGCAAATTACAGATAAAACTCTGAGGAAATAATTAATTATATCTGTAGGCAACCTGGCATGCTGCATGGTGAAGCTTGTGAGTGATGGATAGCATACATGGCAGAGGGTGATTTTGAATGGGGGTAGAGCTGGGCTGTAAAAACACTCAGAAATAACACAATAAAATAAGCAGCATTTACAGTGAGTATCCTGTCCTGAAGGGCAGGTGATGGTCTTAAGCTTCCTTTCTATCACCTCAAGTAAAACTCCTACCTTGTGATGGTTGTTTCCTGATTATCCTGATTTCTTACTGATTTTTTTACAGTGTACTGGTTATTTTCAAGTTGCCTCTTTGGCTGTGTAAATGAGGTTGCAATTGCAGTTGATGTCCTGATGCTGCTTTACAGAGCAGTCCCTGGAAATTATTTCACTGGACTTAGTCAGTGCTAGATTAACACCTTGGTGAGTGACTTCATTTCTCCTCTGGTGAGGAGAAATGGTCAGAGTGATTCCACTCTAAAATTATTTTCTTTTATTTTTTTTTTCTCTTTTCTTCCTTAGCACTTCTGCTCCAGCAAAACTGAAATGTTAACCATTTTCAAATTTTTATTTTAAGGGAAAATGATGATGAAACCTCCTCTAATTTTGGTTGAGGCTGGCATGTCCCATACTTCTGTTTTTCTTATATTTTCGTAGTTTTATGTCTCTGAAAAAATGTTTCTGCTGCTCCCAGGAACACATATTCATTCTATTCCTGGCTGGACCAGGTGATCTTCAAGGTCCCTCCAACCTGGGTTGCTCTGTGGTTCTGTGGAACTGTGATTTTTGTTTTTACGTCTTTGTGGGTAAGAAGTACCCACAAATCAGCCTCTCAATCAATCAATCAGAGTTGGATGAGTTCTACATACCCCTATAGCACTTAGTACCTGTAATTCTATTTTTAAGGAAAGTGCAGCTTTCTTTGGTGCCTTGGAGTCTACAAAAGCTTAATAATTTCTTATAATTTAAAGGAAAAACATGTAAGTGCCTTTCTTGGTGCTATGGACTTAAAATTCCTACTTTATACTATGGTTATAATGGCTATGATCAAAGGATGTCCAAATTTTAATTGGCTAATTTGCTTGGATCTTGGTGTACTTGGTTTAAATGAGGTATGTGAAAATGTGTTCACATGGGCTATTTGAAAAAGCAGTTTATAGCTTCCTTGCTCACAGTTTCTCAAAATATCAAGAGATTGCTATTCCTGTGCTTTTGCAATTCAGTGCACATCCTTTTACATTAGGAGTGCTGGGCTGCTTGTGAAGCACCTCCTGAACTGCTGCTTAAAATGGATTATTATTTTGAGAAATTAAAGTTCTAGCTGATGCCTTGTAGGTGTTCTGCTTACCAGTCTGTCATAGTTTCTAAATAAGTGTGTCGCTTGCTCATGAGTATTTTCATTGAGATGGTTTAGTCAGTGTTTCCATTCTCTGAATTGGATCCAAGTCCTGACTTGTATTTGGTTCCACTGAATTTATAACAGGTGTCTTCTATGCTTTTGTGTTCTTTGCTGCTGTTTAATGCTTCCTTGAATGGAAAGTGTTAATGCCTTTAAAGTGGTTTCACAGACTTCAGGTGGAAGCTTATGAGCTGGAATTTACTTCTTTGAGCAGAGGAAAATGTTACAGAATCATGGAAGACTGTCAAACATAATGCATGTGTACAATGCCTTTTGTTATCATTATTATTTTTAATCTCTTGAATTCCTAATACCTTATTCTGGGTAATGAATTCCATTGGGTAAACCCTCGTTCAGTCCCTCTGATCTGGAAGGTGTGAATATTTAGTTTTTGACCATAAAGACAGTAAAAGTCTGTACAGCAGGTAATATGTTCTGACATGGGATATGACAGTAAAGGATGAAAACATTGAACTGTGAACTTGAGTGAGGGCTGGATACTCAGTAACTGTCCCAGAGCCAGACCTCCACTTCTTGAATTTTCTGCCTTGTCATACCCCCTTTCCTTTCTTTTCACACTTTGAACCTGGCTGCTTTCATTTGTTCCTTTCTTTTTTCCAGACCCAGTTCAATAACTGCAGAAAGACTTGATAATGTACAAAGAGTCTGGAGTTTCCTCTTTGGCCTCCCTCTTCCCCTCTCCTCTCTGCAGAGCTCTTTCATACATTATGTTTTGAAAATTCTCTTTAGAGAATTTTTTGAAAACTCTGCCTACCTAATGTCTTTAGCTGTGCATCCTCCCCAGTGATGCCAGCAGAGAACCTTCCTTGTCCTGGCAGCTCTTCCCTTCTCTTATAGTAAAATCATTTTCGCTTGTATAAATGAAAATTGCTTGAAATGCCAGTATTAGTCTTGATTTCCCAGTGCTTGTGGATGGACAGATACAGGAATAACTCAAATATTAATTTTAATTTCATCCTGTAGAAGCAAATTGTTCAGTTAGTTGGAGGAAGCAGCCTCTTTAGGGTGGCTTCATTCTTGCCAGCTTTGGGCAAGTTAAAAATGGAGAAAACACAGTGATAGTGGATCAAGTGCCTTTAGTATTTCTTTTCTGTAAAGGTGTTGGTGTGAGTGGGGAGACTTAGCCTAATTACCCATCTGCTTTTGCTGGAGGCTAAGGGAGTGATTTGCATAGTAGGAGAATAAATGAACAAGCTCACCAAGCTTGTGGAACAGCATTTTACCAGCACATAGTTATGTAGCCTGAGAGTCAGATGCACTATCTTACTATTTTTACCAAAAAGTGTCATTTTTCAAATTAATTGTTGGTATTTTTGCACTATGATATGAAACCTACTTTGAGAAAGCAAGAAGGGAGTCTTAATCTGAACCACAGAGTTGTGGTTTCTAACAGTGCCAAAGATTTCATGCCTCATCCTAATTTAAAAGGAACTTGTGAGATTCACTGATACATAACTTCATCACAATAACTCTGATTCACAAAAATCTGATCTTAGTCTTGAGAGGAGGGAGAGTGTTCTGGTTTTGGAGTTGATCATGCACTCCTGTTTTTGTGTGGTCACTTCCCTGCTCCTCCTGCTCCCAGTATTGGTGTGGCCAAACAGCCGTGCTCGGGTTGCACATGATTCAGGACATCCCGCCTGCAGGTTCTCATCTGCTGATGCATTATACCAGTCAGCTCATTTTCCAGATGATTTTCCTTCCACAGGGCATCACAGAGTGGAAAAGGGGCTCTTACAAGTCCTGATTTCAAAGCTCTGTAGTAGCTACAAGAGTGCAAATGGGAAGAGTAATGAATTGGGAAGAACATGAATCTCTTTCTCTCCTTACAGCCCTCCTGGAGGAAAAGAAATGGCACGCCAAAAAAGAAGTTCTGGTTTTGTTTTGCTTTTTCACCCAAGGTCTCTTTTGACAAGATCACACAAAAATTATGTAGATAATGCTGTTTTCTGAAAATTTCTTGAGTAGTCTTAGTTGAGGGAGGCTCCCAGCCCAGCTGCCTGTTCTCTTGTGTACCATTGTAGTTATCATGTTATCTATTTGCTTGGCTCAGGTTTAAGGAGATGACTTGCCTCGATCTTTTTAAGAAAATCTAAAATTGTTTATTGTTTCCAGATCAACAAATCCCCCTGGACTGTTGACCTGTGGTTATGGAAAACTTGTGTTCAAGTGAAATGTGGAATAGAATTCTGCAGTGTTTTCACTGCTCTGTCAGATCTGTTGAATCAATTCAGTTGGCAAACTACGTTTGTTTTTCTCTTACGAACAGAATTCTGCTTAAGTGTTTCAAGGAGTGCTAGGTCTGTGTATTGGTAAATACACATTCTGTTCTGCTCCACTGAGGACACTTTGGTCTCTTTGCTGGGCTGTCTCAGTTTATCCCATTGGGAAATGCAGATGATGTTAGATATACTGTCATCTGGTTAAAAAGCTTTACTTTTGGAAAACCGGAAAAGTTAGGTGAGAATGTTTGTTCTTTATCACAAATTGTAAAAGAGAGGAGTGTATCTCTGGAGTAGGACTAATTTCTTAAAACTTAGATCTGTGTGAATTATTAAATGTTCCTTTGTTTTTCTATTATTTAGGCTCATTTTTCCCACAGACCCCTCCCAGAACCGATATCTAGCTCAAGGTTGCCTCTTCAACATGCAGAGGTGTTCACTGTTTGCTGCAAAGGGGATGGGAAAGGGACTATGGCGTGCATTCATCCAAAGGTCTTAAGAGATACGCAAGAAAGCTGGTATATAGTAATTTATCTTGTCATGAAGATGGTAAAACACTTTCCTTGAGGATATTATATTTGAATAGAGTATTTGAAAGTTCTTTTTCATCAGTTGAGGTAGAAATGGGATACTTAATCCAATTACACTCCTAATGTAAAGACTATATCTTACTGAAAGGCCTTCATAAAAATGTCTTATAATTCCTAGACTTGTTAGTAATTGCCAATTTCTTTCCTGATACTCACTTTGTAACAAAGGGAACAGAAACCCCATGAGAGAGAAAGGAACCTTTTCTTACTTGTTAAAGTAAGATCTTTCCTTGCAAAGGAACTGACTCAGATTCCTCTGGAATGATGTCTTCAGTTCAGTGAGAGCTGCTTTTGGTAAATATTTACATTTTGGAAAAGTGGTTTTCAAAATACTTTGTTTCCAAAATGTGTTGTTTTCAAAAGACTTGGGGGCAGGTAGGAAAGCAGAAGCTCTTCAAGGGAAGGAAGGACTGAAATGAAAGATATATTCAGCCTTGTGTGGTACAAGGGCTCAGTAAATGCAGCAGGTGTTACATGGCTGAGGAAAGTTTATTGCAAAGCACAGCACTAAGCTAAATTTATGTTAGGATTGTGCAAAAACTCCTCCAACTGCATTGGAATTTTTACATTACATTTTAAAGGTGGATTTATAATAAAATTGCAAATGGAAGTTCCTGGTCCGAATTTATGTAGTCCTTGATGGATCAAGAGCCAGCAGGGAGTTCTCCTCATTTTGGGGATTGGGAAGTGATAGTGGATATTTACTGGTTACTGTTAACCCCTTTGATTTTTTTTATTCCTGTTGTGCTACAGTGTAAAATTGAGATTCATCTTCCTGAATATTAGCCAGCCTAAACATAAGCAACTCCTCTGGGTTATCTAGAGCCTTGTTTTAATAAGGTGCAGAGCAAACAGCTGCAGAATGGTCCAGTTTTTCTTATTTTTGTTACCTTATGTGGGGCTGGGAAGATCTGTCATCATTTCAGGATGAAACATGAAGCACTCTGACAACCTAGATTACAGCAGGAGCTTGTACACAGCTGAAGCCGACAGTAATTCTGTGTGAATACCTGCAAAGGTTTTATTTTTGTAATATGTGAATCTTTTGAGTGTTGCTCTGTTTAAATGGGTGTTGATTAAGTTGGATTAAAATGCAGGTAGAAGATGAGGCTTTTTAAAGGTACTGTCCTGCACCAGTTGAACGTGTAAGTGTGGAGGGTAGACATGGGGAGCAGATATTGTATTTGCAAAGCTGAGTTTGTACTAAAATAAGCTGTGTTTCAGGTGTGGATCCATCCCTGCAAGCAGAGAACAGAGTCCCAGGCTCTGCCCAGGCTACTGCTGGGGTATCCAAACAGCAGAAATCCCGATCCACCAACTCGAGGGACGAGCGCTTCCGATCCGGTAAGGGACAGAGATACAGCTGGGCATCACGTGCCCTAAGAGGAAAAGTGTACCTGTAAAATGGTACCTGCACCTACACACAAAGCTGCAAGTGCTTTGGAAGAAGGGAAGGGGTAATTAATGTCTTTCAAGTATCTTTTTGTTTTGATACATGAGTGCTTTTGTTTGAATCCAGCCTGGAGGAAATGCAGGAAGGGAAAGAGATTGTAGACCTGTCTTCTGTTGTGAAGTTTACCATGCTCAACAGTTTTTTCATATCTCCTGAGAAGACAAAATTGGGTTTCCAGTAGAACAGTTACTTAAAAATTTTCAAGACTACAGTATGTGAATTTGGGGGATTTTTTTTCTTGCTTGTTTGGGATATTTTGTTAAAGCAAGGTTATATATTTATTGTAGCTTTCTTTCAAATATTTCCTGGTTTAAAACAAGTGCACAAAAAAGGGAAATGTCACAATGGATATTCTACTTCGTTTTAAATGGACACCACAGTGTCAAACCTGTTTTGGAAAACTGTGTGAAAATACTGATATCCTCGTTGCATCCTGTACCCATTGTTACTTTTCAGGTGGTTGAAGTGCACCATTTCCCTGTGAAATTCCTTGTCACAATAGTGAGGAAAAACAGGTGTTTGGAAGCTTTTCTCTCCTAAATATTTTTGGACTTGTAGCTGGATATTTTTCTGTTTGTTGACCAGGGTAGTTCCACATCTTGGGATTGGGGATGAGAAGTGCAAGTGATGGCATGCACTGCATATCCTGAACAGGAGGCTGGGCTTGGGTCATCTTGTCTTGCCACTGCTTGGGCAGAGTGTTTATCGCATCCTACTTGCCCTGCTGATATGTAAAACCTTCAGGGTTGGAGTAGATGTGCCTTGTACATCCCTTAGGGCTAATTGAATGATGAATGAGGCTTCTTAAATATTCTGCAGATCTATACAGACTCCTGGGGAAGATGCCTGTGTTCAGCTACACAGAGAAGAAACTTCTGAATGCCAGGGAATGTTGCATAGTGTCGTAATTAGCTAAATGACATGTTTAAAAGTATTTTTAAATAATCATTAAATCATAGAAATATGTTATAGAAAATTACATTACAGAAAATAATCAGAGCAAGATGTGCTTTTGTTAAACTAGCAGAAATACAAATCTGCAAGAAGAGCACAACTACAGCAGGAAATCTTTGGGAGGTAGTCCTAGTTGGGGGCTGCCTTGTCCTTCTTTGGTTTCCTGTCACTGCTGCCCAAACTAATTTTTTATTAAGTACTTCTGCCTAGAACAAGTTCTTTACTTGGAACTTGGAAAGTTCTTAGTTACAACGCACATAATTGGATTTCTTTCTCCCATTAGTGATACATGACAAGGCTTAATGTGCTCATGTGGTATCAAAGCCAAATAGTGATTGTTTTGTTTGACTTGGTTTAGGTTAAATTTTTTTAGGTCTGTGCAAGGAAATGTAGGTATGGCTTTCAGATGCCAATATCTATTCTCCTTTTTCCTCTGTAGTTAAAAAAAAAATCTTCAGATTTACTGCTTTGGTGATTGGCTTCTTTATCTGAGCAAAGTGACAAATACTGAAGCCTTTTTAAACTTCCCTGTGTTCTGACACACTTTGTTGTGAGGGACCACCAGCTTCAGCCTCCTTCCCTCAATCTCATGCCTTACTTATTCTTTAGACTGTTATGGGGAGGGGAGGGTGTGTTGTTTCTTCTTTTTTCTTTCCTTCCAGTCTTTATTTCTTGCTTTCCTTTCTTCAAATCTCATCAGTTCTCCTATGTCTTTTTCGAGAGTAGTTGATGAGGGGAGAATGCAGCTTTTCTTAGAACAGGATCTCTTTCTAGAGCAATTATAGGTATTTTGGAACCATCAACATAAATTATTTAAGCAAGGAAATGAAGCATTTTTTTCTTTCTAAACAATTTATCTGTCATTTACTCTCTGTAAGCACTTTTTTTAATGATTTCACAGAAGAGTTGTGTCTTTAAATGAACTGTATGTTTTTATCATCCCCAGATATTTGTCTTCAAATAGTAAATATTATCCAAAAAATTCCAACAGTGAATACTAGTGATAAATACAAGCCTGCTGTCCAGGCTTCAGCTGGGATAGTATTAATTTTCTTTTTAATAGCTGGTACAGTACTGCATTTTGGATTTACAATAAGAATAATGATCATATTGTATTATTCTTGTTCCAAGTCTGTTATTATTTTTATTATGGTCATCATTGTTTTTATTACACTTTCGTTTTCTTCAGATACTATTGTTAATGTCTCATCCCATGGATTTTACCTTTTTCCAGGCCCTCTCCCCATCCTGTTGGCATTTTGAAATCCATGAGCAGCAGGGGTGCTGGTCAGCCTATAAATGTCAATTTTTTCTTTGACAAACTGTAGAAATTCTTCCTTCTGTGCCTGAGGCAGGGACAAGAATCAGAGGCTGATGAATGAGCAGAGGCTACAAATGGGAAGGAAAAATGCTCTTCTAATAGCTGTACAGATTAGGAGCTCTAAGAGTTTAGGTGATTTATAGTCCACAAACAATTTCAGTTTTCCTCCCTTAACCTTTCTTAAGGACACCTAGAAAGAAAGGAAATGAAAATAGGTGCAAAGAACAGGAGAGAAGATTATGTGGTTTACTACAGCAGAAGGAGAATTTTTTTTAATAAGTTATTAATTGTTGATGGTTGCTTGCAGCTTAATAAACTGCAGAAGCTTAGAAATACTTATCCAAGACTTTTTCTTCTGCTTTTGGATGGTAGGATATTTTTTTTTCCCTCACTTTGGTACATATATACTTTGTGTTAATGAAATGCTGGGCTTGCTGTTCATCACTTCCAGTGATCACTGTTGAGCATTTGTGATCCCTTTTCTCAAAAATGTGACACATTTGGTCTGATTATGAGTGTTTAATTCCCTGCAGAAAACTGAACTCCACAGTTCTTACATGGTGAATCACTTTCACAGTAAATTTTGAAGAATTTAAGCAACAGACAGTGGTAGAGAGCTTCTTTTTGCAATTCCAATATCCAGCTAAAATTTAATTTATGCAAATTTATGAATTTTTGTACCTTAAGCATTCTGCTTATTTAAAATAATTTCATTCCTTTTACTTCTTTTATTGAAATGTGTTTCATCATGTAGGAAAGCTCTTAAAGCGAAAGGGGAATAGGAACAAAGTGTTCCAGGGAAGTGAAAGCAATTACTTCATTGATTTGGATGAGAGAGGATGTTCCTACTCAGCTGATGTCCAAGGACAAGATATTATAGGAAAGATTTCAAGCCAGGAATAGATCTTAATGAGTATAGAGGGAATGATGAGTTCAGTTGGCACTGTAAAAATAAAACATGGGACAGAATAAAAATTCATCCTGACTGTCTCCTGGTTGCATTTTTATCAGTTGATCTAGTCTGTTCCAGGTTTTGGGGTGGGAGTTAGGACTAGAGGAGGAGGTGCTGGTGATTTTGCCCTCTGGAAATGGAATAAAAAGTAGTTCCCATGCTTGCTCCCACAAATCTGTGTGATGTTATGACCTGCCCTGCTCTGCTTTGTTAAAAAGCCCCAGCACACCCTTGCCTCCAACTAGGCCTTTCCATTCCCAAAATGCACAACTGTCTACGAATGCTTTCATTTTTTGTCTGCCACATTGTTTAATGTATTTATATGCAGACTACAAATATTGTGTGTTATTTTGCACTTTGGAATACCTTCTCTGCAGAAAAAAAAAATTATGTTCCCCTGCTTCCTATGAGATGTTAATGTAACAAAAATGTCTTTTAAATTGCATGTAGATGTAGGCATGGTGGAAGGCAGTTACTGTCTTTTTCTGGAAACATTCCAGCTCGGTTTTGACTGGAAGTTCTGCCACAGAAATGTGTCCTGCAGAGTGGCCATTTTGCCCCTACTTTTAAGGCTGCAAAAACAACCTTTAATTGATGTTGAATCCTGCTTAAACTTTCTGGAATTTGGGGACATAAAAGGTTTGCTTCTGGGTGTCTATGGGAATAAACTTCATTGGTGGACAATTACAGCTAAAACTAAGGATCGTGAAAAAACCAAGACTTGACAAAAAGCCTAGCTGTGGGAATGGAGAAGGAGGCAGGCAGATATTGGAAAAGGGGAATTTTTAATTTATAAATCATCTATTATTAAGTCCTTGATGTGAAGGACAGCAGCAAAAATCTGACAGGGAGCCCAGGACAAAAAAAAAATTACTGTATTAAAGGCTAGAGATTTTAGTGGGGGTTTTTTTCTTTCCTTTTTCCTTCTTAATATTTTTCTCTCATAACAACATCATATTTGAACCTCCCATGTTGGTTGCACAAAAAGCTCTTCTTTGAGATAAGCATCTACTTAGTACATTCCTGAGTCTTGTAGGAGCACACAGGTGGGATAGTGTATTTGCATGTATACATATTTTAAATACTGCTCTGAATAGATTAACTGTGGGGAGCTGCAGCCTGAAAAGTGACGTTACTGCTGTGAAGAACTGCTTGGTGTCTGGGACCATATGCTCAGGGATTCTTGGGATTTTTGTAGAATCCATTTGGCCAGACTGAAGGGCATGTTCCTTAGGAAGGGCCTTGTGCTGAGCATGACCAAAGGGGGTTCAGGGCTAGTACAGAAATGGTACTTTTTAAACAAACAAACAAACAAAAAGTACTGTAAAATACAGCATTTTATCTGTAGTCATCACCAAGTTAAATCCCTGTGGGTACAAGGATAGAGTACTAACATTGCATTGTATATTATATGTAAGTTGTGTAAGTATGGGTCTGTCATACACACACACCTGTGAATAGTTTCATGCCTTCAGATTTGTCTACCTGTTACATATTTGCATCTTAGCAAAAGAGTAGATGAATACTTACTGAAAGAATATGTATTTTCTTTCAAATTGAAGAGTTGAATTCTGAAAACCTTGTAGAGCATTTTGCATGTAGAAGAAATGGAAAGCCCAGTGCATAATCATGTACTCACTTCTGGCTCTGTCCTGGTTTGAGTTCTGTCTATTGACAGGGGTTGCCACATTCAGCAATAGCAATTCTTTTCTTGTGCCCTTTGTCACTGATCTTGCTGTTACTGTTAGTTTTCGTATCTCACTGCTCTTTTCAGTAAATTGTTCTTATCTCAACCCCATGATCTTTGCCTTTTGTGCCTCTGAGTAATTCTCCTCTCCATCCTACCACAGAGAGGAGGAGAAGGGGAAGCGAGTGAGCAGTGCCTGTCTTGAAGTGTTTTAGATTGGAGAATGCCACTGCTAAAGCACAACAAGCCCATTGTAACTGTGTTTAAGTATATACATGTTGGGTTGTGCTTTTCATGAGTTTGAGTCTTAGATGGTAAGTCAAAGTGTATTTTTGGTCTGCCTCATTCCTCCTCAACATCTGTTCACTTCTCATGAATCTTTTTCTTGCATAATTTTTAGCTTTTGACACCATTGGAATGTAGATGTCAGAGAGAAAAAGCTGCTCAAAAATCACTGGAATACATTAAATTATATCTGCAGTGGGGTCTCGATTGAACACTGAATTCCTCTTTAATCTCAGTTTTGGATTAAAAATTAGAAAAGTTAAAATGTAGCCCTTGAGCCTCTTAGGGTAATTTTTTCTTTCAGGAAAGTGAAAGTTCTGTGTCTCTTTTCCCTAATTCTTCATATAGAATCAGAATTTTGTTAGAGTTGGAAAATACCTCTAAGATCATTGAGTTCATTAGTCTCTTTTTTTCTGTTTTCAATTACTTGCATTGTTTTGCGAGAACTTCAAGTGCACGTACTTGTACTTCTTTTCCCTTCCTGCATTTTGAGGATGGAGAGTCAAATGCTGTTGCAAATTTACGGAATCTGCATTGAAATTTCCCCAAAATGAAAATAACAGATAGTTCAAAACTAATATACTGGCTACTCTGTAACACTGCAGTGTTTATTTCAGGGGGGTTTCCAAAATGCTACACAGAGCCTTTTCAGACTGATTTCGTGAGGAAAATGTATCAATTTGCCCCTGCTTATATGTTCTCCCTCAGCTTTGGAAACCATTGCTCCTGCACTGGATTGGGGCTGGAGGCAGTGGTGTTGATGCAGTCCTCCTGATTAACTGCAATTCTAACATTTCTGGTTTTTTTCCACACAGATGTCCACACTGAAGCGGTACAAGCAGCACTTGCAAAATATAAAGAGAGGAAGATGCCCATGCCCTCGAAGAGACGCTCTGTCCTGGTGCACTCTTCAGTAGAGACATACACTCCTCCAGGTACATGCTGAGTGAACACAGAGAAGCTGTGGCTATCCCACCCCAGCAAATGTCCAAAGCCAGGTTGGAAAGGGCAGCCTGGGATAGCAGAAGGTGTCCCTGCCCTAAGTTGTTAGTAGGTTGCACTAAAGTTCTGTATCATGGCTGTATTTCCCAATAATCAGGTCTTGGTTGGATTTATGCTGTGATGTTTTCCCTCGTGGTTTTTAGTGTCTCATCTAGAGATAGTGTAGCTGCTGAAAGTCCACATGAAAGCAGTCAGAGAGTGAGCAGGTGCCCTTTATGCATTAAGTATGTTCTCTTACATCATAGCTCACTCCGAGGAGATAATCTAGGCAAGCATGTCAAAGCTGAAAATATTTCATTTCACATTGCAGAAGCTGCTTCTTTTAAAAGTCGAAGAAAATACCAGAGTATTAAGTTGCTGCATTAATTGCAGAGCACTCATCAGATGGTTTCAACTATTCAGTGGTGAGCAGATTGAAACAGTCAGAAAATCATATGCTCAGATTGGTTATGGCAGAATGCCTTCTTTAATTTTTAGGGGGAAAAGGTAATCTTCTGTTGTCTCACAGTGAATTTTCTAGAGGTTAAGAAAATCTTACAACATATTGTACTAGCAAGCCAACTGGTTTGAGGTTAGTGTCTTGTATACAAAGAAGAGGGATTTCTAAGATGTTTAATTTTGAGAATGTGCACGTGTCTTTTGTGATGTGGCCCAGGAGCAGAAGCACACTGACTTCTACTGCCCTTCTCCATAATTTCTAGTTCTTAAACCCCTTCTCTAAGAGAAGAGTTCAGGGATGCTGTCCTCCTGCTTTCTGAGCTCTATTTCTTTCTGTTCTTCCCATTTAAAGAGAATTCCACTTTAGTTTGCTAGTCACATATTTAAGTATATTATTTTTGTGGATTCTCCAATTATTTCATTAGTTAATAAACCATAATCATCTGTGTTCTTATATATGGTCTTTCTTGACCCCTAATGTTTTTGCCTAGAAGACATGTTAAGTGTTTTTATTAAAGTATCATTTTTTTATGAGTGACTACTAAAAAGAAGCTGAGATGCTACGGAGAGAATGTTAGGTTGTGTGCAAAAGCTGCCCTGCGCACCTGCAGAGGAGCGTGGGGCAGCCCAAATAACACCCTGTCCCAGGAGCCAGCAGCCTGTCCCAGACCTATCTGCACAAGCCCAGAGGGGCCCTGGGAACAGCAGCAGGCAGGAAGGCAAGTTCAGGACTCTGAGAAGGGTCACCCTGGCCAGGCCTGTCCCTGGAGAGCCTCAGCCCTCCTGGCCAAGTGTGAAGCCCATCAAGACCAGTCTGCATTAGAGCACCTTGTGGACTGGGGGGAACACACAGAGGGGTGAGGGACACAGTATGGGATACAGGGCAAGAGTGTTTGGGAACTGTGTGAGTCTTGTTAAGGTGAGGAAGTGCAGACAGGCAAAGGAGCAGACNTAAGAGTGTTTTGGAACTGTTTGAGTTCCTGTGCAGACAGGCAAAGGAGCAGACTTAGGAAGGAACAAGTGTGGGGAAAACAGCGGGATAAGAGGATCAAAGGGGCTGGTGGTGTGTAAATGGAACACATGCCTGGCCATGTCCCTGAGCCTGCACTCCATGCTGTTCATGTGTGTACAGAGCAAGATGAGGCCATGGGATCTCCATGTTCTTGTGTGTCTGTGCTGCTGGAGTGTCATCTTCTAATGTGCTTGTGCAGGTGGTCAGCAAAGAAGCCAAATGTGCTCACACTGGGATTAAGCAGGGTGCAGTAGCACCCTAAATAACATGAGCTGAAAGCTGGTGGTGTGACCACTACGGGGATGTGGTCATGGCCACAAGCCTGGTGGAGTTCATGAGCTATTTGGACAACACTCCCAGGTGCCTGGTGTCATTGGGGTGCTCCAGTGCAGGGCCTGGAGTTGGATTCAGTATTCCTCATGAGTCCCTTCCAACTCAGGATATTCTATGAAGAGTTAAGTGCCTCTAGAATCTGTCAAGCTCTTTCTAAGAAAAAGTGTTATGAGATCCCCTTATCTCTATAAGAGAATGGGCCACTGGATGAGTTCTGTATCATGGGGAACCAGGGCATTCAAAAATATTCTAAGTACTTTCTTCAGCTATATCAAATCATAGAAATAATTATCTTTTATGGGCCTGCCTTTATTTGCAAATTAGCTCAGCAAGAAGGATCCAAAGTTGCAAAAACCAGAGCAGTGCTGAGCATCTAATCCTGAGCCATTCACCCACTGCCTTAAGTCCTTGTATTGGCAGGAGTTAATGCCATTAAAACATGCTGAGGTATTAGTAACTGAAACTTTGTTACAAACAGCTATCATCAGCTACCAGGAAGGAAGCATCCAGGTTCTTTACACTGAGGATCCTGAGGCACTGGCCCAGAGAAGCTGTGGCTACCCCATCTGTGGAAGTGTCCAAGGCCAGGTTGGACAGGGCTTGGAGAAACCTGGGATAGTGGAAAGTGTCCTTGCCCGTGGCAGGGGATGGAATGAGATGAACTTTAGGGTCCTTTCCCACTCAAACCATTCTGTGAATCCATGGTTCTCAGCACAGTGTTAAATTGAAATCCAACTCTGGCTGGCAGTAAAGGAACTACTTTTACCAGTCATCCTTCCAAAAATTTTAACGTACTTTTGGTTTTGTCCTATTGAGTCTCTGATCCTTCCCACACGGATTTCCTGTGATCAGAACTGGAGCTGAGCCTTCATGCAAGTCTGGCTCAAAGAGGGGTGGCTTCTGTGACTGTCTTGGATCAGCTCCCAGCCAGGAAGAGCTGGAAGCCAAGCACACAGTATTCTGTCACTGTTCTGTCACCACACACCAGGATCCATGGATTAACCCTTGCCACTGCCACAGGGCTACTGCTGGGGTGACCTTGCTACTTCATGGTGTATTTGTGTTTTGATACTAGAATGCTTTTACCATGGATCCTCCATTTTTGTACACAGATTTCATTTGTCTTGAATCTGGGTAAGGAGATACTGTCAAAGGATGTATTCTGTGAGGAACTTGATTTTTCTGTAGTTTTATTCCCTCCTCTGAAATGATTATAAATTGCAGACATAGTGGCTTTCTTTGGTGTTTTTGTTTAGTCCCTGACTGTTCATAATCCTATCCTGTTTCCATATTCCTGGATTTTTTTTTTCTTTCCGCCTAAAAGAAAGGGAGGGTTGCAAGCAGTATGGGACAGGTTTGGCTTCTCTCCAGGAGCAAGTGGAGACAGCTGCCAAAACCTCTAAAAGTGGCAGCAGACTGGAAACATCACATGAGACATGGAGCCAGGAATGAGGGTGCACCACAGCTGAATCTTCTCAGAGATCTGTTGTTTGGGTGTTTTCGTTCAAAATCGTCACGTTTGATGAGGGAGGTCAAATAATGAGATATCTACAGTTTTAACTTTGAAAATACCATCAAGATAATGGTATTCTTATGAAATGTTTTTTTGGTTTTTGTGATTTTAGACTCCTAAGAGAAATTATTCTGAAGCTATTGGAAATGCACATATTCTTGAAAACCAGAAAATTAAAGAGCTGGTAACTGAAATGCATTGTCCAAGATGATAAGTTGCTTTTTTTTATGTTGCTTCAAGAAATTTATATGGAATTGTATCTAGCTGAACAATTGTATCCAGATGAAGAATTATGTGTTCAGAGGATTAAGAAAATAGTCAAAATTAAGGTTGCAGAATTCCTGATGTAACCCACCCCAGATCTCCATGTCTGGGACTCTTAGACTATAGTAACAGACACCCTATCTTATATAAAGCATGTAAAAGATCAAGTAACTGAAATTCAGCAATTTCTTTATGAGAGCAAGATTTTTTTCTGTAATAAGACTTTCTGTTTGTCACTCAAAATCACAAGGGATACATTTTCTGATATTTATAATGACTTCTTTATTTTTTCTTGGATGGATAATAAATAAGGAAAGATTGCATGCCAAAAGGAAGTGTCTGGAAAGTTATATGTAACTGGATGGTAATTAAATTAGGAGCCCTTTGTCAGACTTCTAACTACAAAAATATACATCTAAAATGAAAAGATGCTTTACTAAGCATTTTTGTGTACTATTCATTAATGTCAGTTTATGTGGTTAAATTACATGCTTTGTAATAACTCTCACTGAACTTCAGAGCACCATGGTTTTTTTAGGAAGTAGTTCTCAAAACAATTTGTCAGAAGAATTGGAAAGTGAAGAAGTCCCTTCCTCTCAAAAAGAGTAAAAAAGGAGATAAACAAAAAAGAAAAAATAATGGATTTTGTTCATGTGGGATGAGGTAAAATTTACCTGTTCAGAATGGGAGTATTTTTTCAGTGAAATAGGGACAGGATGGGATGCTCACTAGAAGGCTTTTTTTAGCTCTCATCTCATTCTAAATGTTGGAGGTAACTGAAACTTTGCTCCAAGTGTATTCTGGCCCTGATGTCTAGTTGTTGCTGTCTTAACCCAAAAAAGGCAGCAAGAGGGATTAGTGTGTGTGAATATCCCATTCCTTTAGTGCGTGCCCCTCAGGTGCAGCACGTGAGAATGCTGGGCAGAGCACAGGGAGCACAGCCACGTGCCGTGTTCCTGGTGCTGGGTCATTCCCATTCCCACATTACAGGCCTGTCATCATTATTTTGACCACAGACACATCGTCAGCATCAGAAGATGAGGGCTCGTTGCGGCGGCAAGGGCGGATCAGCTCCACTCCGTTCCAGAGCCATTCCAACGTAGAGCCCTGGCTTAACCGGGTCATTCAGGGCTCCTCCACCTCATCCTCTGCATCCTCCACCTCATCTCATCCTGGAGGGAAACCTGCTGCTGCTTCCAATACCGCTCCTGCCACCACTGCTGCCACTGTGCTTGCAGATCTCATGGCACACACCCAGATAGGTCAGTAAACCTGCCCGTGTGGTTGGAATGAAATCAGATCACAAATCCCAAAGCAGGGCTAACACAAAGGTCTTCAGCAGGAGATACCTGTGAATAGCCTTAAAATGTGCAATTCACAGACCAGGTAGGTATGATGTGTATGTATTTAACCTAAGCCAGTTGCTCATGAGATCTGAATGTGCATTCTTCTTGGTAAAATGCTTTGCTTTACCAAGAAACTAAGGTTCAGTCTTAGTGGATTCCAAAGCAGAATTTCAAAGGAATCCTGGTTTTGGTGCATGCTTTTCTATCTGCATGTATTTACCCTAAACAATGTCAGACTGTGTGTTTCAACATGATTCAGTTGGTGAGCACCCAAAAGACAGAAAAACACACAGAATATTTGGGAAAGTTATGAAATCAGAGGTACTGATTATTAGGGAAATTTCTTTCTGTTTGTACAAAACCTTTAAAGAAACCTAATTTTTCCTATTCCCATTTCCAAGCTTATTAATAATGAGAAATTTGCAATTTTGTTTGTCCTTGGTGGATATAAAAAAGAAGTAATCTCTCACCACTTCACTTTGAGCTGTTCTGGGTTTCATATTATGGATTAATAGAAATCATGTTTAACTCCTTAAAATTACAAAATCAATTATGGCTAACCTTTTAAGCTTAACTGGAATTGATTAAATTCTTAATATAGCTGTAAAAATTTGCAAGACAGACAAAATGTAGCACAGCATCTTGTTATGTCTCATGCCGCAGGCCAGATAGATGTGTCTATCAGGACTGTTTAATCAACAATATTGCATGCAAAATCAAGACCTTATTAAGGAGTTGGATCCAGCATTTAAGGAGCTGAATGTTGGGCTGTATGCAGGTTTAAAATTTCATTAATGGGAAATAATTATAGTATCTAGAAGGAAGGAAGCTCAGGGATTGCTGAGCTGATCTATTAAAAATATTTATAAAGGTAAAATTTTGACAAAAAAACCAAAACAACAACAAACAAACAAAAAAACCCCCGATACATTTTCACCTAAGAATGGTCTTCCTAATTTCTGCAATGCTTCCATGTTCTCTCAGTTTTCATTCCTAGCTTGCTAACATTCATGCATGGCCAATATCAGTTCAGTTGGGACATTTTTCCTGTCTGCATGTACTTTTCCTAGCTCACAAGAATATGAAAACTAACTCATTTCTTACACAGCAAACTTCTATGATTCTTGATAAATACTTGCATACCTTCTAAAAGGGGCTTTGGTATGTCCTAGAGCATAGAAGAAGAGTTTGTGTGTTTTTTCAGATAGTGTGCTGATATCAGCAATCCAAAAGGCATCTTATATATCTTAAATGCCATGCCCTAGTGAAATATTCTGTGTTTTGGTTATGTACTGAATAGCTATTCACAGTTTTGAGATGTTGAAGAATTTAAATTTAGCAGCTTGTTCTCTTGCAGCTCATCTTCTCCAGCCTGCATTTTTAATGATGAGCTCAAACTAAGTTCCCAGGCAGCAAACTGCAGTGTTGGAAGTGCAAGGTTACAGTATTTAATGGAGTCAGATAGGATTGTGCATTATTTTTAAGATGTTTGTCTTTCACATAATAGCAGCAAGGACAACCCTTCATGTTGGGGGTGCTTTTTTTTTCTTTTGTGTAATTTTTTTCTAATGAATAAGGCTGGTGGTATGTCTTGGTTTTTTTCAAGATCACCATATTAACTGTGGAGTATTTCCCACCTTAGCTCTTAGAGCAGCTGGAAATACAGATCATTTTGGCTTCTAATTCTCTGTCATATCTCATTTGTTCTTTCTTTGGACACTGCTCTCTTGCATTTATCTCTGTCTTGTCATGACTAATGGAAAGGTCCTTCAGTCTGAATCCAATTAACCTTTCTTCCTGAAGTTACAAGTCTGCTCACACTTGGGGTTTTTTGACTCCTCACCACTTCTCTTACCCTGCTGTGCCATGGTGTGATACAAATTAATAGCATGGGGTCTCATGGGCATTTGTTAATAAAATGCTCAAATGATTAATTAAGTTTATGTGGTTTTTATCTGAGCATAAATCCTGAAAATGGAACCTATTCCTTCTCCATACATAGGGAGACAGTGCTAATCCCTGGAGGGTTTGTCAGGTGGGAAGTGGGAACCAGGTACACTTATCTCTGTGACTAAGCTGTGTGCTGCAGGAAGCCTATGGTTTGGGACTTTGGGAAATCCAGGGAAAAAAAGAAAAACAACAACAACAACAACAACAAAACCCAACAAGCAACTTCAAAAATATATAGAACAGAATGAGAGCATATAAATGAGGCAGGTGTGTACATGGACTCTCTCTGGGTCCTGTGCAATGGTTACACAGGTCTGCCTTACACAGTTGTCATCTTTGTGGTTACTGATTCCAGGGCATTTTTCTGAGAGATGAAGTAACACTTTCTCCTTCATGTACCTCACTCACATGAAAGGAATTTCGTCTCTGCAGTGCAAACATTGGCATTGCAGTGAGGTCCATTGGAAAGGATGGGAATGGATTTAAATTTTTCTCCTGGTGATCCCTCTAAAACCGCTTAGAGCTGGACTTGTGGCTTGTATGTCAGCTGTGGAAATGTGGGACCAGTGCAATAAGCACTTGCTGTCTTGGGGCTGATCACTGCCTCAGAGTGGGGGATAATGTATGTATTTCACAGCACTGCCCAGATCTTCCTCTGCCTGGAGTTTTTCTGGCAGGATTTGTGACATGCTGAGGTCTTCCAAGGGCTGTACCTACAGAGGCAGCTCCAGCCCTGCGCAGCAGGGTTTTCTCCCGCTCTTCCTTGCTGCATTCCTATTTTTACTCACCAGGATTCTGAATATTTCAGTCCTCCTATTCTTCTTGTCTGTTCCTCAAACACTTCTCAAAAATACTGCCATTTCCTAACCCATTCCATTCAAAACCATTCTATAACCTCAGTTACAATTTTGGAATGATCATAGCAACTTCTTGCAGGGGCAGTTAGTGATAGGACAAGGGGGAATGGTTTTAAATTATAAAATAAGAGAGACTCAGATTGGGAAGATTTTTTTCCCTGTGAGAGTGGTGAGGCCCTGGCTGGCACGGGTTGCCCAGAGAAGCTGTGGCTGCCTCGTCCCTGGAAGTGTTCAAGGGCAGGTTGGACAGGCCTTGGAGAAACCTGGTCTGGTGGAAGGTGTCCTTGTCCATGGCAAGAGGTGGGAACAAGATGAGCTTTGAGGTCCCTTCCAGCCTGAACCATTCTGTGATTCTGTGACATTCCCTCAGGCTTGCTCTACAGCCAGGAAATGGGGCACAGCTCCAAGCAAAGCAGGCTTGTGCCTCCAGGTTGTAAGGAGGTTCTCAAGCCCCTGTGAGGGTTGGTGAAATATCCTCATGTAAGGAGCAGTGTTGATTATGCTGATTCTTAAGGTGCCTGATGAGCTGCTGTATCTGTCTTGCATTTCTGCAGAGAACCACTCTGCCCCCCCTGATGTGACCACTGGCCTGGTGGAATACCTGCACCATGAGCGCCCGCAGGTCGCATCCGTGCGAGGAGTGCCCAGAGGCTACAGCAGCAGCATTCTGGAAACTGCAGATGGTGATTGCATTATACACCTCCTACTTTTCCATCTGTGTCCCCTTGTATATACATCTTCATGTGCATCTTAATTTTATATTGCTTCAGAGGTTTAAATTTTGGTAAATATAAAAATATGCATTTACATTTAATTGAACATACACAAATGAAAATCAGCATTTGACATGGTTTGTGTTGTGATTACTTTTACAAGCCCTGTAAAGTATTGAAAGATTCACTCATTTTTTCCAAGCATTCTGGTGTTTTCAGAATGGAATGAATGTTAAGGTGTAGTAAATACCTAAACTCCTGGAGAAAAGGACGTTCTTCGTGTTTCTGTTGAAGTCTCATGAGGGGGTCAGTGGTTTGAAAAGCTAAAATAAAATATGAGAAGGTGTCTGCATCAGCCAGGTAGCTGCAGAACAGCATTGTTTGAAAGTAAATAAATCCATGGTGGAAACTCTTAATGATTAAAGCTGTTTTCTTCCAAAGAAGGTACTCCTCCTGAATGACTTTTCCACCTGAAAATGGTGTGTTTTAGTGTATTTTGGTTAATATATGATAAATAATAATTCTTTTCCATTTGACAGGTGTCCCAGTGAATAGCAGAGTGTCCTCTAAAATCCAGCAGCTGCTAAATACTTTGAAAAGACCGAAGCGCCCACCTCTGAAGGAGTTTTTTGTGGATGATTTTGAAGAACTGCTAGAAGGTTAATTTTCTTTCAGATACATTTTTTTACTCCTTGTGTAAGTGGTTCGTGACAGAACTGATACTTAGCAAGTGTTGGTTTCTTCTTCTCAGTAGAAAACTAGTCATGGTAGAATGAATACAGTGGAGCAAGAAAGGCCATGTTATCACAAGTGGAAGTTAATCTTTAACTTAACCCTCCTTCTCAGTGTGACATTTCCAAGCAGCTACCACTAGAGTTCCCCTACTATTGGTGGGATACTTGTAAAATGCAGTGGTTTGTGATTCTAGTCTTTTGCTGAAGTTTTTCCAGATGGCCTTCCATTGAGGTGCATGTAATTGTGGAAAGCATCCCTTGGAACTATTAATTTTGCTGGTTATCTACATTGAGTGTTCACTATCTTCAACCAGGACTTTGCTAACTAAGATCAAGATACTTCACTTTGTGGAGCAGCTTGGACCAGGGTTTTAACAGAAAGCCTTTCTTTAAAAATATCTTCTTAGACAGGAATAGTGTCATTTTTCATCACTTGTTAAGAATTCAGTGCAGCAAAAATCAATGTCCAGATGTCACTGAAGCCGTTGTCTCTGGTAACCATTCTTGACTTGGCAGAGGCTTTCATTGGAATAGATGTGGAGAACAAGCAGCAGAAAACAGCAGCTTTCTAAAGTAGACAGAAGTGGGCTAAAGGTTCAAATTCTGGTCTTTCAATAATGTGGAATCACAACTCAGAAGTGATGATCACTGTTTTTTGGGAAGCCTACAGATGATTAGCATAGCATCATCATAAAGCAGAGGAACTAGTGATAGCTGTGAGGTGAATGATTCATAGAATAGTCTGTGAAGTAACTTACACCTTTTGTGTAGATTGACATTTCCTTTTTACTGTGCTCTGGTTTTAGTGCAACAGCCTGACCCAAATCAACCAAAGCCTGAAGGAAATCAAGTGAATGTACTTAAAGGGGAGCCCCTGGGGGTCGTGACCAATTGGCCCCCCTCGCTGCTGGCTGCCCTGCAGCGCTGGGGAACCACCCAGCCCAAAGCCCCTTGTCTGACAGCCTTGGACACCACTGGGAAAGCCATCTACACCCTGACCTATGGTACGTGTTGGAGCCAGCTGTGAGGAGGAGTTAGGTGTTCATCATGAAACAACAGTTTGCCTTGCTTCAGAGGGACTGCCTGGGCTTGTAACACATGGTTGGAGATTGCTGTAGGAATGTAAAGTCTGAATTCATTGTTTACAAGAAAGGTTTTTAAAGAAATTAAGGAAGGGAAAAATGTTTATTGCAAAACATATTGATTCTTTCCAAGTGGCTATTTGTAAATCTCATAGAATTGTGGGGTTTTTTTAATAAAAGAACGCTAAAAATAGCCCAGTGTAAACTGAGAGGTGGAAACAGATGATAGTTAAAGCACTCTTCCAATTCCCAGAGGAGGCATTCCATTTTAACATCTTCTTGCACAGCCTTGTAGAGAAGACTCATACCTCAGGAGCATAATCAGCATGTTAATGGTGGGAAGTGAAACTTCCTGTATTAATGAACTAGAAGTATTATAGGAAATTGCATTTTTGGGGAAAATAACCATGTCCTTCATAGTAGCTCACTGCAGCATTTCATTGTATAATACATTAGAATGTTAAACTCTATTGTTTGCATTCTCACAGATGAAGGATACAGGAAATATAGCTGAGCAGCTGCAGTAATTTAATTACTCTGCAGTGGAGCTTTGAGTGTTGTTTAGAATATCATGTTTAGTTTTACATTTAAAATGAAAAAAAAGGAAAAAGGTAAACCAAAAAGAAGCCAAGTTCTAAACTGTACTTGGACTTGGCCAACTGTTCCAATACATCATGCTTAGTGCTTGTGTGAGGGACTGCGATTTGCCAATGAAGTGTTAAAATTTTTAGTTTCTACTTCTTAATTTCTTCTTTTATTCTTTAGGCAAGCTGTGGAGTCGAAGCTTGAAGTTAGCCTATACCCTGCTAAACAAGCTAACCAATAAGAATGAGCCCCTGCTGAAGCCTGGAGACCGGGTAGGCTGCTGTTGGAAGTGGTCCCTATGGATGAAATAGTGAGGAACAGCTTTAGCTGAAGAAAGCCTTATAATAAAATTCTGCAATAATATATTGTGATATAATCATTACTGTGACTTGTAATAATATATTGTCTCAATACTTAGTGTTTCTCTGCCTGGTTATCTATGAACCTGGACATTGTTGTGAAAATTTTATTCCACAAATTAAAAAGCAGCCCCCTCTCTGCCAAATGACGAAAAAGTATCTTTTCTTGTGTTACTGTATTTTTGTAGGTAGCTCTCGTATTTCCTAATAGTGATCCAGTTATGTTTATGGTGGCATTTTATGGATGTCTCCTGGCAGAACTTATTCCTGTCCCAATAGAAGTTCCACTGACAAGAAAGGTAGGCAGATACATTCAACATTTTTATGATTTGATAAGTAAATGAAGTGTTTGTCTGGGTGTGTGTATGTCTAAATCCTACAGTCTTTACATAGGGTCCTTCAGAGCCTACTCTTTAGAAAGCATCAGGTGGACTGTTCAGTGTACCTTCTGTGCTTGGAATTATATTCAATATTTAGTTAAGGAAAGGGGGAAATAATATTAAGCTAGTAATTCTCAGTATTTTAGGGTATGTAATTGTATAAATTATTTGAACTCATTGTTTTCAAAAATACGTTAAGAAGTGTTTCTCTGAGTATATCAGAGAAAAGTCTTTTCATCTGTCATGCTGAGTAGTGAGGCAGGCAGAGACACCACAGTTACTGAAAATACAGGTGTAATCCTACACACATGGAGATTGTTAGGGAAGAGCTAAAGAGCTACAGGCTCTGCTCCTCAGTGTGTCAGGACTCGGAAACAGCATCCAACCAGTTTTCTGTTTTAGCAAAATTTATAAACATCTCTATGGGGCTGAGAAGGGATGTGCAGCCATTGCTTCTGACACTGCTTTCCTTACTACATCTGCTGCAAATCTTAGCTGGCACTAAGCAAAACTAAATTTTCTCAGTCATTTAAAGGTCTTATGGGACAGACTTCTGTTTATTCCTGTGATACAAATTGACTTAATGTTTTATAAACATGAAGAAGTTACAACAAACTGTCCAAAGGCTTTGTTATTTGTAATTTTGCTATTTCTTTGTTTCTCTACAGGATGCTGGCAGTCAGCAGATCGGGTTTCTTTTGGGCAGCTGTGGAGTCACGTTAGCTTTAACCACTGATGCCTGTCAGAAAGGCCTCCCAAAAGCTCAGACTGGCGAGGTGGTGACGTTCAAAGGTGTGGGTTTGTTTTTTATGGGATAAAAAGCAGGTATAATCATTGTTGCTGTCAAACTTCAGATTTGGGGTTTGCTTGCATGGTTCTTACACTGCTTGAGAGTATTATTTACATTGCTTAGAGCTGCCTTGATTGTCTTGGCAGTGCTTTGTGCTGTTTCTTCCTCTCCAGCAAGGGATTTTGCCTTTGCTTGCCTCCTGTCATTATCCCTGAATACTGGGGAAAAAAAACACTGATTCTTGGAACTGTGGTGACAGTAGCTTTTCTTTTTCTTTGAAGGCTGGCCTCGTCTCATTTGGTTTGTGATCGATGGGAAGCATCTGGCAAAACCAGCCAAGGACTGGCATCCACAGGTCCGGGATGCCAGCGCCGAGATTGCTTATATCGAGGTGATCCAGTGTAATGTGATAGCTTCTGTGGTTACTCTGTCCTAGTTTGTGTGATGTTTCCTTCCTTTCAACTCTTGATACAGTAAAAGAGATGGCTATAATATTTTAAACTGTGAAACAATGGTGTTTCCATCAGGCTGCCAGGCAGACTGTCAGTTGAGTGACTGTGTGGAGTCAGGTTGAAGATTGGGGATAATCAGCATTTTGGGATCCCCAGGACAATTTAATTCAACTAAAGAAACAGGCTTTTTTACCATAGTAGTGTATTCCGTGGACATAAATATATTTTTATGCTAACTTTTTGAATTAGAAAAAGCTGTGTTTGTTTTTGTAATATGTTTTCAATTCACTACTGTAAATTTTCTTGGTTTTGCTGTTAATCTAATGCTGGCATACACTTTCTCTTCTCAGTACAAAACAAGTAAAGAGGGCAGCACAGTGGGCATTACTGTATCTCATGCCTCCATGCTGGCACATTGTCATGCACTGACTCAGGCGTGTGGTTATTCAGAAGGTAAGTTAGATAGGTGTAACTTTAAAATGATACTGACAGCTTTGCATCTTCAGACTGTTTATGTTGCATAATCGTGTCTGCTGTCTTCAGAGAACTTTAGATACAGAGTAGTAGCTTCAACTGCAAAGGGAAAGACAAACTTTTTCATTCATAAAGGGTTTGGTATGTGAAAGAGCATTAAGCCATTTGTGAAACTGTAATCAAGGAGGGGATCTTCCTCTTACCTAATCATGTCCCACAAAAGAACATCTCCCCAGGGATGTGAATATAGTGAGAGATCTGCTTGTTTGCTGTCATTCTTCCAGGGAACAGCCAAGAATTGCACTTGGTTTTGACCATCTGCATAGCATAGATCTGTGCTGCTATTTAACCGAGTACTTTGATGCATTCATCCATCCTACATCAGTGATAAGCAAGTTTTACCCAATCAATACAAGATATCCCTCAGAAATCAGGTTGAATCCTTGATTCAAAGTCTTTGATTCTTATTTGTGTTTTTTGAATCACATAGGATACCCAAATTCCTCAGAGAAAATATTCAAGAAAATTTAGTAGAGCCATGGTGGTATTTCTTACTGGATCTAGTTCTTTCAAATACAGATTAACTTTTTCAGTTCAGCTGGAGGAGTTTGCTTCAAGACTAAATTTTCAGTCTGCATAGTTCATTGGCAGATGTTACAAACACATATGGAAGGGGTATTATAATGAATCAAGGTCCTAAACACCTTGTAATATTCTGGTCTAGTAATCATAATTCAAAGATGATTGCAGTAAGTAAAACAAGCCACTTGGAGCTTAAGCAGCCTGTTTGTTATAGGCAACAGAGCTTTGGTTTCTTAGCAGTTATGGGAGTTTCAGAGTTGCTTTAACAAATATTTGTAATTCTTAAGTATTTTTATAAATACACTTTTTAAATCTGATATTTTTTTCCTTCTCTTTCAGCTGAAACACTAACAAATGTCTTGGATTTCAAAAGAGAGGCTGGCCTTTGGCATGGAGTGTTAACAGTGAGTACTGCAAGAAAGGCAAAGAACTGCAGTAATTTGCTTCTTTCATTGGTAGTGTACTGGTATCAGAATGAGGCTATAAATTCATCAGTTCTCGAAAGCGTTTTTTGTTTCAATATTTATATTTTTCAGAATAAACTTGCTTTTTCAGTAACTTGTGTAGCTTATTTTTTCAGAGTATGCACATAGTTTTCACTAGCAGTTAACTGTGAGAGTTACACTGTAGCTGTGATGATGGGGGATTTATTTAAGCATTGTTACATGTTCTATATATTTTAAGCCACTTGGAAGTTTATTTTTGAATTTCTTTCTTGTAGAGCGTTATGAACAGGATGCATGTCATCAGTATTCCCTATGCACTAATGAAGGTTAATCCACTTTCCTGGATACAGAAAGTCTGCTCATACAAAGGTACCCTAAAAGTTTTTTAATTCACCCATCTCTCTTTGGGTTATTAAAAACGAATTAAATATTAAATTTTGTGAAAAATGTCTTTGTACCCCACTGAGTACCCCATTTCAGTATTCTGTGTGCTCATAGTTTCATTGATGAGTGACGTTGATGGCTTCTTCTGAGAGACCTTTAAAGAAATTGTGTTTCTTAGTATTTGAATTTATAGCAAGCATTCAAATTCTATGATCAAGCCCATCTTGAGACATTGAGTATTCATGTTACAGTAGTTGAATATTTGGCATTTGTATTTGTTTTCCATGTTTGTAGTGTCATAAATTTTGTGTGTAGTTTCATAAATCTGTGTAAATACAAAAGAACACTTACATAATTTTGCAATTGGTCTTTATTTTGTTCTGCACATACAGCATAATTATTGTTTTAATTTCCAGCCCGTGTAGCAGTAGTAAAATCCCGTGATATGCACTGGTCACTTTTGGCTCAGAGGGATCAGAGAGATGTCAGCCTGAGCTCCCTACGGATGTTAATAGTGGCAGATGGAGCCAATCCATGTGAGTATGGATGTGTTGCCTGAGTGTCAGTCTTGCCAAGATTCTGTTTGTTGTAAGCCCTGTGTCAGAGCTGGTGCTTGGGGAGTTAAGCAGTTTGTTCTGTAGTAAAACACTGTGTGCCAGTGATGCCACTGCTTTTTCATTGGTGCTTGCACTTCTTTACCAGTGTAAATTCTTTTTTTTTGAATTTCATGTTTTCATTACTATACTATTCCATTAATTGATTTGAACTGATGCCTATGAGATATAAATATTGATATAATCCACTTTGGGCCAAGTGCTAAAGGCCTGATAGAATTGTGAAGGTGTGTCAGAAACGTTTTATATTTAAGTGCTGTGACCTCTGTGAGAAACAATCTTACAGGAGTTGTATAAGAAGTTGACGTAAAGTTAACTGTAGTGACAAAGTATTCCTGAAAGTCCCTGAAGGACTTGCCATGATACCAAGTGCTGGTGAGTGCTGCCAGAGGAGGAGTATGCAGTTGGGAATTTCATTCAGTATAGTTGTTAGTCATTAGAAGTTCTTTTTCCACATGTACTCTCTTACAGTAAACTGGAATGCCTTTCAGACAGTTCGAAATAATGTTTGGTTTGTACATGAATGCAACAGTATTCGTATAACTGAGCTGAGAGTGAGCACAGACTTCGAATTCCTGCAGCTCAATCTTTCCTGCTTTAGAAAAATGTTTCTAATTATGTGATGGTTCTGTCTAGGGTCAATATCTTCCTGTGATGCATTCCTGAATGTATTTCAATCCAGAGGTTTGAGACCAGAAGTAATCTGTCCCTGTGCTAGTTCTTCAGAGGCACTAACTGTTGCTATTCGCAGGTAATTCCCTTTTCAGAGAAGCGAACTGAAGCTTTTCTTGACTATTGAAATGTGTCATAGAATCACAAAATTCTTTGGGCTGGAAGGAGTTCAAACCCTCTGGTATGGGCAGGGACACCTTCTACTACACCAGCTTGCTCCAAGCCCCATCCAACCTGGCCCTAAACACTTCCAGGGATGGGGAATCTCACGTTAATACGATAGTCAGAAAATACTATGGCCCAAATAGGGATGCTCAAAGACCTAGACAGAGGAAATACGAAGCTCACAGGTGTCTCCTTCACTGAAGGATGGGTGATTTTCATTTGGTTTCTTTAGAAAGTTTAGTATTTTCTAGGACTAGTCAGGCAGAAGGTGTTTATTTCATGCTTTGGGAAAGTGAGGTCTCATCCTCACTGAAGTTATTGGAGAGCCTTTTAAAATGCCTCCAAAACAAGATTTACTTATTTGGGAGGAAGATGATAAATCCTCAATCAATTGGTTATGTATGATGATTTGTAAACAGGGGCCTAAATTTTAAAAAAAATATTATTTTTAACTGATCAGAAAAATACCATTGGATTTCTGGAGATAGCAAGGCATGCTCTGAGAAAAGGAAATTCATTTACTTATTAATAGATATGGATGGGATATGCTTGAATTTTTTTATAGCAGTTCTGATCAAAATGTGCTTTTTCAGAAAGCCAGCTTCAAGAAAACTTGAAACAGAAAACTTTGAAGTTTTGGAGAGTTTTGTTTTAGCTCTTTCTTAATTTAGTTACTATGTAAGTCTTGAACTTTTGTTTGTTCAAAGTGAGAAACCATTCTTTTTCTTAAACTTACCAAGCCTGAGAAACCAGCACAATAGTTTTTACTGACCCTATCTCCAGTATTGATCTGTTGATTCATATCTAGCTGGACTTTCTGTCTTCCAGACCTTCTGAACTGGGTGGCCCCCCTCCAGGAAAAGCAGTGTTATCCATGAATTGTCTGAGTTTCGGCGTGATCAGAGTGGATACAGAGGAGAAGCTGTCAGTGTTAACTGTGCAGGATGTTGGGCAGATTATGCCTGGAGGTAGGAAAGCATTTTGTGTAGGTTTCAGCATATTCCACATAAGTTATCTTTACTATTACACTTGTGTGCATGGAATAAATAAATAAATATTAAATTCCTTTAAGGTAGTATGAGTTACTGTTTGACACATTACCTAAACATATGATGGATTAGAGTTTTATGCACTATAAATCTGAATGACCATAGATTTTGGTATGGGCAAATGCTTTTGCCTTGTTGCAGAATTGTTTTTGGAATGGAATGGAGTGGGGTAAAATAGAATAGAAATATTTCAGTTAAAAGGGACCTCATCTCAAACCCTGCAAAGGTGATGGAACAACTAAGTCTGAAAACTATTTTTTCATGCCCATGGAGAACAAGAAAGTGATCAGGAGTAATCTGGATTCACCTGTTTCCTAATGACATTTGTTTGCAACACTGTAGTTCCTGAATTAGGTAGAGCTGAATATTGTTCCCTAATTAATTGAAGCAAAGGGACTTTGTCTCATTGTTGTTGTTCTGATTTAAGACTCAGCTGCATTTGGAGAGGAGAGCACTCTGAAGAAGATTAGTAAAGGTAGGGTGCCAAAGCAGACCTAAGGCTGTAAATGGTGCAATGAAGGACTGGACACCTGATGCCATCTACTCCAGCTCTTAGGCTGGCAGTGTAGTGTTCCATGGCACTGTCTGTACTACTAGCTTCAGGCCCTGTCCTGACCTGCTCTGGGGTGCTTGGAGAGGATGCAATACAGATTTGTTTGGAACTCTCCTCATCCCTCAGGTTTATTATGTAGTTACCAAAGAACTGGATTGATTCTGGTCATGCCCTTGGCACCTTTTTCTTTGCTATTCTTGGACTCCTTATGAAATTCCTGCCTTGCGGAACTGTGGTTCTAAAGCCCTGCTGTCTGTAGAACATTTACTCAAGGTAAAGGGGAGACTCTACTTGTGTGATTTCAGCAACAGCCTCTTCTCTGTACACCAAAGCCCTTGATACAAAGAGGAGGTAGGCAACTTCCCACTCTGCTGATGAAAATTTCAGCCATTGTGTGCAAGTCTCACTAGTCTTGTTTAATTTTCCTTATTATCCCCAGAAGCCCTTTGCCATCCCTGAAGTCAATGTTTCAGTTGTTGTTACTCAACTTAAATTCAGTAGAGCTTCCTTCTGCTGAAGACTGAGCAGAAGCTCTGCACTTCATACCAAAACGAAGCAGAGAAGTCCCTTGGTTGTTGTGTAGCTTCTTTGAAGTTTTTATTTTGTATTAAGGCCATTTGAAGTTGTTTTGAAAGTCCATAATAAATTCCAAGAAAAGCAGTTGTAACTTAAGCCTCACAGTTGGACTTGATTGTAATCAATTCACTGATTCTGGGACTGGCATCAGTGTCTCAAAAAAATAGTGATTTTTTCTGCTTGGACTAGAATACAGATGGCATGTACTACTACTGCTGTCTGTTTGGGGTGTCCACACTACTGCTGTCCCCTTGAAACCTCACTGAAATTCAGCTGTGCTCCCAGTGTTTTCCTTAGATTATAGGTTAGACACAGGGACATGAAGGGAGCAAGTTTGCATGGCCTTCAGGTAGTCATGAATCCTTTGGTGAACTGACTGAGCTCAAACTCAATGTTGCTGCTCTTCAAAAAACTGGTACTAGATGCACAATCAATTGAAATCTTTCTTTGGGTCAGTTTATCTCATGTGGCTCCACCTCTGTGGCTCCCCTGCTACCAAAAACCAGGCCATGCAACACCAACACAGGGATGCCACTGGCTTTGCTGTAGGCTTGCTCTCACAGAAAAGCATGCCTGACTACACTAAGGCACAAAGCTGCCTGGAGCTACTCTTCATATCCAATTGTTGGAGCTGTAAGTCCACTGGGTTAATTTTCCACAGAGCATCTGCTCCATGGCAGGTTCAAGTCTAACTTAGGATGTTGGAAAAGTTCCCTGTATGCTTATGGTTAAGTGATTTCACCTCATTGAGTTGTCGAAAAATACGTCTCTGTCCTTGTGAAATGCCTGATTGAGCAGTCAGAGGGATCTGTTAAAAAAACCTTCTCCTTTGTCAAAATTCCTTGGAGCATTGTCTGGCAAGTCTAGGGGACCCTTCTGGATTAGAGGGCCACTGGCATGCACTGGTAACACTACCATAACTTTTTATATGAGTAAGAAGTGTCAAGTGACTTGTCTGATTGTGTCAGAGTAGAGCAGTTAAATGCATACTATTAAGTGCCTCAGAGTGATATGACTTGTAATTGGTGGCTGTTGTTATATGAAAATACAGTAGTAAGTGGTAAAACTACTTGTAGGTTAAGCAGAATTTGGGCAACTTAATTCATAACTCCTTTAAAACTTTGACTAGCATTGAGCTGTCAGAATCTGGGGCAGATTTCCTTCAATTTATCCACATATTAAGAATTCCAACAGAAATTTCTCTGTACATTCCTTAAGTCAGAATATACATGATAGATTTCTTTATAAAGGATAATGGATAACTTATGTCTCTTAAAAATCCTCTGGAGTACGAAGGAAGTCAAAAGACAAGCAGCTACTTACAAGGGTGTGCTAAATGAAAAAAATCAATGACTTAAGTAAATGAATGACTTAGTTTCAAATGAGTCTACATGTACATTCTAACAGTGGAGATACTTGTGCCTTACTTGGTAAGATTTATGCTTTTTCCTGTGTAGTACTCATGAAGGGTGTGCCCTTGTCCATTCTGGCTTGGTGTTTGGCATACAGGAGAGAACATACCACCACCTGTTCATTGCCCCTCTGCTGACTGATGAGTCTTGCTCTTGATTTGCTTCTGGTTTTGTATTTCTTTGTGAAGGCTTTGTTCCATCTTCTGATCCCCACTGAACTTGGAAGTCTGCCCTAGCCTTTCAAATACTTTGTGACATAGGAGCTCACATTCCTGAATTTCATTTGGAAATGATCAAGGCAACTGCTTTTGATGTCATTACCTGTGAAGATCTCTGGCATGCTTTATTCAGGATCTACCTGGTTAAAAGGTCACGGATAAAATGTCTGCCTGCACCCTCCTTTTCTTCAGATCTTGCTTTTTTTTTCTGAGATGCTGAGCCCACCTGCTCAGTGGATCTTACTCAACAGAGCCATCAGCACCAGGGTCATGTGTCACTGCTGTTTCACCCATAGGCCATTCCTGATGCCACATTCCCTTCACGTTCATTATCTACTATGAATGCCCATCACAAGGGCACGTCACACTCAAGGGAAGTGCCAGCATCCACAGAGAAATCTTCCCCTCAAAGATAGCTTGGGAATTCTTAAGACAAAATCTGGTATGCATTCTGGTGGAATCCTGTCCTGGAGGAATGATGTTTTACTCCACCTGTTGACCATCTTGGGCTGTTTTGCATAGTTTCTGTCTGGGACTGGCATTGCTAAATTTGGCTCCTCACAATACTCAGTTCATTTTTTCAATTTGGAGTGGTAAAGATGTTAGGGAGAGTGCCAAACCTCTTTTCTTCTGCCCATCTTCAGCCTCCAACTTTCACATCAACTGGAATGTGATTGCCGTGTTACCTGTCATCTTGGAAACATACTATACCTTAAGTTTGAGCCTGGATATGTTGCTTAGTGGATATGTTAACAGAACTTAAATTTGTCTCACTTCTACTTCCCAGCTAATCCTTTTAATTCTTTTACTGGGATCCTTCTCATGTTCTTTCTTTGGCAAGAGCTAACACTCTTGAATCCAAAAGTTCTAAATCCCTATAGCCTCTAATCATACAAAGGCTGGTTCCTAGAAACAGTGCTGCTGCAGCAGCTGCTCTCTTACACTCAAGCAGAAAACTTCAGTTTGGTACCAAATCTTGGGCTTCTGCAAGATCTTCTGCAATGAACAGAATCATGTTCTGGATTGTGACTGCATTCAGTATCTCTTCTAGAAGTTTGGGGAGATGGTTCCAATTTCCTAAATGTTGGGATGCTCATATTGTCTCTAGCACATGGATGTCATGTATTTCATTGTTTCCTCTGTCCATGTCTGAACAAACATTTGCCTAGGTTCTGGTAGTTACCACAACGCATCTTCACTGCAGAGGGATCTGATTCCTTTCCCTGAGTGGAAAGAGTTCTTACAGAACAACTTGGTGAAGCTTTCAGTTTTTCTCCTTAGATTGTGGGTTAACAGCACCTCTTTTCCACTCAGCTCTTAGAATTTATCATATTCATCAGTTCTGAGTTCCTCGGGGCACACAGTGGCACAACAGCCACTGCAGAAAAACTTATCCTGGAGACCTGTGCCAGTGCACACTTGAGATGAGATGTTCTTCTTCCAATTTAAATGTTACACTTTGGATGCTCATGATCACCTCTAGAGTCTAGATTTATGTTCACCCTCATCTAGAAAGTTGGCTTGCTTTATGCCTATTGCCCTTTCAAGAGGAGCAGGAAGAGATTCAGGTCTGCATTTGATATCCCCATATGCTGTTTTTCTCAAGGATGAGGTTTCTCTGGAAACCCTGGAAATACCTTCCACAGTGATTCTAGAGGCATTTTATCCTGGCATCTTAGTATTTTTCCTAAGGCTTCATGGTTCTAGAAGAGAAGTTCTAACTAAAGACTGTAATGCAAGGGTAGCTGTTGTATATGGATCCACTATAAAATGCTGGAAAGGAACAAGAGAGCGCTTCCTGACTCTCCTCAGTACCTTTGGTCACAGCCTTCTGCTGTGCAGGTCCCTGCCATTCCTCTTGCATTCCTGCTGTGCTAGTCTTGAAACATCCAGAGCTGAATCCAATCTTTGGTAGGGCATCAGAGTCATCCTTTGCACAGCAGGATTCTCATCTCCTGCCAGGATATACTCCTTGGCAGGTTTGACTGCTGCGAGTCTCCATCTGTCAGAATGTACATGTGGACTCATTTGAAGAAAGAAAGCTTTCTTAGCTGGAATCTGTGTCCTTCGTGACGTGCAGTCCACATGTACATTCCTGTCCCATCTGCTTTTCCTTTCTCTTTAATTCTTTTTCAGATGCAATGCTGTTGAGAGAGACTGAAATGGTGGTAGATGCACTCTCTTGTATGTCACACATGAAGCAGGAAAAGGAGGAGAAGCAAGAGTAGAGGCTCCACAGATACTGCAGAAGGGCAGCCTTGCAGTATAACCTGGCAGGACAGAACTGTGCCTGCTGTTAGAATGTACCTGTAGACTACCTGTATCATACATTGGTTACTGGTAAGTATTTTCTTTTTTACTTGATCAGGGTGATAGGATTATCTTCTGGCTTCATGGATGGAGCATCATTTAGGGACTGCAGGCTGATCTGTTGGTTTTTCCGTGTTTGTGAATGCAGTGAGGTCTGTAGATCTGTTAATGCCCACAAACTGTGCTTTCTCCAGGTATAAACACTTCTCTTTGCATCTTTGTTTAAGTGTTGCATACAGAGTTCTGATGTTTGCTCTTGTTCTTTCCTGTAGTAATAAACTATTTTTGTCAGTTCCAGTTTACCATTGAGTTTTTTTTTTTTTCCTCCTAAATTACAAAATGTGGAGTTTTGCATGACCGACAGTTCATACTGTAGATTTTAATTACAGACCTCTAGTTCACACATATAATAACCAGAAACCATACCAGAATTTGGGTAGCATCTCTTTACTTGGTCACCCAAGGTTATGATTGCACAGTTCCAAACAATTACTGATAACTGCTAGTTGTTCTCATAGGTGATTTTTATGAAACCAAGATAATTTAGAGGTTGATCTGTTGGTAGGGTGAATGATACAGGTCTCACTTGTTCAGACCTAGGGTGCTGGCAATTGGAAGACTTCTTTAAGGTTTGAAAATGTACCTACAAATCTACTTTACCAGCAGTCCTTTGTCCATGCTGGCAGCAGAATTGGCCTTGCCATGTTTATTTTGTATTGACCTGGGTAGATTTATTGATTTCTTTCTTGAACTTGAGTCTTTAAACTATGGTACTCCATTATACCTTGGATTCAGCTGCAGCTGATGAGGAGGCTGTGAAGCGCTGTAAGAAAAAACATTGCATTTGTGAGCTTAGTCTTGGAGAATAGATTGCACAGGCTGTCAAGAGGCTAAAGTGAGCTCCCTTCCATGCTGTGCTTTTGCTGTAGCTGATGAATAATTGATACTAAAATTTTTATCTATCAGTAGCAGAGCACCACATGTGTCAGCTGCTGGAGCAGACTAACGCTGTGATTCTGTGTTCTTCCTCTGTGCAGCCAGCATGTGTGTTGTAAAGGTGGATGGGACTCCTTACCTGTGTAAAGCTGATGAGGTTGGAGAAATATGTGTGAATTCAGGAGCAACTGGGACAGCATATTTTGGCCTCCTTGGAATCACCAAGAATGTATTTGAGGTTTGGATTTCTTTGTAATTGTTACATTTCTGATATTTCTTCTTGCAAATGGACTTACTTATTCCTTAAAGGTCCTTTTTTTGTGTGTGTGTGTTTTATTGTTGATTTGGTTTGGTTTTTTAGTTAGTTAGGAAAAAGCCCTGGCCAGGTACACTTTGCTTCATTCATAGAATCAAAACAAGACATTCTGTCTCTTAGAACCAAAAATACCAAATGTCATCTGCAGTCAGTCAGCTGCTTCTGTATTCCACAGTGCAGTGTAGTGCCTGTGTGAGCATTTAAATTTATCTTAGCTCTGAATTAACACAGTGGTCTTATGTGTAGTTACCTGAAGGCATTTCAGTCTTTCTGCCCATATTTTTCCTTGCAATGGTACCCCATTTCATGTATTCTGGCAGTAAAGGAGTGAAAGTCCTTATTAGTCCAGTGAGTGTCTGAATCCTTCTGTGTTCTTCCAGGCCATCCCAGTGACGGCAGCTGGCGTGCCTGTCTCAGACCAGCCCTTCACAAGAACAGGATTGCTTGGCTTTGTGGGTCCTGTAAGTGTGAACAACCCCTCAGGGCGCTACACCCTGACTCCCAATTCTAAAGTCCTGACTCCCAGTTCTAAAGTGATGCCCCTGAATTCAGCAGCACCTTGTGTCAGGGCACTGACCTCCTATAGATCTCGAGAGTATTGTTGGTGCGAGTCATGCATGTATTGCCAGGAGTGAGGAGGTTTTTCTGCTCTGTTTCTAATCCTTCTTTCTTTTCAGGACTATTTGGTGTTTGTGGTGGGAAAATTGGATGGCTTGATGACAGTCAGTGGCCGCAGGCACAATGCAGATGATGTGGTAGCAACCGCGTTGGCAGTTGAACCCATGAAGTTTGTCTATCGGGGAAGGTGAGTGTGTTAAAAACTTCAGCACTGCTGATTGGGCTTTGTTGCTCCTTTTTTAACCCATAGAGGGTCATCAAGTGACACAGCATACACAGAAGCAATGCATGTGAACTTTTTCATGTGTGTTTTGTAGGAAAGTTGGCACCAGGTTGTGAATTTGGTTGCTCCTGCTAACCTGAAAGACAAATACTGACACCCTGCTTCATGCATAATAGATTTTAAATTACTTTCACACAGTATAAAGGTAGATCTTTAAGTGTCTGTTTCAAACTTCTTTCAAAGCTTCTCTTAAGACAATCAAAAGCAGCTCATATGCCAGATGTAAAACACTTCTGGCCCCTGAGCCTTTTGGGTGGCTGAGGGAGGGACTGTGCAGCTTGTTCAAAAGAACAAACGAGGCTGCTGAAGGCCCCTCAAAGATAGTGTGTTGTATCACCAACCTGAGTGCTCTTCAGTGACCCTAGGCTCAGTGTCCAGATGAAGATCAATGACAAGTGGAATCTCCCAGGGTTCACACTGGGACCAGTCCAAGCTGAAGCATTATTAATATTTTATCCTAGAAGAGGCAAGCTTAAAACTTAGGTAACTCCCCAATGGGAGTTAAGTATTTTTCAGTGCAAGCATCTGGTGGTCAGTAACTTGGCATAGTTGTCTTCCAGAAGGGACATTGTATGTAGGGGCTACAAGTCTAGCGTGCATGATGGAGTTTGATAGGCAAGGTTTGCACACCCCCTACATGAATGAAACTTGCCTATCAGACACGTGCTACATGGGCGACTGCAAATCCACCTGACCCGCAGGGGAAATCAGTTACAGCAAGGAACCCACATATTCTGAATTTTTCTGTGATTTTGTGATCATCTGGCATGAATAATGCTTGTGTGTGTGAAACAGTGCCATGAGAGGTTGCAGCCATTCCCGTGTGATGATAAGCCATGCTCTCCTCACCCTGTGTTGCTTCCTATCATTCTTCTGTCCTTTGTGTTTTAGGATAGCAGTGTTTTCTGTGCCCGTTTTGCATGATGATCGGATAGTGCTTGTGGCAGAGCAACGGCCTGACGCCTCAGAGGAGGATAGTTTTCAGTGGATGAGCAGGGTTCTACAGGTAGTCAGTCTGTCCTTTTCTCTTTCCAGGTGAATAAGGCTGATGCATGACATGAGAATATCAGAGCTTGTTTTGTTTTGTTTTTCCATACCACAGAGAGCTGTAATGAGAGAATTTGTTCAGGGTTGAGAATTAACAGAATTTTGTAAAAAGTAAAACTTCCTTTCAGAATGTTTTTTTAACTTCCTACTACTAGGATTCTCAAAATCTTAAGGGTGATGGGTTTTTTGCTTGGGTTAATGCTACATGTCTCTTCTGATTTCATACTGAGAGTTACCTCTGAAAAGATTCACAAGTATACTGCCAAATATCAGAACAGCCTCGAAAGCTTTTTATCACTAACAGCCTTATTCTAGATCTGCAACAAGTATTAAAAACATTTTCCCTTGATTATTTTACTGTATTTTTGGGGGGGGATGAAGGACAGGAGGAAGGGGAACTGTGGTAGATCTGCATTTGCAGATTTTAGAATTAATCAGTTCTCAGGAAGTAAAAATGGAGAGATCAATTATGGAAGACTCTGGGGACAACTGAAGGGAAGGATGCAGAGATCTACTTAAAGGAAGTTTGCTCTTAAGAGTAAGGCAGTTGGGTAATAATAGTTTCTGTCTAATTTCGGCTTTCTTACCTTTTTGGAGAGATTATCTAGTATCGGGAGAAAATACTTTTGTTTCTTTTTTTTAGAAGTGTCATAGCTAAAAGAGACACTTAAGATTTAGGCAGCAAAGATGCTTCCCTCCTAAATTTTGTGAGTTTTATGTTCTACTGCGCTTTTGTGATTGTGCCATACATGCTAAATTTGCTGTGATATAACTTTGGCTTTTGAAAATCTCTGCACTTTTTGCCCACTTTTAAGAGACTTTCCTAATCCCTGATGTGCAGGTGGCATCCCCTTGATAGATGGCACAAGCAAAGTCCTGGGTCTGCTCCTGCTCCCATTGAAGTCATGGCACAGCTTCTATGAGTTCAGTGAGTGCAGAATTGGACCCTTTATTTGCAAACTGTGGTGCAAGTAAAAATTTTAATGTTATAAATGAATTGAATTCAAATTCTTGCTCTAGCTACATCCCAGTTGATAATGTGGAATGTTGTTTTGGTTGTGTTTTTTTTGTATTTCTGTGAAGGCAATTGATAGCATTCACCAAGTAGGTGTGTACTGCCTTGCCTTGGTGCCAGCCAACACTTTGCCAAAGGCTCCCCTCGGAGGAATTCATATTTCAGAAACGAAGCAGCGCTTTTTGGAGGGTGCTCTGCATCCTTGTAACGTCTTGATGTGTCCCCACACCTGTGTTACCAACCTGCCCAAGCCTCGGCAGAAACAGCCAGGTGAGGAGACCAGAGTATGTGCTGGTTCTGCCTGACCTGTGTTGTACAGGGCACCTGCAGGCTGAATTGGTGCTTGTTTTGTTTTTCCTTATTTTGCACTGCTTTTTTCAAAATGCAGATGTTGGTCCTGCGTCGATGATTGTAGGAAACCTCGTAGCTGGCAAGAGGATTGCACAAGCCTCGGGGAGAGATGTCAGCCAGCTGGAGGACAATGACCAGGCAAGAAAGGTGACACTGGGGTCCTGGTATTATTAAATATTTGGATTATTAGCTTATTGAGGATGAGAGAAGACCAGGTATGATGTTCTGCTGAAAATAAACCTGAAGGCACTTAGAGCGAATTTGAATGTATCCTTTTTCTTCCCTTTCAGTTCCTGTATTTGGCAGATGTTCTTCAGTGGCGAGCTCAGACAACTCCAGATCATCCACTCTTTCTTCTGTTGAATTCCAAGGTAAGATGCACTTTAGGTCGTACTTGGAGATAGAGACCAAAACAAAAGATTATTTAGATTCTAAGAAAATTCCTTCTAGAAGTCTTTCCCTGAAACGCTGCAGATTATTTTAATGAAGCAGACAAAAATTGCTAGTTAGCAAGCAGCATAAATCTTTTCACCTCTGGAATTTTATGTCATATGTTTTATTCCTCATCTGGAATTTCAGTATGCATTCTGCCTAGCTTAAAACACTGCATTTTAAGTTGCATTTCCTGCTGGAACACAACTTTTGTCATATTAACGGAAGCCATGTTTATGTCTTAATTCCTGAGCACGAGGGTTAACTGTGGGTCAGAAATGGAGGATTTCCTGATTAGAAGACCTAGAGCCTAAGCAGAGAGCCCTTGGGACAGCTCTGGAGTCAAATTTTCCAGGAGCACTGTTGCACCCTGCAGGGCATACTGATGCCTTGCCCTGGGCTATGCTTTGCCCTCAAAAAGGATGGCACAGAGTGACAGTAACAGCCCAGGGACAAATTGGATCTGGCTTGTGCTGTACTGCAGACAGGAATCTTCTAGAAAATCCAACATCAGTCTTTGGGAAGTGAAGGACTTGGAGGTCTCATTCAAAAGGGCAAAAGAGTTAAAGGACATAATTCAGACTGTCTAACTTTTCTTTTGAGACTGTACTTTAGCAAAAGAAATTGTTTCAATGTTGCTATTGTTAAATTGGTTTATTCTCTCAGAGTAAAGAAGATTTAGAGGGAAGTTTTCTAGTATGAAGCAGCCCTTTCCCAGGTCACTTTGTTCAGACAAGATTTACCCTTGACACAGAGACTCTGCAAAAGAAAACACAACACTTGGGCACAAAGAAATTACCTGTTGATGAACACCTGTCTTAAATAGCTGGGGACTAATGAGCTACCGTGCTATATGTTGGTGTATTCACATGTCTCCAGGAGAAACCCTTTTGGTTTACACCTTTTCATGTCAATCATCCAAGTCACTGAGCTGCTGCTGTTGCTATAAAGGTTTCTGCTGTCACTTGTCTCCTGTGCAGGGTACTGTAGCCAGCACTGCCTCGTGCATCCAGCTGCACAAGAGGGCAGAGAGGGTGGCAGTGGCGCTGATGGAGAAGGGACGGCTGAACGTTGGTGACCACGTGGCCCTGGTTTACCCTCCAGGTAAAGCAACACAGACAGCAAAACCCATAATCACACAGCAAAAAAAAGAAGTTCTGTCCATTAATTGGATTTTAATAATTTTTGCTAGCTCTTACATGCAAAACATTTTGAACTGGGTGTGGAACAGCCTGATGATTTGAAGAGATATTTGTAACAAATCTTTGTATCTTAATAACGTAAATCAGTGTGTATTTTGATTTTGTTGAAAAAGTTCATCCTATTGATCTGATTAAAATAGCTTTAATTTCAATTAAAATTTAATTTCAATTTAAATATCCTTCCCAGGAGTAGACTTGATAGCAACTTTCTATGGCTGTCTGTATGCTGGCTGTGTTCCCATCACTGTCCGCCCACCTCATCCACAGAACCTTGCTACCACTCTGCCCACTGTCAAAATGATTGTAGAGGTAGGTATCAGACATTCCTATCCTTGTGCTTTTGGGGAGTGGTGAATGGTTGATGCAGCCTGATGAATTGCTTAGCCATGGTCGGTGTAAAATAAGCTAGAAAATAAGTATTCATTGTGCTGTGGCTGAATCAGTAATGACTTCTTCAGAAACTCATTTAAAGTGGTCTTTTATTGTCGTGATTTATTTTGCTTTATTTCCAATTATTTTCTTCATCTCTTCATCTTACTGGTTATCTCACCTGGATGCATATGACATGACTTTGTGCATGCACTCCCTGGTTTTATCAATGGTCTTAATGTTTTGCCTTTGCAGGTCAGTAAGTCTGCATGTATATTGACCACCCAAGCTATAATGAAACTGCTCAGGTCCAAGGAGGCTGCAGCAGCTGTAGATATTAAAACATGGCCCACTATTTTGGATACAGGTAGGTTAGCCAAAATGGAAATAGTTTGAAGAGTGATGTATTTATTTTGCTACACCACAACTGCCTGATTGAGTGGATGTGTTGTGCATTGCATTAAAATAGCTGTCCAGAAACTATAGGGAGGATCTGATGATAATGCTGTAAAGATACATTTTCTGTACTGTGCCTATTTCCCAAAATAATATGGTACTTTCCTCTACTTATGTATTTTAAATAGATGATATGCCTAAAAAGAAGCTGGCTAATGTTTTCAGACCTGCATCTCCAGATATGTTGGCATACTTGGACTTCAGTGTGTCTACTACTGGTATATTAGCAGGAGTAAAGGTACAGTAACAAGAGATAATCATGTTTTATTCCTTTATGTTTACAAAGAAATATGTAAAACCCTCTTTCCAGAAGAAGGTCCCTGAGAGGTCCTGTTTTCCTCTTGCAGATGTCACATGCAGCTACAAGTGCCTTATGTCGCTCTATAAAGCTGCAGTGTGAGCTGTACCCATCCCGACAGATTGCCATCTGCCTGGACCCCTACTGTGGCTTGGGCTTTGCACTGTGGTGTTTGTGCAGGTATGACTCTGGAGCTCTGGGTGTCCTCACGTGTGCCCAGCCTTCTCTAGAACCCCAGGGAATGGACATGGGTGAACCTGTCAAAGAAACCCAAATTAACCTTTTTATCAGTAGTTCAGAAAACACCTTTTATGGTAAGAAAATCCATTGAAGTCAGTTAGTTACTTGAGTAACTTCAGGTTTGCAAGTGGAATTAATTGCAAAAATTAACTATCCTTTGATAGTTTAGTATTCAGCTGATAATAATTTTTCATATGTAACTTAACCAGATGAAGTCTAACTTTTCTTTTAAAAAATTGTGTCCAAATTCAAAGAAGAAAAAAAAAGGATGTCTGTTTAACATTGATCAAGTAAATTCTTTTAAAGTCTTTTGATATTACAACATATGTTTTGACAAGACCTTTAAGGTGTTCACTGCAAGATTGGTATGCAGTAAGAAATACTGCTAAAGGAAGCAGTTAAATGTTTCTTAAAATAACTGAGCCTTGACTTGATTCGACCAGATACCTGCTCTAATGCAGCACATCTCACAAAGCTGCAATTTTTTTTTTTTCCTTTTAAAACATACCATATGCATTAATTAATTGAATGTTCATGTTCCTATTGCTCCCCAGTATATATTCAGGTCACCAATCCATCCTGGTGCCTCCTCTGGAGCTGGAGAGCAACGTGTCTCTGTGGCTGTCTGCTGTCAGCCAGTACAAAGTGCGTGTCACCTTCTGCTCCTACTCCGTGATGGAGATGTGCACCAAGGGCCTCGGGACACAGACTGATGTTCTCCGGGTGAGTGGGCTTCATTGTGCCACATACTGACATAAACACACGTGTGCCTTTTTAAAAAAACTTCATTCAGGCTTGGAGAAGATGAGGTTTTAAGTGTTCCCACGAGAGCCTTCCATTATGGCTTGATTTCTGGGGAGTGTTGAAACTGCTGGAAGATTCGGCTTCCATGTTTCTGATGGAGGAAAAAAAGAGTAGTCTTGTATTTTCAGTTTTAGTTATTTGTGCAACCTCTGTGCTGCTGGATGTTTTTGAGATTTCAAGCAAAATACATAGCAAGCCTATCAACTTGTTTGTGTCTGAGACAAGGAAAAAACCCAACACCAAACAAAAAAATCCCAGACAAAACACACACCAACAGAAGGAAAAATCCCAAAGCCTCACTAAACACAAAAAATCTCACCCAAAACAGCCAAAAGAAAAAGCCCCCAAAAACTCAGCAAGTCTCACTTACTTGCAGATATCACTTGATACCAAAAGCATTGATTTCTAAAATGGATGTAATCTTACCCAGGCCGGGTTAGATGGGGCTCGGAGCAGCCTGATCTAGAGGAAGGTGTCCCTGGCCATGCAGAGGGGTTGGAATGAGATGAGCTTTAAGTCCTTTCTTTCCCACTCAAAGCATGTGCTATATGATCCTTTGATTCCTAACAACATCAATTACACTCTAATACATCTGTTTATTTTTGAGGGAAATCTCTCAATTCAGATTTAATTTCCTTAAAGAGGAAGGAACATTCCCACAACTGTAATAACTCAGCTGCTCACGACTTCCACTGGGAATGTGTGGCAGCTCCTTCACAAAAAAGTGGTTGTATTGTGTGCTCTCAATAGAGACAAAAAAACCTTGTTCCTCTGTTCCACTGGACCTCACCAAAGGGAATCGTGGTCCACAGCCAGTTGTTCCAGGTTCACATTCATGTTCAGAGGAGCTGATGATGTCTGGGACACCTAAACTGTGCAGAGCAGGTCTCTGGCAAGCCCAGCCCTGTGGCAAAATGACATTTTGAGGGTTTTTCAGCTCAAAATGCTGAGTGACTGTGTTGCAGCTACACATTGTGTGTAGTGTTAATCCCGTTCATGTCTTACTGTAGTGCTTTTGAAGCCGTTCTGTTGCACAAATAAAACTGTTTCTTTCTAGAATTGCTGCCTCTGAAGTTACAATGTTGTTCTCTCCCCCTGCCCTCCCAGATGAAGGGGGTTAACCTGTCCTGCGTGCGCACCTGCATGGTGGTGGCAGAGGAGAGACCGAGGATCACCCTCACCCAGTCTTTCTCCAAGTTATTCAAAGACCTGGGCCTCTCTGCCCGTGCAGTGAGCACCACCTTTGGGTGCAGGGTCAATGTAGCAATTTGCTTACAGGTGAGATTAAACTGCTTGCTCCTTACACAGAATCTCTGGGAACTTGGTAGAAAATCATGTTCAGCTGAATGGGTTTCTTTTTCTAAAGAACTAGAGCTCCATTGCTTGCTTGCTTCATCACCAAGTTAAATTAAGCTTTTTAATAAGATGTTTAATATGATGTTGATTATGATAACTTCACTTTTCTGTACTAATTGACCAGTTGATTTGCTTTTCTAATCCAGAGGGTTAGAGAGTTACTAAGAAACTTGTTTCCTTCCTACTATGCAGGGGAAGTATTAAATAAACACCTTCCTATCCATAAATATTACAAGCAGTGCTGTTTGTGGTAATATTACATATTGTGGTAATATTACATATTACATTTGTTGTAATATTACATATTAAAAGCAGCAGCTTTTGTGTGGTTAGATTTTGTCTTGTTTTTTATAACGTGGAATTAAATGGAAGACAGAATTTCACTAGACCCAAGAAAATTGACACTTCTAGCAATTACGGGGTTTTTTTATTTTTAAAGATCTCAAATAAGTATTAGCAACATGTAAATATTTTTGTCTCACCTTGTGTGAGAGCTGGACTTCTTTTTTACTTAAAAGTGTGAAATTGGAAGCTTTGAGGGGGAGGATATGCCCATGAAATACCCAGCCATGCTTCACAATCTGGAAATAATGAGATGTTGTGGGCCAGAACCATCTTTGATAGTTTAGTATTCAGCTGATAATAATCTTGTATGTGTNATGATGTGGAATTAAATGGAAGACAGAATTTCACAAGACCAAGAAAATTGACACTTCTGGCAATTATGGGGTTTTTATTTTTAAAGATCTCAAATAAGTTTTAGCAACATGTAAATATTTTTGTCTCACCTTGTGTGAGAGCTGGACTTCTTTTTTACTTAAAAGTGTGAAATTGGAAGCTTTGAGGGGGAGGATATGCCCATGAAATACCCAGCCATGCTTCACAATCTGGAAATAATGAGATGTTGTGGGCCAGAACCATCTTTGATAGTTTAGTATTCAGCTGATAATAATCTTGTATGTGTAATTTAACCAGATGAAGTCTAACTTTTCTTAATGAAGTATTTCTTTTCCAGTCAGGAGATTAAAAAAAATACATATATTATATATATATATTTTTCAAAACTTACCTGAAAAATCAGTGTTAAGTAAGCATGCACTACAAAATGGGAAAGCACCCTGGAGTTTGGAGCTTGCTTGAGTTAGTAAATAAAGTGCTCAGATGTCGGATGAGGCATTATGTAGCTTTATATGTGGGGAATATCTGAGGGGGCACATGGATCAAGTATGTGTAATTGTAAATTTAATTTTCAAATTTATTGATATGAATTACACTTAATAAAATAGGATTCTATGAAAATTGCTACCGTGCTTCTGCAAAACTTTGGTTTTCCTTTTTTTTGTTTCCTGCTGCCCAGTAGATGAAGAAAAGCCTTTTTAGCTCCCAGAATATATTACAGTGTTCTAGGTTTCCTACAAGAGAGATATTTTGGGACATGAGTTACTTAAATATGTTGCCATTCACAATTGTTTCCTTTGTTTCTATGGTTGCTTTCACAATTAAAGGAGAAAGGATGTTTAAGAAGTCCAAGCTAAATGGTTATAAATGTCAGAGTGATTTTATGAATCAATAGGTGGAAAAACAGGAAGGATACACATAAAATCAAGATGACTGCAAATTAAGATTTTAAACTCATTGAATAAAACATTTCAGCTGCCAAGTGTGAAAGAATAGCTTTCTAAATTGCCTGTGTGAATAAAAATTTCAAAAGCCAATTTGGGATAAAGGGATGGGAAACAGTTTTTCTGCAGAATACTGAATAGCAACATGAAATGTACTTCAAAAAGACCCAGAGAGGAGTACAGGACTGCTGGGCAGTTACACTTCCCCTTCATTTTATGCCTTTTTCATCTCTGCTTTCCATTCTTGAGCCCCTTTTTAGTGGGAAGGGTTTTCTACCCCTTTTACCCCATTCTTGCAAAGTGATACCTCCATTAGACTTTTTAAATTGGATTTAAATGAATGTAAATAAATGACCAGTCTTTTGATACAGATTAGCAGGTAAATAAATGTCTTCCAACCCTGCTGAATGGGTTCACTGAGAAGGTGTTTCCGAAGCAGCAGTCTTACAGGGGGAGAAGGGATTTCTTATAAAGCAATGTATGAGTTACTGTTCATGATCTGAGACTTTGTTCATGATCTTTTGTTCATGATCTGAGACTTGCATGTTTCCAAAAGAACTACCTAAAAGTGTCAAGCTCTTAAATAATCTGAAATGGAAATTTTCTTTTCATTCTAAAACAGTGTAAGTTTTGTTTTCTGTCTTACTGTGTGTATCTTATGTTTCCAGTGCCTCTTTGTTTGTATTTTCTTTTTTTCCCCTTTCTCTCTGTTTCCCACACTTTGATGGCCTCTGTTACTTCTGTTTGTGGTCCTGCTGTCAGCCAAACAGGCTGGGCAAGCTGGCTGAACAGGTATAGTGATGCATGTGTGCTTGTCACATCCTAAAGTCCATCTGGTTCTGCAGTGTTAAGGACTAGGCCCACACAGGTTTGTGCTTACATCCTTTTGCACTGGCTGTGTGGGCTTTAGAGCAGGTGCTTACTCAAATAAAATCCTAAAAGCTGAACTTAAAATTTAAAAAATTTGCCAACTTAGACTTACCTGTGCTACATACTTCACTCGTGCATTCATTCACTGATTTCATAAAAAGCAAAGGCTCTACAGTAGTCACTGTAGAAAGGGGGGCTACTTTATTTCTTGTACATTAGGGAAGTGCTTTGTAAATGTCAGTAAAAAAGGAAGAGAAATTTGTGAATTTATGTGGCTGTGAGAGTGAAAGCAGGGTGTTGTGGCTTCTGTTGAATTTGTTTCTTCCTCCTTATTCTTAGGGAACAGCAGGACCAGATCCAACAACAGTCTATGTAGATATGAGAGCACTTCGACACGACAGGTACAGTCTGTGTTAAAGCATTAACGCTTCAATGGCTGTGGAGAAGAAATTTCAGCCTCATTGCATTGGTTTGTTGAAATGTGCTTGGCAGCAGCCAGCTTGACTCCCTGCATATCTCTCCCTGTGCTGTGCAATTCCAAGAAATCTGCTCTCTAACAACCCTGTAGGTGGTGGAAATAGCAGAGTTAGAATCTCCCTAAGTCTTTTTCTTTTTTTCTCCCCTTCAACGTAAACAACTCTGTTCCCTCAGCCTTTCCTGGGCTACACTGTGTCACTTAATGCCACTTAGTCTGTTTGTTCTTTACTGTTCGTAATTCCTGCTGATGCTCTGCCATGACTCAGTGTGACAAGTAGAGGTCCAGGAGAATTCAGAAAAGGTGAATTTAAAATGCTGGTGGGACTGCAACCTTCAGGCTTTGTTGGAAGAAGTTACTCATCTTTCCAGAGAGCAGAGTTACAGATTCTTGAAAGAAATGTGTTACATGGGAATGCTGATAGGGAAGTTTTGAAGACAGCTAGAAACTTGTAACTGTAAGTTGTGAATAAATGAGAGTAACTGGGTGGTTCATTGCAGCTCAGTCAGTGCAGCTAAGGATGGAGTAGCAGTGGATATACTAGAACACATCTGTTTAGCTTCTGTTTAAGTTCTTGTCTTGGTTTGAAAGACAGGAGTCTGCCAAGGAAGGTGAGGACCTCCCTTGGAATGGAAAATATGACCCCCTTCCCTCCAAATTATTATAACTGAAATTAATGGCCTTTTAGGCAAAGATATGGGAAAAGGAATACCAGTTCTTTACTAATATACATAAATATATGTATAACAAGGCAAACAAAGAGAGCAGAGCCCCTCAGGCCTCTCTCGGCTGTCAGGCCCTTTCCCCTCTGGTGCAGTTCCGGTCACGGCCGCCAGGGGCGCTGCTGGCTCCGGGCAGGGCAGGGCGGGTGCGGTGATTCCCCCGCGCCTGCAGGGGGCGCTGTGCCGCCAGCCCTGAGGGGACGCGGTGATGGCGGCCGGGCTGAACCGGGAACAGGGGCTGCAGCAGAACCTCTGTCGTGTCTACACGTGATTAGTGGCGGACAAAGCAGCGGAAGAGATGGAAAAGGGGCTTCCTTTACAAACCTGCAGCGGCAGCAGCTCCCAGTGCCCCTCTGGATGGGGAAATGAGCTGCAGTGGGAACCTCAGAGCAGTGGCTGGAACAGCAGAGGCGGGCACAATAGCACAAACTCCGCAGCTGCAGCAGGAACCACAGGGTCAGGCAGACATGGGGTATTGGGGTAAAATGTAGCGAAAAACACAAAGCAGTGGCAGAAGACAGCGGGGCTGGGTAGTGGCAGCTGTGGTCCTGCAAGCAGCCAGGAGAGGCTCCCTCAGAGTGGTCCCAGATTTTCCCCTGAGGCACCCAAGTAGATGGTGAGGGTCCTATTCCAGTGTGATGGAGTGTTACTAAGGTCCCAGTTCACCGGCTGCTCTTATGAGCAAAGTCTCACTCATGGTAGAAGCAGTAAAAGGCAGAACTCCAATGTGGCAGCAAATTCTTCCCACAGCAACCACAGACCAGCCGCCTCCCCTCTGATCTGAAAGTGAGAGAGAGAGGAGCCAGGCCCAGCTCCTCATGCCCCAGCCAAAATCTCAGGTATCTCTACCCTTCCCAAGGGAATGCCCCTCAGCTACAAGAGTGCAGCCAGCTGCACATTTCCCCCTCCTCCTTTACTATCATCTCTTAGGCAGCAGGTGGGAAAAAATTCCCTGAGAGAAAAAGGGAAAAAAGAAAAAAAATCCTAACCTCCAACAGTTCTTAAAGCCTTTTGCAAGTGTATCCTCTTATTTTCTCAGGGTTCGTTTGGTAGAGAGAGGTTCTCCACACAGTCTGCCACTTATGGAGTCTGGGAAGGTGAGAGACTAAGTGTAATCTTTCCTCCTCACAGAATTACAGAGTGGTTGGAAAGGACCTTAAAGCCCATCTCACTCCAGTCCCTGTCCGCCATGGGTGGGGGGACACCTTCTGCTAGACCAGGTTGTTCCAAGCCCCATTCACCCTGGCCTTGGACACTTCCAGGGGTGAGGTAGCCACAGCTTTTCTGGACAGCCTGTGCTGGGGCCTCACCACCCTAAAAAGTGTTTCTTCCCAACATCTACTCTAAACCTCCTCTTTCAGTTTAAAGCTATTACGGCACTTGTTACATTCTTATGGCTCTCACCTGGGCCCAGAGCTGCGTCACCTGTATCTCAGTACAGAATATGTGGGGTGAGCTTGGCTAATCAGAATGTAGACAGGAAAAGGAGTAGTTAAAGTGAAGCCAGGTGCATGACATCAAGCAATAGGATAAATTGCTACCACCAAAACAAATCTGAGGCCTTCATATGAAAGGCGTTTTCTAGGTGTGAAATCAACGCTGAAGCTGCAAAATAGCTGCTCAGAGTTAAAATGATTGAACTGGTTAAACAACAGTGGTAGGAAGACATGGTTGGTATCTGTGGTGCAGAAAAGAGTAGTAAAGGAAGCACAGACTGTTGACTTCTGATTTACTTTTATTTTGATTAATTAATTTTCTAAATTTCTGTTTGCTTCTTATTCGAGATTCTTCCGGGAGTAAAGGTCATCATAGCACACACAGAAACCAAGGGACCCCTGGGAGACTCGCATTTAGGAGAGGTAAAGGTTTGCTACTCTTGCACTGTGTTTAGATACATCGATTCCTCTGGTTAGAGAAATGCCTTCCTTCTCCTGAGTGGGACAGCCAGCATGACCCTGGTGTGGCACGTGAATGAACCCCATAGAGAGCTGGCACTGTGTGCATTCCTGCACATGTGGCTGCACAGCACCAGGTGAGACCAGGGCACTAATTTGTGTCTGCCTGGCAGCCAGAAAAGGTAGGGATGTGCTCCCATTAGTGGGCAGCAGGAGTAGGTCGTTTGCTGCTTGGTTTAACCTTTGTTATATAGGCATCTTTTGTTGTGTAATAAGATGCCCAGCTAATAGGTTAGCAGGTGTTCCTTTCCAGTAAGCCAAATGCCTGGTTCATTTTTTAATGGCCTTTACCATCCCCCAATTACATGTATATAAAACTCTTCTTCTCTGGTCGGAAGTTAATGATTTCAAGATAACTGACATTTTGGAGTAGTCAAAATTGTCAGTGAAATGGATCTTTTAAATCAATTAACAACGCTGTCTGTGTCTGGTAAAATAACCTGTGTTTATTCCAGTTTGGATTTGGTTTATCCCCTAGATATGGGTGAGTAGCCCACACAATGCTACTGGTTACTACACAGTGTATGGAGAGGAAGCACTGCACGCTGATCACTTTACTGCTCGCCTGAGTTTTGGGGACACTCAAACCATGTGGGCTCGCACTGGGTACCTGGGCTTCCTGCGCAGGACAGAGCTGACAGACGCCAGTGGAGGTGAGAGGAAACACCTGGACCTGCAGGGGCACTCGTGTGAGGCTCCATGGGGAAGCTGAGCCAGCAAAAATTGGGCTGTCCGGCAACTTCCATCACAGAAGACTCCTGAACTGAGTAGGAGATACTCTATCATTCAGGAAATGTACAGACACCAGTGATTTTACAGTCTTTGAGAAGTTAAAGGTGTAGAGGAGAAACTTTCCAGTATAGAAAATAAATTGTTAATCTTGGGGGTTTTTTTGATCTAAGCCAAGATGTCTAAATTTGGGAAAAGTTTATCTTCTGTCTCCTCTATTTTCTGTTGAGACAGAATACAAAGTAGATGGAGCCCTTGATTATCATAAATTTTAAAAAATAAATCCATGAACTTTCTAAGGAAAGGAGTTTGAATGCTTTTAACTTATTAACAAATGTATATTGCTGGTTTTCTGTGATTTGACTTAAATGAATGATGGTGTCTACGTGAATAGTGTCAATGTCACGACTGCTGCAACTGAATAATAATAATAATTTTTTTGTGGCTTGTAGCTTTCTGAAAAACCACATATCACAGAGATGTTTATCACCATGGTTGGGAATTGGATGTCCTTTAGTTTTTAAGAGGCTTTGTGCAGTGAATTGACATGCAGTATACATGCAATACAGCTTCCCAGCGTGATTGTCACCTCCAGTGACACAATTGAGTGAGACTATAGAACAGTTAACAAAGAAAAAGCAAAATTGAACTGAACAGAGTTACAAGGATGAATGTGGAGAGTGTGTCCTTCAGATAGGATCTAGGAAAGCTGAAGCTGGGGAGAGGACAGAATTGTTTTTACTGTGTAAACTGTGGGATCTTAAGAAGCTGAGTGGAATTTTGCTGCCATGAGGACAAGTGGGTATAAGCTGGTGTTAAAAAGAAAAAAAGAAGCTGAATTTGGGAATTGGAAAAGTGGTTGTGGCTCACAGAGAAGAAAAGTTGTCTGGTAAGAATAGTGGAACAAAAACATGCTTTAACAGTGGATTTTGCTTGGGTTTATGAACAGAGGTTACATTACCTGAGAGAAAGGACAGAACTGGATGACCCAGAAATTTTTTCATTGTGGTTTCAGTTGCTTGGAGTCATAGGCAGAAGTGCTACGTGAACTTTTAAATTCTCTCCAAATGCTAGAGCTTGTATTGTAGCCTCTTTCCCCTAGGAAGCACTGGGAACATCTTAGAACGTCAGGAATAAGTACATACAGGTGACTGTGTTTGTCCTGTAGATGTGCTGGTGTTGAAATGTGTGTGCTGTATTGCAGAGAGGCACGATGCCCTGTATGTGGTGGGCTCTTTGGATGAAACACTGGAGCTCAGAGGAATGAGGTACCACCCCATCGACATAGAAACCTCTGTAATCAGGGCACATAAGAGCATTGCAGAATGGTAAGAACCACAGCATTATTCTTCTGTATCATTTTATTTCTTCTAAAGTGAAACAACTTGGAACTTCCGTGGCTGTGTTGGAATGTACACATGTGGGTGTGGTAAACGCATCTCAAGGATTTCATGGATGATATCTTCTCATGCCTATTATTCCCATTTGGCCCTAATGAGTTATGTATATCATTGGCTGTAGGTCCTCTCCACCCTCAAAGCATTCAGGTTTACTTGTAAGCTTTGGGAGGTCTTGTCTTTGTTTTAATAATCTCTTTTAATAACTTGTCTAGGTGTTTTTTCCTCCCCATTAACACGTGTGTCTTGCCAACAGTGCTGTGTTTACATGGACAAACCTGCTGGTGGTGGTGGTGGAGCTGGAAGGCTCAGAGCAGGAAGCGCTGGATCTGGTCGCTCTGGTGACGAACGTGGTCCTGGAAGAGCATTATCTCATTGTTGGTGTCGTGGTCATCGTGGATCCCGGGGTCATTCCCATCAACTCCCGTGGGGAGAAACAACGGATGCACTTGAGAGATGGATTTTTAGCTGATCAGTTGGATCCTATTTATGTCGCCTACAACATGTGAAAACAGCAAATCACATCAAGGCTAAAGCACCAAAATCCAAGGGGCTTTCCTCATAATAACATTGGAATCCATGCTCTTGTTTTTAAAAGCTGTTGAAGACCTTAGGAAAATGGAGATACTTCTCTTTACATTCAGCCTTTCGTCTCCCAGATTGCATTTGCTTTCATAAACCCATTGTAACAGTCACAGCTGTCTTAGGATGGAGAGTTTACTGGAATTCCTGAAGGAAGCTTATTAGAGCTATCGTGGACCAATTTTATTTTTTGGCAGGGGGAGAGGGGAGAGAATAATTATGAATGTCAGTACTTGATGCACTGCATAAAAGGACATAGAGTGGGGTGGGGAGGAAACAGCACCCAAAGTCGTGAGTAACCATCCAGAGTTCCCCCTCCATGGGACTGCAGTATATCAGCAGTATCAGGGTTGGGGCATAACCTTCAACATTGCACACACCTCTACCACATTCTCTACTGAAAGGAATTTTGCACATATTTGAGATTTAAAAATGCAGCCTTTTTATTTTAAATCACTGACTCATCCCTATTCAGAAGATGCCAACCCATTTGGATCCTGGATTCAGTGTAAGAGTTGTGCTGCTGTTCAGCTTTTTTGTACCAAGCAAAAACAAATACTGTAACAAGGTTACTTACAGTGCCATGCTGGACTCTGTAATGCTATAAACTTTATAATAAAATACAAAGTAATACTCAGTTTTAAGTACTTGATGCAGGAGCCTTCAGTGGTCTTGCTCTTCCAACTCCATGTCAAAGTCACTTGTTTCCATAGTGTTAGCTGTTAATTCCTGCCCTGCATAACGCCAAGGATTTGAAAATCCATTCCAAAGCCACTCTGAATGATTTGTATAAATGTTTACAAAGCATAGGCTTACAAAATGTTTTCCCCAAATACTCTGTGCTAAAACTTGAAATAGTAACTCTTTTTTTTTTCTCACCATGGAAAACCTATTCAGTGTTAGTTAGCTTGAGCTGCTGTGGTACAAACTTCCTTTGTTTTCTTTGGAGTTGTATTTAAACTTTTGTTTGGGCTAAAATATTCAGTTGGTTGAGTCACAGTTGGAGTAATTAAGGTTTTGAAGTTTCTGTCTGATCTAATACTGCAGTGAACCTAATGCAGAAAAAGAATATGAAGTTATTCAAATAATTGTGTGGTATTCAAATAATTTGAAGGTAGGCACGAGGCTAGCAAATAATTATTTTTATAGATTTGTTAAAGACTTGAGAGCTACACAAAATTTTTTTAATATTGCACAAGTTTGCAAAAGAGCCAGTTTTTTCTGCAAGGCAATTCTGCCTGGATCAGTGCCTAAGAAAGATGGATGTCAGTCCCCTGATAGATCAGATTTATCCACGGTCAAATAAACCCTGAAATCTTCAAGATTTATAGTAATTATTGGCCCTGATGGTGTTTACCTGTGGTGTATAATACAGCTGCATACTCTGACTGTAATTATGTACAGAACTTGTGTAACTTATTGTTTGAGTCCAGCAGCCTCCAGCAGTGGGCTGTGGGACACCCCTCCTAGCAAAACAGCTGGCAAAAGGAGACAACTCCCCAGCCCCCAGTTCCATGTTGTAGTTTTTTAGCAAATAAAGCATTGTAAGACTTTTGTATTGAGATACTGATGAAAGTGATACAAGTTGCCTTGTAAAGTAAATCTTAAAACAAAAAGCTTATTAAACATTTCAAAACAGCTCTTGCCAATCTGACTTGATGAACATTGAAACTGAAGCTGTTAGGTGAAAACCTTGGCTTGGCACAGTTCTCACTCATATTACAGACAGTTTAATGCCTTAAGAGCTTTTTCTGCAAAGTTTCACCACAATTGCTTTGCAGGTAAAGCAGTTATGAAGCCTGGAAGGTCCCCAGTTTCCTGTTTTCAACCTCTGCCAAACTGCAATGCTGACCATGTCACTATGTCACATATGACATCACTGCCATGGTGACAACAGGCAGGCCAGTGTGGTGGCACTGCCATGGTGCCAGTAAGCAGCTGCTCCATGCATGGCTGAGCTCTTCTAGGGCCTCTCAGCTCCAGCTCCAGGCACAGACTGACCATGTCCCTGCTTGGTTTGCAGCCAGGCATCCACTGAAGTTTATACCCTTGGAAACATTGCAGAAGGCACCAGCTGGACAGAGAGAGGCCTGATGCCACATCCGGGCTGATGACTGCCAGGGAGAGAGCACTAGGTGAAAAGGAAAAGCTCAAGCAGAAACAGCGGGACCGGGATGATGCCCTCCAGCAACTTCCTCAGACTGACCCACGGTAGCTACCGAAATTCTCAGGAACTGTCAGGGTAAAGAAGGTTCTCCCTCCAGGCTCTCCCCCTTTGTGCCAGTATGTCCCATGGACCCCTGTGTCCCCTGGGAAGGAAAGATGAGAATGAGGGGGGTGTTGGTTGTGAGAAGGGTTGGGGAGGGCAAGGGCCACACTCACAAGATCCACTCGAGGACCAAGGATGCCCTGGAAAAGAGCTGAAGAGGTGAACATGCTCCTGCCAGCCAGGGGAGTTAGGATGGGGTGAGATGGAATGGCATGGCATGGCATCTCCAGCCAAAGCAAGGATAGACAGTTCACTTTGCCTGGGATCCACAGGAGACAGCAATGACTGTGCCAGCTGCTGAGACTTCCCCAGTGCAGGGAGCAGGGAAGCAGAGGCTGGGTGAGGTAGCAGGAAGGCAATGGGAAGAGCTCATTGTGCAACAATAAAGCCAAGGGACACCTTTCCTCACTAGCTGCTCAGGTGATCCAGGATTCTCAGGGCATCCAGGGCATCCTGGTGTCCCACTGGCTCCAGGGAATCCCTGCAGGACAGAGGAGCATCATGCCAGCATGTGGTGTACTCCAGCACTGCCAGACTCCTTCAGTGCTCAAGGCAGTGCTGCTCCCTGCACTGGGAGCTCAGGGCAGCCCCAAGACAGAGCTGGGTTCCAGGGTGCCTTTCCCTGCTGTGCTGAGCTGGGCTGTGAGGGTGCAGTGTGGGGCTGGACTGGGGTTCTTCAGTGGGATTTCCCTTCCAATGTAGGTGTAGAGGAGATCAAAGGGATGAGGGGCTCCATGGAGCCAGGTCACTGTGTCCGGGGATCCTGGGGTGCCTAGGTGAGGGGCCAGAGGTACTCACCCTGTTCGCCTTCTTGCCCTGACTCTCGGCACTCTCTCCTGGTGGACCCTGCGGCCCCGGTGGTCCTGGAGGGCCAGGAAGCCTGTGGCGACCCTGTTGGTGTACTGAGCAGTGACAGTGACCACGTACTCTGTCCCAACATGCAGTCCCTGTAGCACAGTGCTACAGGTACCCCCTCATCTTCCCCAGGTCACACATGGAGGCAGCAGGAGCCCCCAGGAAGTCTGAGCAGTCAGATGGGAGCACTCACCTCCTGCCCCTCTGCCATAATCTGCTGCCCTAGCCCTGTCAGTGGCACGGACTGCACCCGGTGGCCAGTGATGGCACCACTGGTTGCTCCAGCGGATCCACAGATGGTCAAGGCCCCACTCCAGGATCTCCAGGTTGGAGGGGCCAGTGTGGCTTGGCCCATCTGTGGGGTAGCACAGGGACTGTTGGCTCCATGGTGCATAAAGCAAAGGGAAGATCTTGCTGGGGCAGCACAGATGTGTGCCTGATGGGATGGGATAGCCAGGAGGTCGTTTTGTGGGGGGGATATGTGCGCAGTCTGGCATCCAGCACTGTCCGCACTTGACCCCTCAGGGAGGAGAATGGGGTCCATACCCAGCAGGCTCAGGGAGCCCCTAAAACTGTGTGTCATCAGTGGCAGCAGCATGTCCAGCAGCTTGAAATATCCAGCGTAGAAGAAGAAGGTGTCAGTGGGCATTGAGGCCACAGGGCTCAGCTATCTGCACGGTCCTTCTCAGCTCAGAGCACCACCCCGCACATTACAGCTTCACAAGGATTAAACATCACAATAGAAGTCTCTCACAGAAAAATGTGCTAGGTCAAAAATGTGCTTCATGTCCTCTTCTCTTCGCCCACATTGTGGTGCTGTGTTAAAAGTGTTTCTGGTTGGATTCAGATGACAAGGGAGGCAGAACACGGGGCTGAGGGCACGGCCCGAGTGTCTTTCGGCAGAAGCAGCGCCTGGGAGTGCTTCGCTGCCGGCAAAGTGTTCTGGGCGAGAAGCAGACGCCGATTCGCCTCCAGGGCAGTGAAAGCGCATCCGGTTACCAGAGGTGAAGAACAAAACCGCAGAGCATCGAGTTCTTCACATACTGGTGTAAAAGAAACCCATCTACATTGCTCATTTCTTTACACCAGCTCATAAAAGCTTTTGTAACAGTTTGGGATTTTTTTGTTGTTGTTGTTTGGTTTGAGGAAAAATAATTTCCCTGGCATTAAGGTTGAGTATGTGGACTCCAAATACTGCATTCCTGTAAGAGCTGGATATAAATGGAACTCTCTGTCAGCAGGAAAGAAACAGCATTTTTCTGTTGATAGCAATTTGATCTGGTAGATCTCTAGCTCAGTCCTCAGCCGAGAAATTCATTAAAGCAAACCTTTCTAGTCAGCGACAAGGTCCTAGCTAATCGCCTTAAACCATTTTCTGATGTCATTCAGGAAGGTGACCTTTCTTTAAAATGGAACAGAAAAGGTAGCATTTGACAGATCAAAACTTAAACAGTCTTGAAATTCTCTTTCCTGGTGATTCTTGTTGTCCATTTCACCCCAAATCATTCTGACTTCTGTATTTTACGGGTGATGATCTGGAATGATGGGCTGATAGGATGGGAAGGAGCAGCAGGATCAGATGTGAACACCAGAAACCTTGACCCTCTTTTTCCTCTGCTAATGAGCAGCTCCACACGACTTTCCTGATCCTTGTCCAGGCTCATATCCTTGGCAAAGACTGCTCTCCTGTCCTGGATCATCCCTAACCCAGCCTGTGACAGTCCAGGAGGTCTGGATATGGGTGTGGGGCTGTGAGCTGGCTGTGCTTTCTGTGCTGCTCAAAGAGCTGCTTCTCTTATCTTAAAATCCATGTTCTGATCTTCAAACAGGAGGGTACAACCTTGGGGCTCCTTTCCTTAGGGTCAGGGCTTCCTTGCCAGAGATTTGCTGATATATTTAAAGAAGTAAGGAGGTTTTACAGTGCCCAAGGGTGAGCAAAACAAAACCACTTCAGCCCTCTGCTTGTCTCCCTGACAATGTGGGCTCCTCATACCAGGCTCGGGGAGAAAAGCCAGCCTATTTCTTTGTCTCTCAGGTGTGTGGCACCAGGCTCTGCCAGACCATGAGACAAACGCCAGCAGTCATTGAACTAGAACAAAAAAAAAAGTAATGAAAGCAGAGGAATTTAGGTGGGAGGATGAGGAAACTGCCTCTGCATGGCTGCACTCACAGTCCCAGCACACACAGCAGCTTTGCAGGGAGCAGGTTCCCTGGCACCTACAAACACAGCAGCCAGAGGTGACCTAGTTCCTGGCTGAATCCAACTGAAGTTCAGACACATAGAAACATGGATGAAAACAATGTCTAAGTAACAGGAATTTGGCAATTTGGCAATTAAAAATTTCTGGTGCATGCATCTCCCCCATGCCTCGTGACCCACGAGGACATGAGCTGGGCACCCAGGCTGGGCCGGTGTTCTTTCGTTATTTCCATTAACGATGGAAACCACACGCGTGGACCTTGAGGGGTACACGGAGGTGAGGACAGTCGCTCTAGGGACTGGCGCTGTCAGCCAAAGGGCCGGGGCGGCTGTCGTGGTCTGTGGGGGGATGGCACTTCGGGAGAAGCCAGCACGGTGGCTGTAATTCGGCAGACGGAGGAGCCGAGCCCGGCGGCGGGCAGGGCGCTGTGCCGTGGCTGTGCCCCGGCAGACGGAGGAGCCGAGCCCGGCGGCGGGCAGGGCGCTGTGCCGTGGCTGTGCCCCGGCAGACGGAGGAGCCGAGCCCGGCGGCGGGCAGGGCGCTGTGCCGTGGCTGTGCCCCGGCAGACGGAGGAGCCGAGCCCGGCGGCGGGCAGGGCGCTGTGCCGTGGCTGTGCCCCGGCAGACGGAGGAGCCGAGCCCGGCGGCGGGCAGGGCGCTGTGCCGTGGCTGTGCCCCGGCAGACGGAGGAGCCGAGCCCGGCGGCGGGCAGGGCGCTGTGCCGTGGCTGTGCCCCGGCAGACGGANTTGGCCCTCGGCGGCGGCCACGGAGCTGCCGGCCTGGCGGCTGCGCTGCGAGGGTGGGCGGCAGCTCTGGCGCTACCTGGGCGATGGCGATGGCGATGTCGGGGAGCGGCGAGCGCAGACGGCGCTGGAGCAGCACAGCCTCGGGCTGGACACGGTGCGGGGGGCCTGGGCCGGGGCGGCGGGGCCGTGCCCGGGGCGTACCGCTGAGGTGCCCCTGTCTCCCCGCAGAGCGAGACCCTGCGGACGCTGCCGGCGGCCGGCTCAGCCCGGGAGGCGGCTCGCAACGGGATGCGGTTCTACGCAGCGCTGCAGGCTGAGGATGGGCACTGGGCAGGCGACTACGGCGGGCCGCTGTTCCTGCTGCCAGGTAGGCCTGGGCACCTGCCCACGAGTGAGTGCCTGGGGTTCGGGTATCTACAATGCCAGCCTGTCTGGTCCTCCAGGTCTCCTCATCACCTGCCACACGGCCAAAATCCAGCTGCCCGAGGGGTTCCGGAAGGAGATGATACGCTACCTGCGCTCTGTGCAGCTCCCGGACGGAGGCTGGGGCTTGTGAGTAACAAAGATGCTTCTTGGAGTGATGGCAGCTCCAAGGTCCAGGACCTGGAGCTGCTGTCAGATCTGCCCAGGCTCGGGGAGGGGGACTCAGCACCCGTGATAGTTGTGTGTGGTTGGACTTGCTTGTGCAGCGCTCCAGGTACACTGTCATAGAGGTGGCCATAGCATCAAGTCTGGCCTCATCTCCTCTGGGGCACTATATCCCAAAGCATCATGTGTGACAGGGTAGTGCACAGCAATGTTTCTTCCTGTATTAGTCAGGTGCCTCTTTTCCAAAGTTACCTCTGGCATCCCACTTCACTCTAACAAAGGCAGCTTTGTGCAGTGGCTTGTGTCTGGCTAATGGCAATAGCTGACTAATGGATGTGGTGTTTCTGTATATGCTCCTGACAGACATGTGGAAGACAAATCAACAGTGTTTGGCACAGCCCTCAACTACGTAGCCTTGAGGATCCTGGGGCTTGGGCCAGATGACCCTGATGTTGTGCGGGCCCGTGTCAACCTGCACAGCAAAGGTCAGCCATGGGGCTGGTACATGGTGAGAGAGGTCTGGCCAGACCTCAAGGCTGCAGGGAACACTGGGGGCTGCCAGGTAGTGGAAGAACTGTTGTTCTTACTTGCCTTTCATGGCAACTGCATTTTCATTTAATGGTGGGAAGCTGTGTGGCATTTTTGTACCATTGCCTGCTTGCCCTGGTTTGGGACATGTATCCCAGCCTGAGTAGTGTTTTTCCAAACATGGGAAGAAGTGGGCCCTCTGATGGGGAAGAAAGTTGAGAGGTGGCATGGCTGTGTTAACCCTGAAAGCTGATACTGTTCTGTGCAGGAGGTGCTGTGGGAATCCCTTCCTGGGGCAAGTTTTGGCTGGCTGTCTTGAACGTTTACAGCTGGGAGGGAATGAACACGCTTCTCCCAGAGATGTGGTATGTGCCCCCCTCATGGTGGAGAGAGGAGCTGGTGTCAGTCCTGCCACCAGCCTTGACCCAGAGCTGTCCCTGGTGATTGCCTGGTGACTGCCAGCCCTAAACCATTGCTTGTACCTTCTCTGAATAGTCAGAGGGCTGCTGGGTGTCAGAGAGAGAAAGTGTCTGACACTATCCCTGGAGGAAATTGGGGGCTGCACAGTACCAAGGGATACTGGTGCTTTGTCAGCAAATGCCATTAACTGTCAGTCCACGCCTCTGCTTTCAACATCCCAAGTGACTGAACTGGCTTCTCTCCTTTCTCTTGGAGCTCGAGGTCCTCCCTGCTCTGTGTCAGCTGGGCCAGGAGTGGTGTTGGAAGGGAGTCTCCCTGTTGGAGGGGGAATCTGAGCAGGGCCAGGCTGTCTGTATGTCCCGTAGTGCAGGTGACAGGGAAAGGCATGCCCTGCTCTGGGCATTCCACACAACATCTCTCCAGTGGCCCTTGGCCTTCCTTATTCCTCACAGCAGCACTTTCTCTGTTGCAATCAGGCTGCTTCCCACATGGTTTCCAGCCCATCCCTCCCGGCTGTGGTGCCACTGCCGCCAGGTTTACCTTCCCATGAGCTACTGCTATGCTAAGCGTTTGTCAGCAGAGGAGGATGAGCTGATACGGAGCTTGCGGCAGGTGAGGAAGGAGCTGATGCTGCTGGACAAGGACACGTGGCTTCATGGCCACCTGCTGTGCTGGCCATGCCCTTGTGAGCCAGCCTCTGGTGTGCCAAGTGGCAGCTCCCATAACCTGCAGGGTGTCTGTCTGGCAGAGGCAGCTCCCAGCAGTGACTGCCCCGGGTGCTTGCTCCTGGCTGGCCAGGCTGCCCTTTGCTCTCTCGTGCCAGGAGCTGTATGTGCAGGACTATGGCAGCATAGACTGGCCAGCACAGAGGAACAACGTGGCTGCCTGTGATGTGTACACCCCGCACAGCTGGCTGCTGGGTGCTGCCTACGGTGAGTGCCGAGCTGATGCAAGGAATACTGAAGTGCCTTGTACCCTCAGAGCTCTTTAGGGTCTACTGCCAGCTATTGGTGTGTGCCTGCAGCTGGGATGGAGACAGGAATTGTGTGATCCGTGGGGTTCTCCCTCCCTGAGAGCAGCAAGGCCTTGTGCCCATGTCCTCAGGCCACTCTGGGGCAGAGCTTTGCTCCATCCTGATGCTTAATTGGTTGTTGTGTGAGTTGGGGCGCAGCCTGCCACAGCAAGTGAATGTGGCTGCACAGGGTGAGGTTTTTTTCACTGCATGTCCCTTTCCTCTCCTGCAGCCATCATGAACGTGTATGAAGCTCATCACAGCACCCACCTGCGGCAGCGAGCCGTCACGGAGCTGTACGACCACATCAAGGCTGATGATCGATTCACCAAGTGCATCAGCATCGGGCCAGTAAGACACCTGCTGTTAATCCATCTATATCTCACCCTTTGTTCTCTAAGGACCAGATTGTGCAATTGTGGAATGTAATAATCAGCAGATCTTGTTCAAATCCTGCTGCTCCTGATGCTCAAGAGCTTAAGGCTAACAGGGCACAGGAGATGCAGAGGGCATGGAGACAGCTGTGGCCCTGGTGAGGAGCATTTCTCCTTGAGGTCCAGGGAGATGACCTGAGAGGAAACTTGAGCTCATGGCACCTGCCCTACTAACTCAGCCATGCTGGGGGCTGCCACAGGTGGAGCTGTTGGGATCAAGGCCAAGACAGCCTCTGGATGGCTTTGTGTTGAGTGGGGGCAATGTATGTCCCTGGGGCTGGAAGAAGCTCTATCTAGAGCAGTGACAATGCTCCTCTCGGCAGATCTCCAAGACCATCAACATGCTGGTTCGCTGGTTCGTGGAAGGGAAGGACTCCCCAGCTTTTCAGGAGCATGTTTCCAGGATCCCTGACTACCTTTGGTAAGGGCTGAGTGTGTCCCATCTGGCACAGCACGCCATGGCTCCTGACTTGCCTGCTGGTGCTCCCACTGTGCCTGTGCTGCAGCACTGTGCTCTCTCCTCCCACAGGCTGGGCCTCGACGGCATGAAGATGCAGGTGAAGTGCTGTAGGAGTTCACCTGTGACTGAATGGACCCTGGTGTGCTTGGGGCAGCCCATGGAGTAATGGGATAGCATGTTCATCCCAGGCCTGACCTCCTGGTGTCTCACCTCTGGTGCCTGGTGGCCGCCTCACTGCCACTTCCCCCAGCTGTGCCAGGAGGGAATACTGTCTGTCCTGCTAATTTGCCTCCCTGTGGCTGGGAGCTGAAAGGCCTCTGTTCCTCCCATCCTCATTAGTCCTGGGAGAAGGGCAAGAGAAAGTCAGGCCCCTGATCCTGCATGTGGGCTGAGCTCTGCTTCTCTCAGAGCCATTGCTTTTGTCCTGCTGTTCCTTAATGCCAGCCACCTCTCCTGCCTTGGCTGTGCACAGAGCAGACTGAAGCTGCTGTCTTATTTCATGTGCCCTTGCTGTCCCTTGAGCTGCTGCATCTGTCCACTCTATGCCAGCACGTCAGGTGTGATGCAGGGTGACATAAAACAGGGTGGAGGGAGCTGTTTGGGGTAATGTGGGAGGGATGTGCTGTCCCATAGTCCCCACAGCTGGGTCAGGCTGCTGCCAGCACCTAACTTTCACTATTTTCTCTCTTCCAGGGCACAAACGGATCCCAGCTCTGGGATACTGCTTTTGCCATGCAAGCCTTCTTGGAGGTAATGCACCCTTCAGTGCTACATGCTGCCTCAGGAAAATGGTCTCTGCTCATGAGTCCCCAAATACCAGAGCTCCTGCTCTCCCTCGGAGTTCTGCTCTGGGCTGGCATCCTGTGACTGAGCTGGGAAAACATGTCTGACTACAGCCCCTTGCTGGCTGCTCACTGTGCATCTCTATTTCCAGGCAGAAGCCCAGGAGATGCCTGAGTTCACCTCCTGCCTCCAGAATGCCCATGGATTCCTCCAGTTCTCCCAGGTGAGCAGAGCTGGTCACTGGTGTCTCACTCACTGGCTGTGCAGGCTTGGCTGTTGCTCAGAGCCCTATTGGATGCCTCTGTTGCCTTCTGAAGAGAGCTTCTGAAGGGCTGACTAGCAAAGTCCCAGGCCCAGCCTCCTGTTTTCTACTCCCTGTTTTCAGGGAACCATCTTTGGAGCTTGGAGAGGACCTTGGCAAGGCCCAGGGATGCTTGGGTTGTCTGCCTGAGCTTAGAGAGGCTGGAAAACTGAAAGCTTAGGCTTATTTGCCCTTCATCTTGTCTGGTACCAACACATTTGAGGCACCCTTCTGGGAAACCCAGGATCATTGGATAGTGACTGTACGAGCTCAGGTCCTGCTGGCCAGGCCAGCAGTGGCTCAAGGTGAGGGTCACTGTCACCAGCAACTTGGTGCATATGCAGCCATGGGTCTTGTTCATGGTGCTGCCAACAGGAGCACTGAAAGCAGATGGTTCCCTGGCAGGCAAGCTCCCAAAGGGGACTTTAGCAACACTTGCTGAAACCAGGCCAAAAGGTGATTTCTCTTCTCCCTGCTCCAGAGCTGACCTCTTTTTCTGTGTACTTCCCTCAGTGGCAGGCAGGTACTGTCCCCTTCCACATGGTTCTGCACCTGCAATGGTTTCAGCCCATGGTCTTGCAGCCAGGCACCTCCAGGCTGCCCTCACTTGTTCCTTGTCTCCTGCAGATCCCAGAGAACCCACCCGACTACCAGAAGTATTACCGCCATATGAACAAGGTAGGATGGCTGGCACTGGTCTCTCAAGAATGCACAGCTGGGGCAGGAATTTGGGCACAGGGAGTAGGAATCAGGGGTGGCACCTGCTCTCTTCCAAGGATAGAGTGGGTGAGGGAAAGTGATCCTGCTCCCTAAGCCCCCCTGATCCTTTTGCAGGGTGGCTTCCCCTTCAGCACGCGGGACTGCGGTTGGATTGTGGCAGATTGCACAGCGGAGGGGCTGAAGGCAGTTATGCTGCTGCAGGAGAAGTGTCCCTTCATAGCCAAGCCTGTGCCTGCTGAGCGCCTCTTTGACGCTGTGAATGTGGTAAGAGCTGCAAAAACTGGGCCAAGGGACATGCAGGGCTGCAGGAGAAGCCAAGGCCCAAGGAATTGTTAGATCTGGTGTTAGATCTGGTATTAGATTTGGTTAGATCTGAGCTAGTGTGGGCCTGGTGTGGCAACACTCTTGTGATTCAGAGCTGCCTGTGTGCCTAATGTCATGTGATGGCCCAGATTGGGCCTGCCTGTCAAGATGGTTTGGGACCTGGGTTTTCTGCCAGCCCTATAGCCCTGTAGGTCTGACTTTGTCCTCACAGCTGGCTTGGGGCCAGACTGGAGTAGTACTGCCCATGAGGTGGTCCCACCCTCTCTTTGCTTGTCTGGGCAGTTGCTGAGCATGAAGAACTCGGATGGAGGCTTTGCCACTTATGAAACCAAGCGAGGAGGCCACTTACTGGAGCTGCTGAACCCCTCAGAGGTGTTTGGTAAGGGGAGCTGTGGGGTTGGTTGTCCTGTCCCCTGTGAAGGGACAAAGTGGCCTGGGCTCACCCTGCCCAGTGGGTGCCTGACAGGGGATCAGAGTGCCCTGGGTCTGAGGGACAGGCTGGCAGCAGCTGGCCTGGAGGCTTGCCCACACAGGGGCTGTGGCACTGATACCCGTTGCCTGCTGGCAGGTGACATCATGATTGACTACACGTACGTGGAGTGCACATCAGCTGTCATGCAGGCACTGAGACACTTCCAGAGCCAGTTCCCTGAGCACCGAGCCGGGGAGATCAGGTGAGGCACTGAGATGGGCAGGGGAGGAGACAGGCTCACTGTCCCAGGCTGCCTGCCATGGCCTCCTGAACAATGGAGCTGCTTTCTGCATGCTCTTGTCTCTTGTGCCCTCCAATAATGGGACCTGTCAAAGGCTCAGAGGGGCTGATGGAGCAGCCCCCAATGAAGCAAACACTGAGTTTGAGCTGCTTCTGAAGTGGATGACTTCTTTCCTGTCCAGGGAGACTCTGCAGAAGGGCCTGGATTTCTGTCGCAAGAAGCAGCGAGCAGATGGGTCCTGGGAAGGGTAAGCAGTGTTCCCAGCACTCTGTTTTCTTCTGGCTACTCCAGTGTGAGAGGGATCTTCATGGAAAGCATTCCTGACTGGCAGGATCTGTGGGAGGGAAGGTAGGGACTGATCCTCCTCTAGCTCTTGTGCTTTGCTCTCAGTTACTCTCCCTCCAGCCCAGGTAGAACAGGTACCTTGTGCACTGCACAAGACCCAGAGAAGTTTGGGGTGGTTCCAGCTCCTGAGCTCCCAGTTCTGCTGACAGTGGAGCTAGCTGGGAGCAGGTGCTGGTGGGACTGGGCATGGTTGGGCCATAGGGGAAGGCAGGATACAGCTCCGTGCCTGGCTCTGCTCTTTGTGAACACAGCTGCTCTCCCCTTCTTCCTAGGAGCTGGGGAGTTTGTTTCACCTATGGCACCTGGTTTGGTCTGGAGGCGTTTGCCAGCATGCAGCACACGTACCAAAACGGGTGAGAAGGGCATGTCTGGGTGTCCTGTCCCTGCCTACCTCCTGGGCCAGGGCAGGAGTCCGTGGTGGGGCTGGGTGGATGCCCTGGCTGTGCATGGACTCTCCTGCCTCGGGGACTGCTCCTCCCAAATCCTATGCCTGCAGTATGGCCAGGGCACTCGCTGCCCGACCCTCAAACTCTCGGGGCAGTCCCAGCCACAGGCACTGCTTCTCTTTGCAGCTGAGAACTGTGGGCATCCAAACTCTCTGTCCCCAGTCCTTGTTGATTCTGGCCCCTATCCCTGCAGGACTGTCTGCCCAGAGGTAGCCCAGGCCTGCCAGTTCCTGATCTCCAAGCAGATGGCAGATGGCGGGTGGGGAGAGGATTTTGAGTCCTGCGAGCAGCGTGTGTACGTGCAGAGCGCTGAGTCACAGATCCACAACACCTGTTGGGCCCTGCTGGGGCTCATGGCTGTCAGGTAAGAGCAGCCCCACCTGGCCCCAGTGCTCAGGGAAAAGAGATGCAAGCTGGGTTGGGTGGCCTTTAGCCTGGCTAGTGTGACCCAGTGCAAAACTAAGCTTTTGATCATGACTGCAGGCCTCCACTCTGGGAAAACAGTGCCATATTCATAATATCATGTGCCTTGGGGTTGTGGGGAGCCCTTCTCAAAGCACTCACCATGTCTGGGGCAAGCTTGGAGCAGCCTGGAAGTGTTTGAGTTCCCCAGGCACGTGGATGAGGGTTTGCAGAAGGTTTGGATAAAGATGCTTACATTTCCCTTATGCTTTGCAGGTACCCCGACATGAGTGTGCTGGAAAGGGGCATTAAAGTGTTGATGGATAAGCAGCTGCCCAACGGGGACTGGCCTCAGGTATATCTTTAGTATTTCCAAAGTGTTCCTGAACATGCAATAGTCCCCTGTCCCTCACACCATTCTGCTCTCTGCTTGTCTCCCAGGAGAACATTTCTGGGGTGTTCAACAAGTCGTGTGCCATCAGTTACACCGCCTACCGCAACATCTTCCCCATCTGGACCCTGGGGCGGTTCTGCCGCCTGCATCCCCACAGCCCTCTGGCCGGGCAGCTGCCAGCCAGAGCCAGGGCCTCAGCTGGGGCAGGGAAGGAGGAGCAGGGATCCCTGTCTGCCTGAACCTAGGACGCTGGGATGCTGTGGCCCTGGATTTCTCTTGGATCCCGGTGTCTGCATGGGGCCATGGTGGCGTGTGCTGCATGGGATATCTCAGTGCTGACCTTAGCATGTGGACTGCTGCCTCTGCCAGGGAGGGGTGCTGCACCAGTGCTGCAGAGCCTCTGCTTGCTGTTGAACCTCTTCTAAACATTCCCTTCCTAAGGTTTTTTCCAGGTCTATTCTCCATCCCCAGATGGGGATTGAAGTGCCTTTTCAGACCATTTTGAAGATCTGATGAAGCTGCCAAGCTCTGTTGTATTCCACATCTGGACAGACTCTCATCCTGAGTTTCAAGGCTGCCTTTATCATCACAGGCTGTCTGTCTATACCAAGAGTGTGGGATTTGGGGTCTCCCCTGTGCCCACCACTGGGGTGGGGGGCACTGCACAATCCCTGCTGAGCTGACCTCTGTACTGTGGGTGCCACTGATGGCCTTTGAATTGCTTGCTCTGCTCTGGAGCCCATGTTGGGAGGGGAAGGGCACCTGTCCTCCCCCAGATGTGTGGGAAAAGGAGTGCTTTGCTTAATTTCTTTATTGCTCTGTCCCCCAGCTGGTGGCACCTAGCTTCTGCAGGTGAAGTCACCACCAGCCCTTGGAAAAGGGGCAGCTGAAGCAGAAAGCCCTGAGGTGGTTGGCACCATGGCACAGCCTGAGCCCCAGGGCTCCAGCCTTCCCCCAGCTCAGGCCATTCACAGGTCATTGTCAGAGCTGGAAGTCAGATGGGATAATAAATTGCTAAGGGTGATGCAAGAGGAACTTCACTGTGTTCTCCTTTCTGTCTGCTAGTGTGTGTCCCAGGCAGAGGGGAGCTGGCACAGCAGCCTCCTGTCATGTGGCTTGGGTTACCTGTCCCCCAATGTATGAGCACCAGACCCACCAAACCATGCTGGGAGCCTGTGCCTCCTCTAATGCATTTAGCCCCCGAAAAATATAATGAAGGAAGGAGCTCACTAAAGGGGAAGGATCACTTCCCTCATCCTGCTGCTTATACTCATGAGGGTCCAGCACAGGAAGGACATGGAGCTGTTTGATCAACAAAGGAAAGCAGAACAGCAGGAAGTGGCAGGATATGGCTGCTTCCAGCGCTTGTCTGGGCTGTTCCTTCACGGTGCTGGCACAATCAGCAGAGACACACAACCGGTTCTCTCATCCCAGAGTTATCCCTGTCTTCTGCACTTCCCCAGCTTCCTCCCAGGTTCACCAGGGAAAATGGCTGCTCATGCCTGTCCATTCCCTTGCCCAGCAGGCACCCAGTTGTGTTTGGACACGAGCTGCTGGCCACAGGCAGCAACCAGAGCACTGGGCATCAGACACTGGGCTGATGTGTCTTTCCAGAAAGCAAGAAAAACAGTCAGAAGAACACAAGGAAACTTGACAGTATCTCTGTAAGAATCTGTTTGCCCTGTGAAAGTCAACAGTGGATGGTGGTTTTGTGCTGCAGATAATCACTTCCAAGCAAAACTCATTCCAGGAAGGAGCAACATCTGACACAGACCAGGTGTTGCCACTAATTGCTCCAGCTGCAGCATTGGCTGCCCTCTGGCAGAGAAGCCCCCCGGGGCACAGGTCTCTGGGGCAGGAGATGGCACCAGCACTGCCAGGGCTCAGGGGGTGGCAGCTCTGCTTGGGCTGGGACTCTGCCACACCTGCTGATTTCAGCGCCCCCCTGGCGCCAGGGCTCAGAGCAGCATTCGTGCCCTGGCCCACACGTTCCTGGGCTGTGTCACACCCGCAGGTTTAGGGTGGTCACCAGCCGGGATGTGTCCCAAGGAGGCCGTGCCAGCTTCTGTGGAAGGCCCGGTGCCCTTCCTGCTGCGGCTGCGTCGGCAGCCCTGGGAGCTCCTTCTGCTGCCCAGAGCCCTCAGAGCAGAGGAGCATCTGCTTGTTGTATGAGCCTTTCCTAATGTTCCTGTTGGGCTGCCTTGGACACTCGGGGGAAGGTCTTCCTCTCAAGCTGGGGCAGTTTGGGTGGAGTGGGCGTGTCCCCAAGGCACGTGGAGGTGTGTCCTTTGTGACACAGGGCGCCGTGAGCACCCTGGGATGGAGAGGGACAGAGTGCACAAGGGTGACCCTTTGTGACAGGCCGTGACATAGGGTGACATAGGTGCTGGCAGTGACCCAGCCACGCCACAGTGCTTGGTGCACACAGGACGGGACACAGCAGTGCTATGAGGAGCCCCCACACAGGCAACTCATTCCTTGCTGACCCAGAGCTCTTCTAAGGCATTACCTGTGCAGGTGACCTTGAGGCCAGACTGTGGGACTCAATGACCCACAGCCTTCCCAAGGTTTCTCTTTTGCAGGTGTTCTCAAGGGCAGTCTGGAGGACTTGCTGACCCAGAGCCTTTACAAAATGTCTGCTGTCACTGTAGCAGGAGGCCTTGAGAGCAGACTGCAGGAGCTACTGTCCTGTAGCCTTCCCAAGGCTTCTTTATTGTAGGTCCCTTCAAGGCAGCACTTGCCGACCCAGAGCTTTTCCAAGGCATCTTTCCTGCAACTAGCCATCAATCCAGACATTGACATGACAGAGAGACCCCCCAGCCTACCCAAGAATGTGGAAAAATCCTCTTCTGCTGCCTCATCACAGCACCGTAATGAGATGGAGCAGGTGCTGCAGAAGGGTGAGTGGCAGAGCTGGGCCACAGGGCTGGTGCCTGCAGCTAGCTTGGCCCCACCCCATCCCATCCCATCCCATCCCATCCCATCCCGTTGGACATGGCCATGGATAGGAGAGAAGAGGGGCTGGGGCTGGACCCCCTGGCCACCGTGCTGCATCCCTGGGGCATCCCGGGGCTGTCCCAGCCTGTGGAGCGCAGGGCCGGGCTCTGTTCTCTGGTGTCTCCTGCAGCCCCTCAGCTCTGCCTGCTCTCGCTCTTTGCCAGATGCAGGGAGGGACCAGACACAACAGCAGGACCACACTCGTAGGAGCTGGCGCTCTATAGGCCAGGTACTGAGAGCCATCCCCACCTTGTCAGGTGAGTGTCATTGTTGGAGCACTCAATGGATCATCCCTCTCTTCCCTGTTGTTCCCTCTTTTGCAGATGTTTAGGAACACAGGCACCTCGTGCCGAGAGATGATCACCACGTTGACCAAGGGTGTGGAAAAGCCTGAGCCCACACACACTGAGCCCATAGCTCCTGCTCCCAGCCTGGATCTTTTTGGGGACAGAGTTGTCTCCAGTCCAAGTCAAGTAAGCAGCCTGTGTCCAGGGCTGGATGTCCCTGGCAATTGCGTGGCACCTCAAGCCAGTTCCACTGGGCCTCCTCAGCTTTTGAGTTCAGCCCAGCTGAACTCAAGAGGTGGGAAGGGAAGAACTTCTCAGGGGAAGCTGGGGAAGCTGCTCCCTCTGACAGCTCTCCAAGTCTCCCTGTGCCTTCTCCAGGTTCCAGGCTTTGTTAGGAACATGCACCAGAGGTTCCTGTCCGATGTGCCTCCAGATGAGAGGCTGTTCATGGACATCCTGAGGCTGACTGATGCACACCCCAATGATGTTGCAGTGACCCTCCTGCGCTGTGCCCCTTCATGTGACAGGTACAGGACCCACCTGCCTTGAGGGCTCAGGTCTAACCAGCCTGTAGGGCCCATCACCCTGTACAGCCAGTCCAATGGGGTCTGCTAGACAGGCAGAGAGTTCCAGGAGCCACTGGACTCTCCTTTTCCCAGCTCTGGCTTGTCAGCCCCCAAGCCTCCCGCTGTGCTCCCACTCTACCCCTCAGGGCACTGTGGCTCTGTCATCTGGGCCCCTGTGGCTGCCACAGCCATGGTGCTCTGGCCGAGACCCCCCCTCTGGTCCTGCAGAGGTGCTGCAACCATGTGGAAGACCATAGCCTCATCAGGAGCAACAGTGGACAAGGTGCTGCCAACACTGCTGTGTGTGATGGAGGACTGGCCAATGCACAAAATGTACACCTCTGATGGGGACAATAAGGATGTATTTGCGCTGGCTGTGAGTTTCTGGAACTGACCTTTGCTTGCACCCAGGTTGCCTCTCCATCCTCTTCCCCCACTGCAATGCATCTCCCTGCCTCAGGCACTGGGCTGAAACCTGGGTTAGGGGCAAGGTTCAGGGGCACCAAGCCAGGTGCTCCCCTGTGTCTCCCCTGGCCTCTCCCTCGCACGCTCGGGCCCTGCCACTCGGCACTGAGCTCTGTCTCTGGGTGGTTTATCCTTTGCAGGCAACCAGGGCACTTTGGGAGATTCTCCGGCTGCCCTGGTGCCCAGAGCCATTTATTGAATATTCCCCCCACCTCGTCGTGGCTCTGCTCTTCCAAGTTTTCATCAGTACAGAGCAGACAACAGAGGATATCAATACTCTCTGGAAGAGATGTCAGGAGGAACAAACCCTTCCCACCAGCATCAACAGGTGCTCAATCCAAGTCTTCCTGTCACTCCCACATCCCCAGGGCTGAGGCCTGGGCTCCCAGCATCACTGGGGCTTTGCTCTGAACACAGGTTTGCAGTGAACACTTTGAAGGCCCTGTTCTACCATCTGCAGTGTCCAAATTTACTGGTGGCAATGGAACGCAAGTGTGGCTGGGACACGCTCCTCAATGCTGACACCCACCACTACACTGTGGGTCTGCTGGCCAGGTGAGACCCCCTTCTCCCTGCTGCCTCTGTCATCGGTGCCCAGGGTGCCCCACACAGTCCCCGTGGTTGTGGGTGAGAGGGCCTTGTCACAAAGAGACAGATGAGTAGAATGGAAAAGGCTGGGAGAGGAGGGTGCCTGGGAACAGCCACCTCTCAGAGTGCCCATGGGATGCTCGGGAAAAGACCAGACCTCTGAGAGTCAGTCCTGGGAGAGGTTTGCCCACCCAGCTCAGGGTTGATGGTGCCTCTTTCCCCCTGCCAGGGAGATGCACCATATCTCCACACCCTTTTGTTCCTGCATTGCACTCCGCCTGCTTGGGCTGCTCAGCAGGGAGGAACCACACTGGGATCTTGGTGCCCTAGCATTCCTTGTGGAGGTGAGCCCCATGGCCAGCACTGCCTCGCTGAGCTGCCTGCCAGCTCTCTGCCCTCTCGGAGCCGCATCCCGTGCCTGGGATGGTGCCCGCACCCTGTGCTGCTGCCGGAGCCTGGCTCTGTGCAGTTCTGGGCTGCTGCTGGCCGGGTCCCCTGTCACTGCCCTGTGCCTTTCAGGTCCTGGACTGCCTGGACTTCAACGAATGGGGTGACAGCATCCTGGAGATCCTGACAAGGAACCTGCAGAGTGAGTCCACAGAGAGGCGTCGCCTGGCACTCAGAGGCCTCCTGGTGCTCAGCAAGGACCCCTTGATGGTGAGAAGGAGGCAGCGGCTGAAGCTGTGCTGGCAGTGTGGGGCTGGGGAAAGCAGCCCCTTGGGCTTGGCTGGGCTGTGGCAGCTGCTCCCAGCTCTCTTGCATCGCTGTTCAGCTGCCTGAATGCTCTGGGACAGGCCTTTGGCCTCAGGGCTCCATGGCAGCAAGGTGGGGTTGCACCACTGGAGCGGTGTTGGCAGTGCAGCTGTTCATGGATTCACACCACAGCCTTGTGTTCCACACAGGCCAAAAAAATGTGCAACCTGTCTGAAAACCTTCTGGAGCTACTGAAGAATGAAGATAGAGAGGTGGTCAGGATGACCCTCTCCGTGTTCATGAACCTACTCCTGAACAAAGATATCCTAGTATCCAGCCCCACAGCCCCGAAACTGGCTGAGGCGCTCCGGCCACTCTTTGACAATGTAAGGCTCTATGCTGCCCTCAAGTGTGGTGTCCCGTGGATTTTTGGGCCTGAACACAGCGGGGCCTGGAGAATCCAGTGCTGAGTTTTTTCCTTTCCAACAGGACAACAGGCAGGTGCAGCTGCTCTCCATTCGCCTCTATAAAGAAGTGATGGAATCGGTAGTGGACAAAGGAAAAAAGCACCTGAAGATTCTTGTGAGCGAGAGCCTGCTCCCTCTCTTTTTCCATTGCCATGATGGGAACCAGCATGTGGCAGAGGTGAGGATTCCTGGGTGCTGTGTCCCCAGGGGAGGGGGCTCAGCTCTCTCCCTGCACCTCACGGGCTCCAGCCTCCTCCTGGCCCTGGCACAGCATTGCGGGTGCTGTGTCCCGGGCTGCGGTGCCATTTCCGGGTCTCTGCTGCTCTGCAGGCCTCTCGGGAAACGCTGCTTTCTGCTGTAAGCTTCCTGAAGAGGAAGGATCTCAAGCAGCTACTGAAGATGGACGACCCATGGAGCTTCGGCGAGCGTGTGGTAAGGACAGCCTGTTAGCCCCAGCCAGGAGAAGCCCCCTGCCCACGATGCCCAGTGTGCGGGGCTGGCAGGTGTGGGCCCTGCCCAGTGCCGCACCCAGGGGCACCGGCCCGTGCCCCACACGCCGCTCCCTTCCCTGGGCTGCACGGGCCGTTCCCCAGGCTCCTCTGGCCCCGAGCCGGGTGACCATGGAGCCCCGACCCAGCTGGGCTCTGCTGCGGGGCAGCACCGCGGCTCCCCGGGCCCTCTGCCCCCTCCAGAGCCCCGCGCCAGCGGCTGCTGGCCGGGCCTGAGGGCTGTGCGGGCAGGGGGAGCAGCGCGGGGCGTTGGGAGCGCCCAGAGAAGGGGCTCAGCCCGCACCAACCCTGCCCTCCTGCCGCTCTCTCCAGCTGGCAGAGGACAGGAGCCGAGCACCCGAGCACCTGCGGCAGGCTCTGCCGTACCTGGAGAGCCCACAGGAGCCCGTGCGAGAGGCGGCCATCAGGTGCATTGGTGAGGCACAAGCCCGGCGCTTCGGTCCTGCCCTGCCCCAGTGCAGCAGGATCCCGGCCAGGGGCCGTGACACGCTCTGTGTTGCCAGGGATCGCCGGGATGCTCATGAGGGGGCAGCATGAAGAGCTGCAGCTCATCTGTGAGGGTGAGTGAGGCCGGCGCGGTTTCAGTGTGAACTGGCAGGGGGAGCCGCAGAGGGCTCAGCTCCCTGTGTGGACGAGGGGCAGCATGGGGAGAGTACAGAGACATTTCAGGGGTCTGTGAGGGATTCATGGCCAGCACCTCCCAGCTGATCCTGTTGTCTTCTGCTTCTTCCAGGCCACGGCAAGAGCTGGGTGAGCTACCAGGGGGGTTCCTCCTTATGACTGTGGGTCTGTTCTCTGTTTCAGCCCTTCAAGCACTCAGTACAGATGACAGCCCCTCCAACACAAACCTGATTGTTCAGGTCATGTTAGATGAAAGAGCTGCAGTACTAAGTTCATCTGGATCAAAACAACCAGGACAGCAGCAGACCCCATGCAAGAGGAGATCACCTGGAGATCCGAGGAAATCAGCTGGAGCTCTTGGCACAGCTGATGCTGGGCACACCTGAGTTTGCCTGGAAGGCTGGGTAGCTCCTGGCCTCTCCTTCCCTCTGCTGGTCCCTCTCTGCAGCCCTCAGACCCTGTCTGTTCCCTTCTCCTGCTCCCCAGCTCATGCCTCTGCTTTGCTTTCCATAAATAAACATTTCAGCTTCTTCACCTTAATTGTATCTTTGTGGAGCTGAAGTGGAGCAAAACTCGAGCGCTGGAGCACACAGGCCCTGTCGTGCCGTTCTTTTCTGCGCTGCGTTTTGTGCACAGAGGAACTGGTTTTGTGAAAATCAGGCTGGAAATGTCCCTGCCCTGAAGGTCCAGCTTCACAACATTGTGGAGTTAAAGGTCTTGCTGAGCACACTGAAGGTCAGCAGTAGGACAAAGACCGTGGATTTTAGAAGAGCCAACTTCAGTATTTTCTGAATCCAGCTGAGAGGGATTCCAAGGGAAGCATCCACTGAGGGCAAAGGAGTTTGGAATTCAAGAACAGCTTCCCTGAAAGCACAGCAATGCTCCTTCCCCACAAAGGGCAGAACCAGAGACCACCCTGCTTTACAGTGAGCTTTGGGTGTACTAAAAATGAAGCAAAGGAAGCAGCAGCACAGGGGCTGAGGCTCAGATCCCACTGTACTGAGCACTGTCAGGCAGTGCTGGGATCCTGGGTGAGAAATCGCAGCTCCTACCTCACACACAGTCAGAAACCAAACAAAGTGTGACCAGTGGGAGGAGACCCTTCCAGTCTCTCTTGGGCATGGCCGCAAAACAGCCCCTGCTTCTTCCTCCACTTGTGTCTGGGGTTTGCTGACCTCAGAGCCCGCTCTATTGTCCAAAGACTGTTCAGAGCAGGCATGGAAAGTGCTCTGGGCACAGCGGAGAGTCCTGCAAGGTGCTTACAAGAGCACACAGGAAAAGCCAGTGCTGACGTTTTTTCACAATCATGCCACCAGAGCACAAATAGGGATAAAGCACTTTTATTTACACTTATTCCGTTTGTAAAACCATGTGTATGCTGCCATCATTTAAAGTGCAAGCTACATGTCTTCTGAATAAACTGAAGGCATAACAGGTGCTGTGTAAGATAAAATACTGCCACCAGTAGTTATATAACTAACTACAAGTGCCAGTAGTACAGTTCAAACCACGACCAGCTTTAGTGTGTTACTTCCTCTTGTACATTACCAGCCAAAAACATATTCCATTGCTTTAGATACAATACTTTCATCTTTTCTAGGAGTTTGTCTGTCAGAAACCACCTAGAAGGCAGGGAGAAAAACAAAAAGAAAATACAGAGAATCAGTCAACATGTTAATTTACACTAGCCATTTATTTCTTCTTTTCCTAAGTACTACTATATTTTGACAAAATGTGTTTGAAGTATTTTCAAATCAAGACCTTAATCCCTAGAAAAGTGACAAGTCATTGATTTCCTATATATTATTATTATTTTAGAAACTGAACAGACTGAGCTTGTACTTGAACCACAGCAAAAGATAAAAGCTAAGGTCACACTGAAGTTTATGTCTGTACAGCCTCATAGAGCTAAGGGGAGACAACACAAAAACATGTTTCTGTTTCCCTCAAAATACCTGATAGTCACTAGTGGAAGCCTTATATGCTGTTGCAAGAGGTCTCATTGTGGAAATCCTTGCAGTGCTATTTGCAGGTTGTAGTGGTGTGCCAGCAGGTTTTGCAGGTGGAGTGAAAATCGAAGACATTGAGGATGTAGAGCTTCTTTCAAAGTTCTCCATCACACTCTTAAATAGAGGGTTAATATAACGTAAACAAATACTGAAAAGCAGTATTCCAACCTTTATCATCTACAGTTATCTACTATTTAATTTTTTTTGATAAAACGTATCTGGATCCCAAAAGGTAAAAGGTGTGTCAGTATAGAACATACAGGTAGGTACACATGACCATCAAGCATTTTCCTCACTGCAATCATTGACATCTTGAATTATGCCACTGCAAAGTAGTGGAAGGTTGGAATATGTTCACTGTCTGTACTAAATGTCAACCAAGTTTGAAACAAAGTGAGAAAATACATTGTATGACTTGCACTAAACTTCAAGGTCCCATTTCATAAGCTTATGTTTAGAAGGGAATGCATGATTGGAGGAGGTAGCAAGGGACTTAACCAATCTTTCAATGGATTAGTCTCCTGAAATCTTTTGCCTCCAAAAATACAAATAATGACTTTTTTTTGTTTATTTATTGGTATATGAAAGTGAATACTATCCACAAAAGACATAATGAGAATCCAAAAGCAATGAAGATCAGATGCCTGGCAATTATATGTCTCAGATCATTACTTCTAGAGCTTCAGCTTACAGGCAATTCATTCATCAATACAAAGTGGACACCAAAATAGTAAAAAGGCATGGACAGACCACCAGCAGAAGCCCACAGAGAAAAGGACCACAGAAGTACTTGTTTCTGAATTTTACTGAGTGTAAGAAATGTTTCAGACTGCTAAAACTTCAGTAATTTCAAGTTCAGTTTCTAGGGCTGCCTTCTCAGAATGATTTACATTGGAAAGCTTACATCACTCTTTAGAATCATGTAGCCTTAAAGGAGACAAAACCAAAAAACCCTGTGCACTATAGAAGAATAACTGACTGTTATCTGCTTAAGCTAATGTACAGTACCCAGTGCAAAGCACTGCAAGAATGAAAGGTCAGGATATTGCCAATACCTAGGCACTAATATAATAGCTCATGTTAATATGAAGACTACCAGACAGCCATGTCTATCCCCAGCTACTACCTACAAGAGAGTGACATGTTTTTCTAGGGGCAGGTGGGAGAACAGGATTGGTATTTTCTTGCTAACAAATTTTCAGTCCAAAGTACTAAAATAAATTCAAGAGCCAGAAGCACATAAAAAATAAAGAGGTACAATTAGGAGCAGCAAGAGTCTTAATGTGCCATTAGGTATCTATTGCTGGCCCTAGATGCCACAAATCCCAGTCAGGAAACTTATCTCAGCTGTATCTTACTTTATGGTTTCACTTCCTTGTCTTGTACAGCAATATAATTGTGTGCATTGTAACTTGCAAGGAGCACAGAGATTGCCCAGGAAATGTTGACAAATACTTAAAAAAAACCCTTATAAATATGTAACAGACTATATCTATATAGATGAACTACCTGCAATTTGCAATTCCAAAAAAAAAAAAATTAAAGAGGTCAGGCAAAATAAAGAGGAAAAGCAGAGTGCCTTATATTTAACTAAAAGCAACTTTTAACTTACTTTATCTATACAGGGCTTGACACCAATCATGATAGATTCACCAAAAATTCTTCCATCTTTGCTTAAGGCTTTCCGGGCTTGAAGCTTAGACTGGTATCGAATATGCATCCAGTTTCCTGTGTTGGACATCTGAATGACATTAAGTGAAGATTGTGAAATGTAGTTTTTAAAATGCTGAATTCACAGTGTTTTCTGACATAAGGGTCAAACTAAGACATACCACGTGCTTTAATATGTTTCCATACTGAGCGAACTGTAGTAGAATATAGGAAGCTGATGCTTGAGGAAATCTGAAAGAGAAAAAAATGCTCAAAAAATTATGAGTAGTTTAAGAATTCTGGTATTAAGATACAACCCTATGAAGCATTTACAGAAATCCAGAAGAGACCACTGTAATGACATCACAAGCAGTGACTTGAGAAATATCACCTTCTAGGCACTCACTTTACCACACACGCCAACAGCAGAATGGTGCCTTTCTAACTAGAGAAAATACCATGTAGCTTAAGATGCCTCACTGAAATGTATGTGTTTGCTTGTGTTAATCACAGCTGTATTTCCTGCAGCAAACACCAAGGACAGACAGTATCAATGCCCAAGTATTTTTCTTGCATGCTGTAAAGACTTCACCCAGGTTTATCTGATACTTTGAAATTCAACTTACCCAAATACAGTTACCCATGTGTCATCAAGTTGATCTTCTGAAGTTAGGGAATCACCTTGAGTATAAAAAGGATCTAGCTGAGCAGGAGATAGAGTACTCTTCTTAGGCTGCCCAATACTTGCAGGACTGAACATGCCTGAAGCTGTTAAATTGAAATGGTATTGTTGAAGAAATTTCTTGTGCAAGACAGAGGTTTAAAATAAAAGAATAAATTCAGTGTCAAGCATTTCACTTGTATATGGGAGAGTTTGATGGGGATTTACTCACAATAAAAGTAAGTCAATCATAAAATCAAATCTGCAAACACACTAATAAATTTTTATGAGTAGCAACCTAGTGTTCTTTGACTTGGAAATACCAACAGCTTAATACAGCTGCCAAATAAGAACAGGCCAACAGAACACAGCTTAGCAAGAAGCCACACAAGATATCAAACCTTGTGAAAATGGAAGGCAATCCATCAACCTCAGCTTCCTCATTTAATTACATCCACCTCTGTGCTCAGTTCAGCACCACATTTGGAACAAGGAACAAGAAAAGTTCCTTGAAACTCAGTCAGTCTCAGAATGAATAATTATTTCCTCCTCATGCCCATATATCTTTTGAAAAGCTAACAAATACACAATCTCTTCATAAATCAGCAAGGAACTGATGTAGCTTGAACAGTGATGATTTTTCTGTATTAAAGATAGCAGTAAGAAATCAGAATAGAAATTTTGACAGAAGATCTACCTGCTCCTGGAGTTGATGGCAGAATTCCAACTGATGGGCTCTGTGTTAAAGTAAAGCTGGCCTGCATTAATATACAGAAAATAACAAATTATTCTTATAGATATACTGCTCAGATCAAGAGAGACAATTTTCAAGAGATTTAAACATTCATAATATTAACTGTTTGCCTTAAGTTATTCCTAACTTTTAAGAGTAAGAACAGATATTTGCATGTATATTTAATAAAAGATTACCAAGAGGTAATAATGAAAAGTTATTTGACAATATATTTGACACATGCTTTGTGAAACAAAGTAGCTTTAAGTACCAATACTCAGAAATCCTTTAGTTTACCTTCTCAAAACAATCATGTCACTATTGCTGCACTGCAATAATTCACACATTCATGTGCACCCTGATGGGAAGGATATTAGTATCCTAAGTTTATCAGCATTTTCACTGCCTAAAGGGTTCAGAAATCATGGAAACATAACTTCCACTTGTATAGAGACTATTATTAGACTTCCTTTCCTGCTCAACTATTCAGTGCATAGAAGGAAAGCAAACTTTGAGTTTTAGATGGTAGTAGTTGTTTTCTTTTTAACATAAGATTTCAACATCCCAAACAATTTCAGTCTATTTTTAACCTGAATCATGGCATTTCTTAGATACAAGATTGAACAGCCTGGAGTACCTGTACACCTAGATATGTATGTTCTGACAGCTGCTCAACATTTTTTGAAATTTAATATCCAATCCTTTGAGACGCGATAGGATTCTGTCCTTCACAGAGAACCTCAGCTTTCAGAATAAATTTTTCAGAAGGCAACACTCAATAGAAAGACTGCTCTTATTCAGCAAAAAGCGTTCTCCTTGCTTCAAAAGAGTTCAGTGAAAAAGGAGCCAGTAATGCTCTATTTGTCAGTTAAGCAGCAGGGCTTATTATAAAATTTACCTTGCGGAAATTTGAGTGTTCCTCTTTCAAAATTAACCCCAACTGTCTACCCAAGCTTCAGTTAGGTATTTTACTCAGAAAAAAAATTCCTTCTGTTTCCCTAAGTGCCTCTATTGCAGTGGTGGGTTGACCTATCAGAGGTCAGTTTTCTGATTGGCATGTAGTTTGACCACTCAGGAACGAAATGCGACTCTTTGGCGATACCCCTATAAAATCTAAGCCTGAGTTCCATTCCACCCTCTTTTCTCCTGGCTGGCGATGAGGTAACATCGTGGGGTGGCCGGCCCGGGCCCGGCTGTGCCTGCGGGAGCCGCTGCCCCCGAGATGGGGCTGGCCCGGCCGGTGGAGCCTCCTTTCTTCCCCTGCTGCCAGTCTTTCTTAGGGGCGAGGCTGCCGCTCACAGACCTGGATGCATGGCTGGGCTGCGGCAGAGCTGGGCTGAGCCTGGTCGCTCGTGGCAAACGAGAAAAAAGCATCCATCAGCCTGCTTGGTGACTGCGATCCCGCTGCTGTTCTTGAGCTTTGCACCGGCATGATTTTAGAATTTTTGTGTTGCCGCGGCAGAAACCGCGTGACTACAGCAGGCTCGGGCAAGTTTAACTCTTTCCTAACACAGATTGAGACTTTTTTTCTTAACTTTCTTCTGAGATGGAAAAGAAAGCCAAAGAAGGATATGTAAAGGGACATCTTTTAGAAATATCTAAGTCACTAAATGAAGAGTGACTTTTAAAGTAGGAGAGATGATGAGTTGCCTGAAGTTTAGGCTGAAAATCTCTTAGAAATTTTTAGTAACAGACTGTGATTCCTTTAAAT
>VWYP01005556.1:95806-107489 GCA_013400435.1 Pycnonotus jocosus
AGAAAAAGAAAAAAAAAAGGAAAAAAAAAGTAGTCTGCATCAAGTGTTCACCTGCAAGATGTTTGGAAACCAAGCTTTCTCCTTCCAAGTGACTAGCATACTAACACCATCAGATATTAAGTTATGTCAACTTAGTACAAAAACCAAGATCACCCATGACACAACAACTACTCACTCATTCTTCTCAGAGAAGAAAACAAACATACAACACTAACATGGATAAGAACTTCTCCTAGTCTGATTAATTAAGTGGTTGAAGAGAAATGAGCATCTTCAGCTAGGAAAAGTCACTACTCCAGTCCAATAACAACAGACATCAAGACTTTTGCTACAACCACTAGATACTAATTAAGAAGTATATTTTCAGTTTCCCCCCCTCCAGTTTTTATAAGTTTGACAATCTGTTAAGCAACCTTTTAGAATTCAAAGAAACAGAAAAATTTCTGCAAAGAGATCAGCAGTTTGCACAAGCTGCATTTAGTTTGCCAGCAGATACCTCTGTTTTCAATTACATATACCTATGTATATGTAATTGAAAGGTAAAGAGTCATTCTGTATTAGGAGAGGTTCATGCTACCTTCCTTGTAAAACAAACTTTTCCTGATACCAAAACTGCCACATTTAAAACATTTATTATAATTGAATACATTGAGTTCACCACTCACTCAATGAGTGGAGTTTGCTTATAGAGAGGTATAAAACTATAAGGATTCAAGTCTGCAACAGCCATGCAAAACAATGAGACAAACCAATTTTTTGCTTTCAGGACAATTTTCCAACATTTATCAAATTCTGACCTGCAAGCAGTGGAGACCTTGCTTCCATGACTGAAGGGCCATATAAAGCTCGTGGCTGCGGAGTCACTGGTGCAGGTAAGTCACCCATCAAAAACCCAGGGAGAAACTGAGCACTAGTTCCTTGTTTTGGAGATGTTGGGGAGCCAAGAGTCATTGGTTCAGCTCCTGAAAACGAAATTTTAAAATAAAAGGCAAGTGAGCTAACTTTTTCCAGTGTGGGCTCTATAAAAGAAACATAACGCAAGATGCAGTAAGTGATGAAGATCACAGAATCCCAGAACCGTTAGGGTTTGGAAGGGACCTCTGGAGATCATCCAGTCCAAACCCTCTGCCAAGGCAGAGTCCTCCAGAGCAGGTGCACAGAAGCGTCTGCAAAGGAGAATTTGGAATGGAGGGTTGGAATGTCTCCAGAAAGGGAGACTCCACAACCTCCCTGGGCGGCCTGTTCCAGTGCTCGGCCACTCTCACTGTAAAGAAGTTCTTCCTCATGCTGACATCGAACTCCTTGTTTTGGTTTATGGTTTATTACTTCTCGCCCTGTCGCTGGGCGCCACCGCAAAGGGCGTGGCACCATCCTCTCGGCACCCGCCTTTGAGATATTCACACGTATTGAGGAGATCAAAGGCGGTTCAATCATTCATTTCACAGGCAAGCCGAGTTTATCACAACCTTCCATTTTCCGCAACTACAAGCGGCGGCCGATCGATTCAACCACGCTTCCATTTGGCTTCAGCGCAGCGCGAACCGCCCCTTCCTGCGCTGTCTGCCACCTCCCACTGCAGCCCGGCAGCATCCACACTCCCCCGGCCCGGAGCAGGGAGAGGGCCCGGCTCCGCTCCCCTCACGAGAGCGCAGGCAGCGCCGGGGGACCCTCGGAGCACCCCCGGCCGGGCAGCGGAGCCCCCTGAGCACCGCCCGGCAAAGCCGAAGCGCGGCGTGGCTGGGGGGATGCCGTGGGCGCAGCTCACCTGCGGGCGGCAGCTCCATGGCGAAGGCGGCCATACCGGCCCCGATGGCGGGAAAGAGGCGGCGGCTCCTCCGCCGGGCGCTTTCAAACGGGACGGAGCTTCCTGCCGCCGTCACTTCCGACCCGCCCCCGGACACGGTGGAAATACAGGGGCGGGCGGAACCCCGTCAGGGGGTGAGGGTGTCGGGCACGGGCATGAGTTTGTGCCGGGCTGTCGCCTCACGGCCCGGGGGCGAACGGCCCCTCCTCGGGGCCGGGTCGCGAACAGAGCTGGAGGAGCCGCGGTCGCCGTTACGGGGGCCTGTCCTGGGCGCCTTCCACGGGCTGAGGACTCGGAGCGGCCTCCCCACAGTGCCTGCCCAGGGAAGGAAGGGGCTGGCAGGCATTGCCCGGGCTGCCAGCACCGCAGCCACCCGCGGCCGCCGGGACAACGCAGTGAGCTGTTCCCCCACGGACACAGGAGATCAGTGACCACGAACAGCGAACAGATGCAGCGGGGTTGCCTAATCCCGCATTAGCATTTGGCATAGAATCACGGAATGGGGTGGCTTGGAAGGGACCTTAAAGCTCATCCAGCTTCACCCCCTGCCATGGGCAGGGACACCTTCCACTATCCAGGTTTGCTCCAAGCCCTGTCTGTCCTATCCTTGGGCACTTCCAGGGATGGGGCAGCACAGCTTCTCTGGGCAGCCTGTGCCAGCGCCTCCCCACCCTCAGTGTAAATAATCTAATCTCAACCTACTCTCTCTCTCTGAATCCATTCCCCATTGTCCTGTCACTGCATGTTCTTGAGCATGAGCAATTCATACTGAGAACAAGAGAGGTCGTGGTTCAAACACTACCATGACCTGCAGTTCAAACTACTGGTGCCAGGACAGAACGCCAGTCTTGAAACCAAACCTTTAAAATCACCACACAATTTATCCAAACAAAGTGTTCTCTTTATTTTGTTGCATATTAATATATCAAATCATTAAGAGCTGACATGAAGGCCACAAAATGCTATTAAAACCTTGTAGAGTTTTGGGTTTTTTTAAAACATGACATATTAAGACAGTAATTTCAGCCTGGGATCTCTCAGGAGGGTCAAAATTACATACCCTGTGATGTCTGTTCTTTACATATGATGTGGAATGGAGTGAGGGGACAGTACATAAGCACCAGATGTGAAGAAATGACAGTAACATGAGCAGAGACAGGTAATTAACATTTTTTGTATCTCTACTGAAATGTTTTACATAAAAACCCTGCTAGTTCCAAGACTGGACTCATCATGTTAGTGCACTTCAAATCACTACTAGATGACAAACAATAGAAATACACAAAGCATTAAAGCATCCCCTGTCCATTTTGAGCATCCTCAGAAGACCACTGTTTTAATTAAAAAAAAAAATTAATGGCTGGCTACCCCACACAATTCAATAATATCATCTATAGTTGCAATATAATTTCAAAATTCACTATCAAGGTACTTCATTATAGGAACATTTTATTATCTAGATTTTACAACCAACTAGGAATGAAGAGATTTGGAAAGAAAGCAACTTATCCCAGTCATTTTACTCTATTGCCTGCATTTTCTGATGGTTTCGTAAGCAAACCATCATTCTATTGTTTTCTAGTACTTCAAGGAAAACTGAGCTGTATCTTCTTATTAGTGCTTTGGTTTTAGGCAAAACTTCTCTGAAGTCAGTACAACACCATTTGGCCTTTTGATGACATGCTGGAAAAAACAGGGTCAAAGGAGGATAAGAAAAAATTATATATAAAGACTTGAAAATGCACATGTGAAAGGGGATTTCAAAATGACAGATTAAAGTACATCCAACATCTGTTCCTATATAGTCAAAACAGGTATTTCATTTCTCCCTTTGGATCAGTCATGGTTGTTTATGCTTCCATTTGCCTTTACAATCTGTTCTTGGTACTTGTGAAGCTGCTCCATGAAGCCAGGATTTGGACAAGCTGCAGGCCTTGCATTTTTCACCAAGGAAAAGGCTCTGGCAAAGCTCAGTCTTTCTGAATTCATTAGAAAACCAATGACGACAGCCGCTGCACGGGAGACTCCTGCGTTACAGTGAACCAGCACCACGCCATCCTCCAAGAAAGAAATTAAACAGAGGTTGGGATATTCACTAAGTAGATTACAAGTGTTAAGAAACTTTATATAAAATTCTTGTAAGACTTACTGAAAGCTGCTTGCTGAGCTCAAAGCAAGTATTTACACATATGAGTCCAAACACAGATATAAGCATGATATAAGCATGAAATTAAATATTTTTCTACACAAAATGCTTTATTATTACCAAATTCATCAAACTTAATTCATACTGTAGTACTAAACCACACCCTTTGTCTTTCTTCCTGAGGCCTTACAGCAGCCCGTTCGTGTAAAAACCACATCACAGACACCAGGGATACTAAAGAATCTGATCAATAACTGGGTGCCAATTTTGAAATAGATTTTATTTGCAATATGGAAAGGAACCTGACAGTATCTTTTTAAAGGTTGAAAACAGCAAGGCAGCAAACAGCTAGCTAGGCACAGAGGCAGATTTTAGAGCATCTTGTAGTTCCAGTTGCATGTTTCTTGTGTATTCTGCAGGGAAGATTGTGGGTAACAAGGCTCATGAACAGAAAAATTAGAAAAGATACTGTGTGATTTGCAACAGATCTCTGCTTTCCCATCACACCACTGGTACAACTAAGCCCCTTAACTGGGAACTAGGGTGCAAAATCCAAAACTACTCAGCCTCCCATAAGTTCACAAATGCTTCTTCTGGGGTTTGAATTCAGGTTTATCCTGAGTTATATATAAAATTAATGGGGTTTATCCTACTTAAACATTTCCCACACAGCCTTTGAGACACCTGAATGGCTCTTTTTAGACAAAGCAAGTTTTGTTAAGAAATAAAACCCCAAATTAACACAAAGACAACTACACAATCTAGCATGTCTTAAGCAATGTTTGCAAGGCCCAAGGCTTCTTGACATTGTCACGTTTGTATGTCAGCCTATGACCTGGAAAAGCTTCAGTCCAAACTGTGCCAAATGTCCATCTGACACAAAAAGAAACCACTAAACCTCCAGCACTTCCCTATTCTGAATGAAAATACTGAAACATGACATTATATGCTCAGATACTTGAGGCTAAACAAAACTATTCTAGTTATAAACAGCCTGATCTGTCTGCCCTTAACAGGCACAAGTTACTTAATGGGAATTTTACCCAGAGACAAAAAGGTCTTTTAAGCACCAGGGTTTCCTTTCCAGAAAATTAATAGTTTATGTTACAGATTTGGGAGCTACAATTATCTGGTATTTTAAAAGACACAACACAGACCAGAAAATGGTTCGTGCTCCAAAAATCTTCCAGTTTAAATAACAAGACAAAGAAGTACAAAATGGAGTATTATTATCCTTGGAGAAATTCCAAGCTGAATGATGCACAGCATTATGACAGAACTAGGAACTGAGTCTAAGCTCCTGCATCCCAGCAGAGCAAATAACAATACCACCCCTTTCTGGCAATGGAAACCACATCTCCTGTGCAGTGCCTGCTGGATATTGCTCTCTTCATTCATTCCCTTGCTCTCACTCCCAGGGCCACATGTCCCCACGCACACTATGGCAGAGTACAAGGCAGATCTGTACATGTATCTCAGCTACCTGAGGACGTGCCAGTGGTGACCTGTAAATCCAGAATAATGACACTAAAAATAATGCCACTGCCAATGAAACAATTGCTGAAACATATCCACTGCAGTTTTGGAGTAGTTTTTACTGATTTAATGGGAGTTATTTCAGACATAGCATACCATAATCCAGATCAATGTCTAGCAGAGGCACTGATAAATAATATGCATTGGAAGCAATTTTTCTTCTCTTTTGTACAGTTCATGCTTTATTTCCCTCTTTCACATTTAAGTTTGATGTATCTTTTTAAATAACTGGTTTGTTTTACACTGCCAAAAATTATATAGTGATACCCATGAACCCTGAAAATTATTGAGCATGAGTGAATCTGGGCCATAATATTAAAGCAGCTTTAATACTAGAATATTTATCTTTCCTTGCTAAAGCTCACTGTTTACAATTATACAAAAATGTATCTGGCATGTCATTCTTAACTAATTTTGTATTAGCTATGAATACAGAAAAAAAGTGAGAAACAGATTGCAAACAGGAAATTCATCTCTATTCATGAAGAACTCCTTGCTCTGGTCCTGATACCCTAAGTTTTCCTGCCCAGAAATGGTCTGTGGACTTGCAAGAATTATGCAGATTCAAGACCAAGTTAGGGTTTTTTAAATTTTTTATGGAGAAAGAAACAAAATCACCTTCCACCAGCAGAAAAGGTGATGATACACATTGGTTATACACAGTGGGGAAAAAGCCTCATCAAGGAAAGAAATTTCAAAGCATAAAGTTTTTAGTGAAGTTGAAGGCGAATGTAATTCTGTATGGATCCATTTTATTTTGCAGTGAAACTGAGGCTTTTTCCTTAGGAAATACAGGGGGAGCAATAAGGAACCATGTTCATGAATAAGTAAAGATTTTCTCTTTGGAAACACAAGATTTCAGAAGTTTTATTATTAGATACTAAACATAACAAAGTATCCCTCATTCCTAGTATTATGATTTGACATGGGTCACTGAACATGTCATGGAAAACCTGCCTGCCAAGTTGGAGCCTAGAAGAAAAGTTGAGCTCTGATCAGTATCAGAATTTGTACCATGGAGTCTAGAGACTTGAGCCAACACAGTTTTAGAAAAGTGAATCCTGTTACAAGTACCCAGTTGGCAATGACTTACAGAAACAGTGCAGGCTTCACTTGCATCCTCAAATTCACATGCTCTCATACTTCCTTCATGGAGTTAACTATGTTCTAGAAATAATTTCTCATATATCATGTTCTCTCACCAGTGAATATCCCCCATCCTCCCCCATTTTAGGAGATGAAACAGTAGTATCTCTGTGGTTACTTAAACAGAAGAGCACTTCATGACACAATTTATTATGAGTTCTTTTAACACTATTTTGACAAAGCAAATGAAGTAATCCAAAGATTACTTTACAGAGATCTGTCCCTGTATACGGGCATCATGTGCTTTTTGAACTGATCCTGGAGAACAATATTCCACCAATTACCTTCTCGCTCATCCACCTCTTCCATCAGAAAACTAATGTCGTCGTAAAAGTTTTCCTGTAAACTTCTTAACCCACCAAATAGTAACTGAGATATAAACACCAGAGGCAGAAAGCAAACTTTTGCAGTTGTGAATGGCAACTCTCATCTAGAAATGAACTGGAAACTGTAATTGGAAACCTTGAAAAGGTTATTTAGTGACAATGCGTTATCACATAGCTTGTAAATTATAAATGAGAGAAGGAAAGAACACTGTGACACAAAGAAAACCGGGGCAAGATCATCTTTATCCCAATCTGCATCAACAATGAACCTGACAGATATGGTAGAATAACATGCAATAATGTTTGGTTGCTGAATTATAGTTTAGATACCAAAACAATGGTTGTGGTAAATTACACAGTAAGCCTGAATTTAACAGCTCTGCATTAGGCATGTTCCTGGCTACACGTAACTCTGCCAAGCAACCCCAGAAGGGATTTTCAGCCTATTTTCTGTGTCACATCCTTTCAGGATTTTGTGAGCAGTTAAATCACTTTTGGCTCCAACACTACTAACACATTCTCTAATATTCTTGGTATGTATGTGGATGCACAGCATCTTCTTTGAGCAACCTGGTCTAGTGGGAGGTGTCTCTGCCCATGGCAGGGGGTTGGAGCTAGATAATCATTAAGGTTCCTTCCAACCCAAACCATTCAAAAATAAAATTCTATAGTGATTCTATAATGAAAAGCACAAGAATGGTGAACAGCTGATGATAAACCACACAGATCTGTAAAAAGCCCTGTTTCTTGCTTCTAATCCAGGCTGGTTTCTAATCCAAAACAACATCTCCAATGGATAAATAATTTTTCTTCATTTCCTTCTCTCAAGGCAAGTGACTTGGATTTAGGATGCATTTGTGTACTCTAAAGTCAAGCCCTGGTCCAACTGTATTAAATAAGCATTTCTCTAAAACTCAAGACAGTCATTCTGAAAAAGCAGTGCTGGAGGGAATGAAGATTAACAGCAGTGCCATGTCTCTAGGAATGTTCAGAAATTATTTTGATTTTCTATTTAAAATTTAAAAAGACAATGGCAAAACTATTCATTTGGTACCATATTTTCTTTTATCAAAAGAAGCTGCATTATTTCTTAAGCCATGTCATAAATAATCTAAACAGCATAACTACTAACATGAATTATTGATAGACCCTACCTGGATCTTGGCTTTCTCAATAAATTCAAAACATTCAGGGAAATAGGAGGTAATATCAGTTTCTGGGAGGTCTAGTATGGAAATGGTCTTGTATATAAAGTCATTGAGGAAGGCATTTTGGACTCCATATGCCACATTCAGAACATGAGTGACCTAAGTCAAAAAAATAAAAGGAAAAAAAAAAAGAAAAAGGCATTTTCTGAACACAGCAAGCAAAACAAGCAGTAACAAAGGTGAATTAATCTTTAAGCATACACAGACTCTACCTTACACTGATGCAATGTTCAGTTTTACATAAATATGCTGTCTATGGTATGCTTTTCTCCAAGCAAAGTTTCAAAGTGTGCTAAAACATATTGTGATAAATCTCACAGCTTTTCTGAGAGGAAATGAAAAGATCAGTTCTTAAACACAGACAAAAAATGGACTTTCACCAGAAAAGGGAATTTTCATCACATGGTTGGAAAATAAAAAAGAAAGCAATAGGAATGAGAGGACAGTCCAACAATTGCCCAAATTTCAAGCCTGCTCTAAACCCCCCAGCTTAACTTTCCTTCTGGTTTGTTACCAGAAACATTTGCTGAAGCAGAAGGATTTCAGAGTAAACTACATCTGTTCTTGGCAGGTGACACCAGCTCTGGCCTCCTGCCATCTCTGCTCTGTCCAGGCTACAGCCAGGTCAGGGGTTATTTCAAGTCACAGTAAAGTGACATTTAGATGGCACCAGACGCCAGCCTGGTGCATGCCCTGTCCTGCAGAACCACCACTGTCCAAAAGCCTTATCACCCCATTACCGCAATAGAGAAGAAGTAAAAAGACAAAATTTTGGGACAGACTTAAGAGAAGCTGCTTTGTTTTTCTAGTTTCATTAATCCACATAAAGCAAGGGAGAATGGTGCTGCTTAGTGTATAAAGTGGAAATGCATATGGCAGTGTAGGAATGTCTTCCATCAAACAGCTCTAAACAATCATCACTCTTGCAGGGAAGCAAGATTCTTTTCGGTGGTACCTAGCTACAGGACAAGGAGCAATTGCCATAAACTAAAACATAACATGTTCCACCTCAGCATGAGGAAGAACTTCTTTGGACTGAGGGTGGCCAAGCACTGGAACAGGTACCCAGGAAGGTCACAGAGTCTCCCTGTCTGGAGACGTTCCAAACCCACCTGGACACGTTCCTGTGTTACGTGCTCTGGGTGACCCTGCCTTGGCAGGGGGTTTGGACTAGATAATCTCCAGAAGTCCTTTGGAAGATTCTGGGATTCTCTGAAAGCATTTCAGCTTCTTGTGAAGCCAACAGAAACCCATCCACCTGCAAACGGAGCAGCCTTTTGAAAATGAAAGTGGAACACAGTTTTCCTCAGATTTGCTAGAGAATATTTTAGAATTTTTAATTTACAGAAGAAACGCACTGCGCGCATTAGGCGAGATGCACTTGTACGTCCATGCAACGTTACCTTATGCTTCCTCATCGTCTCTAGGTCGTGAGCAGCATCCTGCGACCCTACGGGGAGAGACAGAGCGTGCCTGTTGCTGCGCTGAGCCCCTGCCCGGCCGGGCCCCCTCTCCGTGCCCGCCGCCCCCAGCCCCACTCACCCAGCAGCAGCCAGGGCTTCACCACCCCGACCTGGAGGTCGGCGCTGAGGTCCTGCACGAAGCCGCCGCCGGGCACCGCCTCCTCCTCCTCCTCCATGTGCAGGCAGGCGCCGCGCCACGTCTCGACGATCCTGCGGCCGGTCAGCGTCGTCACGCGGGTGCGCTGCTTCCGCAGGTTGGCCCTGGAGAAGCTGCGAATCTCCTGGGCGAGGGAGTGCATGGCGCGACTGCCGGCAGCGCTCCGCGCTCACCGCCCCGCGCCTACCGCGGTGACGCTCCGCTGCGCTGCGCTGCCCTGCGCTNAACTAAAGGAGCCTTTAAATGGAAATGCCAGCGCTCCAAGGCCTTGTTGTTTTGGAGAACAGGCCATGCAGCAATGCCTGTGTGACTCTATTTGGGACCTGCTTGTCGGGAAGCATGGGAAAACATCGTAAAGAGCCAACTGGAAAATATTAGAATTAAATATATTGGGTTTATTTTTTCCCCAGAGTAATCTGATTACTGATCAAATACTAAAATAATAATAATAATAAAAAAAAAATTTAAAAAAAAAATCAGCTTCTTATGTTTACCAAAGAGGCAAAATGAAGAAAAGCGAGGCAAGGTGAGGCTGCTTCTCCCTTATTCCCAAACGACTTAATGCCTGTGTTTTCATGTATTCTCTGTAGTGCACAATTTGTGACGTTCCACAGCTGATACATAGCCACAGAATCACAGCATGGTTTGGGTTGGAAGAGACCTTAAAGATCATCTCATTCCAACTCCCTGCCATGTGTATGGACACCTTCCATTAGACCATGTTGTTCCAAGCTAGGACACGTGCTAGGACACGTGGACAGCAGCACTGCAGTGGAGCCAATGGGAGTTCTATTAGGCTTGGTTTCGGTACGGTGGAAATTAAGGGAATAAAGAGAGGGCTATTTCTGGCAATAAAGGGATCTTCTTTGGAGGGATAGGGAGGTCCATGAGTCTTTGTTCCACATTACTACAAGTGGGCTGTGCTTCACAGTGGTTGACTTAAAACAAAAATGATGCAGAAGTTGATTCGTTTGTTTTTTGTTAAGGCCTTATCAGTTATATTGCTGAAGCTGATCAGAAAGGAAGCGGTGGAGAGCTTTAGGTCTGCGGCCCAAGCCAGCAATTACATAGAATTTCACGGCTGTTTTCAAGCTGTATTGGCTCACTATAGCTGCCTCTGTGAAAGATAAGGATATTAAGGTATCTCGCAAGAAGGCAGAGAGCCTTGAAAGGGTTAAAAGCATCGTGCCCAGGCATACTTGAGCAAGAATAAGATACATTGTAACCAAGCTGGAAGCAAACTTGGCAAGAAATACCAAACAAAACTTGCAAAAAATGAAGGGCAAAGCTTGCTAAAGCCAGTGAAGAAATTGCTGGAACAGCTAACAAGAGGCTGTGCATGCTCAGAAAGGTGAAAAGGGCACGGCGATGAAGATGTCCAGCCTTCATCAGGGGACCACCGAGGAGGATGCGGAGCCTTCCTCAGTGCGACCACCGGGGTACTAATGATAATGATGACTTCTAAGAAAGTGTTTGCATAACCACACCTTTTCTAAGGAAAACAATGAATATGCATGAAATCTAGCCGTATATTGTAGTTTGCTGAGTGCCTGAGTGTGAGATGTTAGGAGAAGTGATCCCCTTGCACCCGGCACGCTGAATAAAGCAGATACCCACTTCTTGGACTTGGTCTCAGAAGTGTCTCTTGGCCCGGTTTGGCATGATTCAGGCTCCTGTCAGGANAATCTAGCCGTATATTGTAGTTTGCTGAGTGCCTGGGTGTGAGATGTTAGGAGAAGTGATCCCCTTGCACCCGGCACGCTGAATAAAGCAGATACCCACTTCTTGGACTTGGTCTCAGAAGTGTCTCTTGGCCCGGTTTGGCATGATTCAGGCTCCTGTCAGGAAATCTGCAAGACTAAGACAAATCTGTAATAATGCCCTAAGTTTTAGCTTT
>VWYP01005557.1:0-102537 GCA_013400435.1 Pycnonotus jocosus
GTGAAGGGAAGAGGAGGGGCAGATATTGATCACTCTTCCTTGGTGAGCAGTGACAGGATCCAAGGGAATGGCCTGAAGTTGTGGCAGGGGTGATTTGGTTTAGTTTAGATTTTAGGAAAAGACTCTTCACCCAGGGGGTGGTTGGACACTGGAACAGGCTCCTCAGGGCAGTGGTCACTGCACCAAGCCCAACAGAGTTCAAGTGTTTGGACAATGGTCTCAGGCATATGGTGTGATTCTTGGGGTTTGGTCCTGTGCAGGCCTAGGAGTTCAATGATCATTGTGGGCCCTTTCCAACCAGGATATTCTATTATTCTATGATTCTACTGGTACATGTACAAGGACTATGCCTCCCAGACATTTAAATATGACTTCAAAGTCATATGCTTGAAGGTGTAACAAGAGTAACTGATGGGAAAAATGCCCATTGCCAAGAGTAACCAATCAAAGGACAGGTGAAAAAAGGCTAACAGAAGGCAAACAAACAGCCAGTCTGAAAGTACATCATACTGTCCAGTCACTGCAGGCAAGGACTGCATTTCACCTGCAAGGATAAGCTGCAAAAATGGTTCCAGTACTCAAGGACTATCAGGCTAACAGAACGTGTGTGCTCTGTAGCATATATATATATATACACACACACATATACACACTTCTCTTCCTCTGTTAATAAAAATTCCTAACAAATTATGTCAAGTTTCAGCCTTGGACAGCCTGGACCCTAGTAATGGAAACACAGACCTTACAGAAGCATGCTTCAGTTTGTCCTTTCAGTCAAAATGGAGTCAAGATGGATGCACAGAAATAAGATACCTCACAAAATCATGGTAGTTTGTGAGGAAGCATTGATCCAGCTGAGGTATTTGACTTATACTTGTCCTCTGGAAATTGCTGAATTCAACTTTGCATGCCAAGTCATTCTGTGAATGATACTGAACAGAAAACCATGAGATAAACATGTTAGAGTTTGACACAGCAGTGGAGTCTGTCAATACCATGTACTCTAGTTCTTAGGCATGTCTTAGCTTTTTAAGGCAAGACTCTGTTAACACACAGTGACATAAAATATAATTATTCATTACGTATGTCATAGAGGTTCTCCAGAAACTGAAAACTGCATATGCTAGAAATATCATAGAATCACCAAATTTGGGTTGGAAGGGACTTTAAAGATCATCTATTTCCAACCCTCCATCCATGGGCAGGGACACCTTCCACTAGCCAGGCTACTCAAGACCCTTCACAACCCTCCGGGGATGGGGAGTTCAGAACCATGGAAGAAATAATAAGAAACAGAACCTGAATAGATTGTTATATAAAGGCTACAATTTGAGACACCCCCACCAAACTGATTTTTAAAATTGTCTGGTTCCTCAGATTCTACAGCTCTTCTTTCAAACAAGGACAGCCATAAACATTCAGCATCTCTCTAAGTAGCTCTTACTTACAATAACAGACATCACCTCTGAAAATTTAGTGTTAAAGGCTACAAAGGCTGTAATTTTTCTTTATGGCCAAAGCATAGAAACTGTTAACTGCTGCCAGACATGCAGTCTAGCTCTCCTTTCACTTCTGAACATAGATGTTGAGGCCCAGAGTAGAAAATTAATGCTGTTCAACATACAGTCACAAGTGGCATTTCCTATTCCTCGCAGCAACACAGAATAAGTTTGAGTTCTTCACAGGTGCCTCAGTGTAACACCTCATTAATCTTCTCACTTTATATTGTTGGTAGACAGTAATTGCTCCCTGCCCTTTAAGTTACAAAGGAAGGAAAAAGTCTATTAGACAAATTAATGCAGAATTAAATGTACAGTATTATGGACACAACAGCCACACTTCCGTCATGACGTTTAAAAATATATTACCCATTCACATGGGAGACACCTAATACCATTCTACCAGACACCAGGGACTCCTGCTGAATATCCATTTTCCAGATATGCATGCCTCTTATAAATGAAGGAGAAAATAATCCACCTGGGTTTGAACTTCTGTTTGTTACTTAATACTCCTCAGTGGCTAACTATTGCAGAAAACCCATCTATTTACTCATTTCTATCTAAAATATTCTTTGTTGAATGCAGCTGAATGTTGGAAGTGGATGTTGCACTACGCTTAGCACAGCAACCCTATTAACCCACCATGGTCCAGTCCAAGCCTGGACAGGAAAGCAGCAGCTCAGTGAAGCTGAAGCTGGCAGCTGATAGCAGTGCATCCCTCCTCAAATCTGTTCTGGGAAGACTAGCAGGATCCTATCCCAGCCCCACAGCCCCTCATGGCACTAGATCTGCAAGAGCCAGCAGCTGTGACAATTTTCACCAAAACCACCTAAAATAGTTTGCATTTCCTCACACGTAAATAGTGCCAAGAGCTTCCAACACTCTGTTTCAGACATTAGTCTTCCATAAAATGACCTGAATGAGCAGCAAGTTAGGAGAAAACACCAGGCTCCCATCTGAGCTTACCATGGTATAACTAGGACCAAAATTAATGCTTGATTTTCAAATAGTCCATGTATTCAAAAATACATCTGCTTACTTATTCATATATCTGCAGTACCGGGTCCTGCACTTGGGTCACAATAATCCTATGCATTGCTACAGGCTTGAGGCAGAGTGGCTCAAGAGCTGCTCAGTGGACAGAGGCCTGGGGGTGCTGGTTGACAGCTACTGAACATGAGCCTGCTGTGTCCAGGTGGCCAAGAAAGCCGTTGGCATCCTGGCCTGGATCAGGAATAGTGTGACCAGCAGGAGCAGGGCAATGATTGTCCTGCTGTATTCAGCACTGGTGAGGCTACACCTCTAATCCTGTGTCCAGTTATGGGCCACTCACTTCAAAAAGGAGTGTGCTGGAGCAACTCCAAGGAAGGGCATAAGTCTCATGGAGGAGCAGCTGAGGGAAATGGACTTATTTATTCTGAGAAGACTCTCTACAGCTGCCTGAAGGAGGTTGAAGTGAAGGCGGGGGTCAATCTCTTCTGCCGTGTCTCAAGTGAAAGGACAAGAGGAAGGTGCTTTCCAAAGCACCTTCTAAAAACCTTAAGTTATGTCAGGGGAGGTTCCAAATAAGATTTAAAAAAAAAAAATTCACTGAAAAAGTGGTTAGGCAGGGGAATAAGTTGCCCAAAAAGGTGGTGGAGTCACTGTCTCAAGTGTTCAAGAGGCATCTGGATGTGGCTCTTGTGGATATGGTGTTGGAGTGATTTATGGTGGCACTGGGTTGATGGTTGGACTAGATGATCTTGAATGCCTCTTGCAATCTTGATCATTCTGTGTTCTATAAGACAAACCGGAACATATTTCAATCACTGCCCATAAGCCTCTGTTCTTTGATTTACTTCTGGTTTGGTTTAACTTAGTTCTAATTATTAAAAATATTTTGAAACATCAGTAAGTTCTAAAATTGTACTGCCTTTCTTCATTAGTTCCACCTAGCACCATAGTCACTTAATTTCACATACATATTTATGTGAATTTACAGATCACAAAGTTAAATAATTCTAAATAATTCTTGTCTATTGCTAAATCCAAAATCCAAAACCAGCTTCAATGAGGTCATGTTGAAAAGCATAACACAAAAAATGGAAAGACAAGCCAACAGAGCAGAGATTCTGAATGAATATGTCTTAACTGTTTCTTCATTTTCCAGCCTCAGCATTGCTCCACAAACCCCAGTGGGAACTGTCATATGAGACATATTCTTGATTCCTGCTTTCACTTGCTGATAACCCTGGCAACCTTGCTGGAGAACCCTCTGCACTCCTACCCAAGAGCTCAGCTCCCTTCCAGGTGCACTTGCTGGATCACACTTCCTGCAAGAATTGAACAGTGGTGCAAGTGCCCACGCAGCAGCAGGCTTGGAAAGGCAAGTACACGTAACTCTGCATCAGGGGCAAAGAGAAGGCTTGCTGTTGCACATGCTAGTGAGTCAGAAATGAGACAAAGGCATAGGGAAGGAGAAAGATATTCCTTACTGATAAGGGGCAGGTCTGCAAGTGCACAAAGATCCACCAAAAACAACAGGCATCAACTCTTAGCTGAGCTTTTAATGTATGAATAGGTACCCGCAAGTAGCTTTCAGTTCAATAAATTTGATACATAGCCAAAACACCTTCTAAAAATTATTTGGACTCTTTTTTGTTTAAAGAGGTAGGAGATATTTTTCTGAACCTGCCTGACAGAGCTCACTTAAACCCTTTGATATATGTGTGCAAATGCAAAAGGCAAAAGACCATAATCTCAGACAAGACACTGAACTGGCTCAAACTTTTTCCCTAGGACCTTAAGCAGTTGTTATTAGTATTTTGAAATAAAAGGTAAAAAAATAAAAATGGCCATTTCAAGTTTAGCAGCAAGATTCCTAATGCAGTATCTACTTCTGCTTTAAAATTCATCAATTCTCCTCAAAAATACCCTGTAACAAGGCAGCATTGATAAATTAATGAATCACAATAGTTCAGCCTTTTGTTATGGATGCTCTCATCATCACAAATTCATTTGGTTAAAAAACTGTTGAAATGGGCTTGTAGATTGTATCCATGCAAAATCATATTCAATAGTAATTATTCCAGTGCAGTGATAATTCCATTCAGTATTAGACTTCAGCTAACATGATGAGGATTAACATTATCTGAGTATCTGATGCAGTACTGAATTTCAAACCCATCTCAGGACCTCTGGTTGCAAGGACAAATTATTTTTTCAATACATCTTTTACATCTTGTTCCTTCTACAGAGCAGCTGTGAATATGTCTAATGGTAGAAACAGTACCCCACATCTTCAGAACATCCAAGGATTCAACAGACAAAGAAAATAGCTTGAAAGTGCTGAGAGGGAAAAAAATGGAAATCTAAAGAATAAAAGTAGCTCTTCAATTAATTTTTTCCCATGAAAATTTTAGTGCAGAGCCTAACACAGAACAAAAACAAACCTAAACCAAACCAAACGAAAAAAAACCCCAAAACCCTGAAAAAACCCCACCCACCAAAAACCAACCACACAATTGGACAGCATGCACCAATCACTTCCCAGATGCAGAAATACCAGTTCTAAAACTTTCTGAAGTGATTCTGAAGTAATGATTTATAGTATGCAGTAAATGAAACTTTCATTCCATTCCATTCCTTGACTATGCTGGGACAACCAAGGTTTACAACAAAGTTAGTGATTTCAGATTTATTAAGCACTGAAATACTTTACTACATTTCCATTAGAGACCCATTCCTTTTTTTTTTTATTTCTACTTAGCCTATTTTTATTGGACTAACTTACATCTGGCATTACACTTTTCAAGGAGTCTCAGTTCTCACAAAAACAGTCTTTAGTATCTCTCACACTTAGAGAGAGAATGTTGCAATGAAAACTCTGGTTTTGAATCTGGGATTCAGGATTGGCCACAGGACAGAAATCTTGTTCTTATTTTTTAAAATTTGTCCTCTGATGTCATCAGAAAAGGATCAAGTAGTTGGCAGGCACATACCTGAGGAATTTCTCTGGGACAAGGAGAACTTCCCCAAGGAATCTGGTAGCAAATTGACCAAAAGAATACCTCCAGACTTCATCCATTTTAGGCTGCTACATGACACAAACATGGCTCTCATCAGAATTTGAAATGGTGGTCTTGGGGACCTGTTCTTATTTATTTCTTATCATGTCTCCCCTGTAATAAACAAGACAAATCATTTTTCTCTTCTCCTCTGGTTTTTAGCTCTGGAATAACCTGGAAGGACCATGCAGAAGTAGGGCCAGTCCCTTGAGCAATGCAGTTTTCAGATTGCTTGTCATTTCCAGAGAGATCCACAATTGTTGACAATAAAGTGAATTAGTGAGAGAGGAAACAAGGCATTTATGAGTCAGAAAATGGGTCATACATGAAAACAGATTGAAGCTATTAATACCTAAAGCTGCCATTTAAAAATTATTAAAAAGCTGGTGTTATCCATATAACAACATTTTGAATCTTCTTGAAAAAGTAGTCTTCATCCTAAGTAATAGTCTTAAATGCTTTTGGGGAAAAAAAAAAAAAGAAAAGAGGGGGGATGGAGGGTTTACAGACAACATTTAATATTTGCTTATGTACTGATTGTTGTACCAAAATGCATCCCTCACTCTGAAGAGTAAGATCTTCAGTGCTTTGCTGAAATAAAACCAGCAAAATCCCTCATCTTAAATAATGAATAATATGAACTGAAGGTCATATCCAAGAGTTCATTTCAAAGAAAATTAACTCCTTGATTCTTTCCAGTCATCCCTTATCTACCTATAGAATAAATAAATGCAAGGTAGCTGAACATACAATTCCTTATAAGGACTGAAATGGAAATATATTGATACTCCATTCTTTCTGAGAAATATGCTGGGTATGTGTGTTTAGCAAGCTTGTAAACAATTTTTGTTCCATTTCAGATACTGTATTTAATAATACCATTGCTAGTTTCCAAACCCATACTCACTGACTGAGCACCTGCTCAATATTTTAGTTCTTTTCACCCTTACTCATATGTAGCCTCTTGTCTTCTTTCTTAGCCTGCTATGGAAACAGTCCTGTCGATTTTTCACACATGATTTTCAGTTCATTCTTACAGATGGGCACTTCAGAGACACCAGTAAATGCTCACATTTACTGTCCTGTGTGGTAAAATAGCAGTGTCCCCATTTCACCTGTTAGGACATTAGGCATTAGAGGAGGGAGAGATCTACCCACACAAATTTAATTCTGATATGTTTCAGCTTTAGGAAGGCTGCTGTTCTGATCTCACTCACAACTTTATTTTCTTTATGTAAATGAGAAATACCAAAGCTTTAAGGAATTAAAATAATCAAAATCCAATCAGTCTTTGTGAGTGGCAGTTTTTTCAGTGATGGAAGCTCATGTGTACAGCACCAACATTGGCCACATTGGGCCTTTGATCAAATCAAGAGCTGGGCTAATCCATTACCTTCTGGCTAAATCAGAACAGCAACAAAATGCAAAAGTTGCACATATCTCTTGGGAGGAAGACTGTTCTACATGGGCCACGAGCTCCATACTCCCTGCTTCTCACTGCGAGCCTCTTTATTTCTCCATGCTTTGCTAACATGCACTCGCCCTGTTTCAGTCATGTTTACAGCCCATTCCCAGTCCAAGTCACATTGCCTGAGGATCCTTAAATGCCACTATTTGTCCCCACACTGGAGTTTTTTCTTCAGCTTTTTCAGTTCTGGAGATTCTCCTTCATCTTAATTTCTCAGTTCATCTCTAACTCTTCCAGGAACTTTTATATCACCTGCTTTCTACTACTAGAGCATTCCCTCCTCCATGTTCTGTCTCACAGCTCACTACAGCCTGTTACAGCACCTCACCAGAGATTCAAAGTTTCTACCTCACCAGACCCATCAGATTTCTGCACTGACCCCATCCTGTTCTTAACTGAGACCACCTTTATTTTCTCCTCAGCCCATCTTCCCATACAGTAAGCTCATTTTTTACTGCATTTTGCTGATGTGACTTTTGCCAAACACAGAAGAAAGGCACTAAAAGCATAAGAGAGACCAATTTTCTCAATCAAAGTGAAGTGCAATATAGGCTGCACATAGATGAACTATAGTTATAGATGTACAACAAGGTGGATGGAAAATGACTGCTAGCCTCAACAGACTTTCATCAGCAGTTGAAATTTGACAAGCTTGCAGTAGTATTCATAGGCAATCAATATTGAGGTGAGTATTTCACTAACAATAGCTGAAGGCAGAAACTGCACCTCTAGCAAATTAATGACAGATACCAAGATGGGGGACAGGGAACATGCAGAGTGGTGGATCTGCTGCAGAGCAAAGCTCCCAATAAGGTGGACCTCAACAGGCTGGAGAAATGGCCCAGCAGGAATCTCATGGATTTCAGCACTGGAAAATGCAGAGCAACACACCTGGAATAGAATAACCCCCTGCAGAAATACAGCAGGGGCTGGGCTGTACTGATACGAACATCCACTGGAGGCTGAGAGCAGAGCTGGTTCCCCTGTCCTTGGCAGATGCAAAACTGCTTCCAATTTGGGGCTTCCAAGCTGAAGCCAGCCTTTGACAAACTGGAGCAAGTCCAGGGACAGCCACTAAGATGAGGAGGGGGCTGGAACAAGTGACGCATGAGAAGATGCTGAGGGAACTGGATTTGTTTGGTTTTCCAAAGAGAAGGCTAAGGCAGGATTTATTGCTGTCTTCAACACTATAATAGCAGGCTTTAAAGGAAAGAGAGCTAGACTCTTCTTGGAGCACACCATGAAAGGACGAGAAAAATATTCTAATTATAAATCTTTGGGTGAAAAATATTTTAATTATATATTAGGAAAAACGTTTTCACAATGAGAGTGGTTCAGCACTGCAACAGGTTGCTTTGGGTGGATGTGGAGCCTCCATTCCTGGATATCTACAGAGCACAACTGGATAAGGGCCTGAGAAACCTCACCTAGCTTTGAAATGAGCCTTGCTTTGACATTGACCAGATAATCCTCAAACTTACTCACCCATTCAAACTTACATTACTCTGTGATTCTCATCTCTAAGTAAACTGCCCCTGCCCACAGTCATATTTGCAGAGAAAATCCTTTTGAAATGTCATGCAGCTGTGCAATGAAGCAACTTCACACATTTTGTCAGAGAGGGAGGCTCTTGCAATCACGTAAATATGCAATCATTGAGAAAGGATGGAACATGTATGGTAGATAAAGTTTCGTATAATTTACCTATCAAATGCAAACAAATTCCCACTGTGAATACTGAGAGTTTCAAGAGTTTGTAGCTTAAATTTCAGCAAAATTTCTGGGGAAAATTTAAAGAAAAATAATGCTGATATGACAGTATTCCCCCACTACCCCATTACCAAGTATCAGGTGTATGTATACCTGTAATACAATGGTGTCTAGAATGTTCAGTGAAAAGGTTACAGGGTTTTTTCCATTAGTATAGCAAAATTTTCTTTTCCATTCATAATACTCAGAAATTTGAGCCATTTTTGTCAAAATGCATTTTAAAAAATTTACCTGAGATAATCATCCAGCATGGAAAATATATGTCAAAGATAAACAATATAAGTAAGTAAAAAAGAGAGGAACCTAGCCAGACTTAACAATAAACAGTGTTACTAGAACTGCCAGTAAATAAAGCTGAGTTTTATTCCGAGATGTTTAAAGATTTCTCTGGAAAATCAGATTTACTTCCTCTTCATTTGGCTTTTTATGGCTTGAACCAAGGAAAAAGTTGTCACAACTTACTGAAGTGCAACTTGCTTTAAAAATATTTGACTCCTTAAAATGGCATACATCTGGCAGATATTCTTACATCTTAACTGGTTTTGATGTTATTACCATTAAACATTCAGCTACATTCGTTTATATGGGTTTCTATCTCACCATCTTTCTCCACGAACATGATTAGGATACTCTCACCACTTCCAGGGTTTGCATGCTTTAACCCTAATTGATATTCCTGTAGATTAAAATTAGAGTTATATGTCCCATACCATGGCAAGAATAAACTAACATACTTTTCAACCCATAAATTCCAAATAATCCAAACCACAAAAAGGTATTGCAAGGTAATAAATCTGCTACAGTGGATCATGTGTTGGCAAAATACATATTTTTCCTTGCTTGTGGTTATCAATATGGCTGAAGGAGAAATACCATTTTACTGCAGGATGGAAGCAAACAGACAAAGCTGTCCTTTGACATATTAGCTCCCCAAAGGTGGCTAGATTTGCTGCACACTCACAGAGTGTTCTTTGCCACGGCTACAGTTTCCTGAAGACAAGGGTTCTATGACATGTAATTTGAAACAGGGATCTCACTGTCAGTCCAAGTTATAACTAATAATGAAAGCAGGGAACACTTACTTGAATTAATTTCTTCTAGACACCAACTGATACAAGTTATTCAGTAATAACTAGATAGTGCTTAGTCAAGATGGCTCAGCAAAGAAATGTTTTAAGAATGTTTACTGGCTTTATAAACTGAAAACAGAGATGACAGGGTATTATGTGACATTTTATTTTTTGCCAAAGATCAGATTTTATAGTACTTGTCTTCAACAGCAAAATTAAATTACAATTTTTTAGAGTTAGCACCTTCCAAACTTCCATCTGTTTACAGATGAACTTGAAGAAGGAAAAAGAGTAAGTTTCTAAACACCAGAATATGTCAACAAAGAGCTGGAATGTACAAAGCTCTGCCTAGGGATGGATGTGGAGTCAATTGAGAACTTATAGGCCAGGATGAAAGGGAGGGCAGGGACAGGTGACATTACAGTGGAGGTCTGCTACAGGTCCCCTTATCAAGAAGGTTCAGAGGAGGAAGATAGGGAAGATCAGAGGAATGGAACACCCCTCCTATGAAGAGACGCTGAGAGAGCGCAGGCTGTTCAGCCTGGAGAAGAGACCTTATAGCAACATTGCAGTACCTGAAGGGGGCCTACAAGAAAGCCAGAGAGGAACTTTTTACAAGGGAATATAGTGACAGGACAAGGGGGAATGGCCTTAAAGTGAAAGAGGGTCTGTTTAGACTGGATATTAGGAAGAAATTCTTTGCTATGAGGGTGATGAGGCACTGGAACAGGTTGCCCAGAGAAGTTGTGAATGCCTCATCCCTGGAAGTGTTCAGGGCAAAGTTGGATGGAGCGCTGAGCAACCTGGCCTAGTGAAAGGTATCCCTGCCTATGCCAGGTGACTTGGAATTAGTCTTCCCTTTCAAGCCAAACTTCCATAATTCTATGATCTTTTATTGATTTTTGAATTAATAGATCTTATCTCACATGCCTGAATTACATTTAAAACAAAAAAGAAAATAAAAGTAGAAGGGAAATAGAAAGAAAGCAGTAGGTATTACATATTCCAATTTTAGCAGAACTACATGCAAAAACCATAGTGAAGGCTATTTAGAAAGCTATTATCAATTTCCTAACCTTGTGATTTAAGATTTGAGGCCTAAATCTTATGTCACATATTCTACTACAGCTGCTGCTTTCTGCACAGCATCTTCCTAATGATTTTTATTTATCATGGGTTGAGCCTTTTCCTGTGTTGTAGTAAATTTCCCCTTCCCTGTTCTTCCAGCTTTGATGTCCCCTTTGTAGTATCCTAGGAAGTTTTATATAGCCATCTTTTAGCAGCACAAATCACTGAAATAGGCTGCAGTGATCAAAGCACTGTTTCTGCATGACAGCAAGTACTTAAAAGGGGGTGAAAAGACTGGAAGTACCAACAAAATTTGCACTGGACATTTGCACTGCAGACTGCTAAGAAACTGGAAAAAATCTTCAGTGGAAGAATGCAGCTTTTCCCTACATAATCAGATAAAAGTAGTTTCCTTAATTAGATAGTATGATCAAGGTGAAGAAACCCCACACTGCTTACTCACACAGTTTATGAATGCAAGGTGAAAGGCACAGACATGAAATCCAGCCCTGTGCTGCCTTGATGCTCACCAGTCTGCCATCCTCAGAGGGAGAGAAGGTTCTCCCCTGGAGCATTCAACGATGACCTTGCACTGACTCTGCTGCCTGGCTCCTGGGGAGGTCATTCCGGCAGGTGACAGCACTGTGGGACAGCAGCACGTGGAACCAGACTCCACTCATGTGGTCTGACCTGAACTAAGAGGAACTGCACCCTTAAAGTGTTGTAGACAACCCACTGGATGTGAGGTGGTTGCATGCACAGCTGTCCACTGTTAGTCACTAATTGCTTTTTTAAGAAGTCTTCTTAGTTGCTTCCAACTTTCAGCCTTTACTGCTATTTTTCACTTTTACCAATGATTTCCATGCAGTGAGCCATTTTTTCTGATTTCTTACTTGTGTAGGTGCTGGCTGTTGTGTCATTAGTTAAGACTGCAATGGTTGGAAGACCACTGCAATTGTTATGCACATGTATCAAATAGGATTTACATTTAGGACAGTCATATTTAAGCTCTCTGTCTTCTCAGGACCATATTCCCCTTTTCTAACAAAGGGTTAAAATAGAACACCTAGATCACTCCTGAATCTAATGTCATTATCAATATCTTATCAAGGAAAAATGTTACCCTGCAGATTTATGATCTTCTTGTCTCTAACAGGTATCACTCATGCATTCATAGTCTTGCACAAGAATATCTTGAGTGAGATGAAGTAAGAAGCCTCCCAGCAATTGGAATCTGAGCTTGGCAGAAAAGCAGAAATGCCTTGCCTTGCCCAGCATCACACTGATCAGGGTTCCTAATGAGCTATGGTAAATTATAACATTTTGCAAGTCACTGGAAAGGCCACTCAGCCTCAGATGTAACTTCTCCCTGTACAGAATATTTTACGAACAGTCCCTGCAATGAATGCAATGAAAACAACATTTCAAATGAGAATGTTGAAGGACAGCATCTCTGCTCTAATCTCTGTTCTGATGCCTGAATAGATAACTCCCTGCAGATTGACCAGGGAGCTCATGATTTGTTTCATTGTCAAGAATATCAAATTACAAAAATTTCCAAAATCTCAATTTTTTAGGAAATGTGGATGCACTTCAGTTGCAGGAGTCTTCTCTTGTGGTTTTCTGGAGCAATGCCTTAGATCTGGTCAGCCTATCTTGTTGGTTTAATAAAAAATGCTGGCATCTGATGCTCACTTGGCAATTGCTGAAGGAACTGATGCCAGCAACTAATGCTTTCCGTATCAGAGCAGATATGGCCAGCAGTGTTTGTTGTTTCAATAGCCTCAGAGCAAGAGTGATCAAGGCCAGTGACACAGAGTCAATTCCCGGTCTCCCTCTCAAGGGACGTAATGCAGTGTCTATGTGAAGGAATATTACAGATGTAGGGGTGGGACTAATTTCATGTAGCTTTGGATATCACTAGGTATCCATCTTCATCCAGTAGCCATCTGGAATAGAATGTATACATAACGTAGGAAGATAAACTTGCCTCTTTTTGAGCTTAATGCACTTGGTTTACTTTAACCAGGTACCCTAGCAAGAGACAGTGTGCATTCTCAGTGTCTTTTTGTCTTAGAGTGAGACGGGAGTCCTTGTGCAAGGTTTGATGCTGCTGTCAATGCCATTTGAGGTGTTCCAGGTGGTGACCCTCACTGACACACAACTCCTACTCCAAAAAGGTATAGTTACGCAGCAGATCCTGTGTCATATTTGCTAGATCCATCTGACCTTCCAACCTCTCAAACGGCAGCAGATGCCTAAGGAATGGAAAAATGAATACAGACCTAGATGTCTACATTTGATCAGATGAACCCCATTCACATGGTCTGTCTGAACAACCATGGGTTTAGACACAGATTTCAAGTCCTGTTGGGAAGGGCTTTGTATGTGGAGCACTTCCTATGTCTGTGGTTTGTGCAAAAAAATATAACTGCTGCAGAAATGAAAGTTTTCTTCAATGAGAAGAGAGAGCGAGATCCATCTCCCTGCCTTGGCAGAAAGGAGGGTAATAAGGAAGCATAACAGCTCTTTTACCTCTTTCCACCACTGTCTGCCCTTATTCAGGGGCACAAACAGGCACAGATCACATGTGCTCCTCAACAGTGTGGATTGGTGATTTTATGGTGCAAGCACACTTGCAGGAGGATCCATATCAGCACATTGCTCCAAGAAGGGCTGCAGAAACACCAAAGTTGGTTCGTGCAAGTCCCTCATGATTGTCATCTGTGAGCATCTGAGAATACTTAATGGGCTTATCTTTACAATATATTAATGAGATAAGAAACTATCCATGAGACAACTCCATTTTCCCTGTCTCTTTTATTACAGTCATATATTGCTGCAAAATTGTCAGAGATACCAGCACAAGGCCTGAAAACAGAAACACTCCAAGTGTTCAAAAAATTGCCTGAACGCTTGAACTGTTCAAGAGAGGACCTCTGAGCAGATTGATGTTTTAGAGAAAAATAAACAAAAAAGCAAAGCAAAACACTACATTACATCATACTCCGTGTTATGAAATACTTGGAGCATTGCAATGTAATTTAAATTACAATTTAAATGTAAATGCTACATATTAAAAAAAAAGAAAAATAATCTTTGAACTTTGCATTCATTTTAACATTTTTAATTTTAAGATTTGGAAAAAATCTTTGTTTAGAACTCAACATGAACAGCTAGAAAAAGTCATAATGAATCAGACAAGGTTAACAAAGTTTATATATTTGGTTACGTAACTTTTTTTGGACGGTTGGATTTATGAATTACAACAGAAGAGGGATCTATCTACATTTGCAACATTTCTTAATTTTAGCAAGCATTAAAATTAAAGCTGTGATCATATTGATTAGAACAGCAGACTCAACTGCAGTATGATAATGGTGGGTAATGCTAAACAAATACTTTATTACATTAATCCAAACATAGACTCTGAATATTAGGAGATACAAACTAGCCACTAAAAGTGAGGGAGAAATTCATCTGTTATTCTGTTTGTGCACTGATTTGCCCAGCCTCTGCCTCTCTCTATGGACTGACAGCTTTCTCATTCTGGGAACTGGAAGGTTCAGTCTTTTTTACCTTTTTTTTTTTTGGCCGAATTTGGAACCAGCACCAAAAACAAGCTACAAAGGGACTTTAGTATATGCATGATTTTACTTCAGATCTGAGGAGTGCAGACTCAGTGGGATGACACAGGAATATCACACACTGGCAGAGCAAAAAAGGATGTTCTACTGTTGCTTGTAGCAATCTACTGAGGTAACTGAAAGCCTTGATTTTTCCCTGAGTGGATCAAAACTTGCCAAAATTGAGAGGAAATAAGCAGAAATTACCTAAAATCAAATTCAATAGTTAAGAATAAAAGAAATATTTCTCTTAATTTACTGAGTACAAGAGTACAAGAATTCCTGTAATAATTATCAACCACTAGTCAGCATTTAATAATTTTTAAAAAACCCTACTAAAAAATATCAACAAAATAAAAAAAAAAAGAAATTTGACATTGTCAGATTAAAAAAGGTATTTTAGTTTGGCTACCTACAAAAACAGCCACAAGATCAGACATAAGAGGGGTCTAGGTATAGACAGCACAATTTGAGTTAATTAAGCCCGTTTTTTCCGTTTCTCAAATTCTGATGCCTCATGATTTAGAGAGTCTAGAAGGGACATTAATATATTTATTGCACTCTTTAAAAATCATTCTTTTCATGTATTATCATGTTCTTCAGCTAGATATAGAAGCCTACCATTATCTCACAAAAGAGACTTACTCTTTTGGAAAAAGAGACACCATTTGAAAGACAAAATATAACTTCAGAATTAGCAGACATATAGTTATACACCTCTTAATATGTATCTGTCTATAGGCAGTATGATTCTTAACACTTATCAACAAAATCAAAAGACATTAAATGTTTTCCTTATCACACAGAGTAATTTTTTTTCTTAGTTTTGTGACCAAAGATTTTTAACATTTTGTCCAAGTATCAAATGGAATATCATCTCGGCTCCAACCTATAGTTTATTTATTGTCCTAGATACTTGTATCACTGAATGCAGCACTTGCATGTCAAATTCAGAGTAGAATAGGGTGACACAATGCAAATATTTCTGCCCTAAAAGCCAAACAGAACAATTCAGTTACACAGAAAGGTAAATGAGAATTGCAGTCTTACTGGGTCTTAGGTTACATAACTTTTTATAGAAGCAAGCAGCCATATCACAAATTAATCATGATTTATTGCAACTTTTTTTAGGGCTTCTGTTTTAAGACTTTTACTTTACCACTCCTACTGGTAGGTTGTTTCAGAAACTATTTTAGTAGTTAGACATCTTTCAATCTCCAGCATCAATTTATTCATTTCCAGAATACACTGCCCTATGCTCTCATTTCTCCCATAACCCAACTGAAAACAATGAGACTAGCTAAATAAATAAAGCAAATTGGAAGTTTTTAAAAGAACTTATTCTTAAACCCAATGGCTAGACATTTAAATATTTCCCAGGCTGGGAACACCTATTCAAATTATTTTTGACAGACTACTGATGATTTGGCTCATGCCGAAACACAAGAAAGACTTATAGTTTAATGTTGTGAGGGTGAAAACTTTGTGAATAGGGCCTCACAAAAATGAAAAGAAAAAAAAAAAGGGAAGTTTTTATCAATTTAAATCCGACAGTACCATGCCTGTTAACCAAAAGATAATCATAGCAAGCACTTTGAAACACATTTCTTGTTACCGCATAAGATGCGTTCCACAGAGTTATGGCTGGAAGGGGCCATTAAATCATTTGTATAACACTGTATGCAGATAAACCTTCTGGCATATCCAAGATCATAAATTCACCTAATTACTGCTGCATTAAGCCTCAGCAATTTCAAATGGCTAATACACATCTCCAAGGGTGACACACAACCTTGATCAGAAATGTTAGGAAAAGGGGAATACAGCACTGGTACTACACATTTGCTCAAGTAACCTGAAAATGTACCTTAATTTTATTTTGAAGGCTCTCACCTCAATTCACTGTTTAAAAATTTAAAAAACACTATTTCCATAGCAACTTCTATATCCAAGTGATTCTTAGATTTGAATCCTCCTGCAGTACAATATGTGACAAGAGAACATTTTCTGCTTGTGTATTTCAACTTCACAAACTGACTACTCCACTGTTTACATACATAAGGTTGCTTATACACTTTTCACCATAGGTTTGCATGGGACACTCATGTAAAAAAAGTCTTTTAATCGAGCACAAAATGTAATTTAACTTTTGAGTCACTGGTAATCATTCAAGATCACTATGCTCTGACATGTACTCATTCTTCCAGGAAGTATTGTATTTGGTTGCACTAAAACGAAATTTTTTTTAATCAATTCTGTTTACAGATTACTGTATTGGACAATTTAACATAACCACTATCTATCATTTCATCAGTCTTTATTCTATCTGCTCCCCAAAACTGCCTAATCTGTTGCAAAAAAGTGTAATCATTTTGTTTTCTGAAACCAGATTTTACTACAAGATTCTTAGGCTGAGTTAGACTTAAGAATATACCTTGCTGTTCATGGTGACATGTTATACTGTGCAAATAAGTCTAGCAGAATCTGGCCTTCAACATGGAAAAAATTACCTGCTTTTATTTTTTCAGAGTTGTTGCACTTCTAACAAACTCACTTGTATCTCTCAAATCAACAGAGAACAACGAGTTCAGAAAAAAAATTACATCTAACTGTTCACTTTGATTCACCGAAGCCCAGTATAATAAGCTGATGCAAAACTATGCTATAAACACTGCACAAAACGTTAATAGCGTGGGTATATGTATACATGATGATTCTTTTTTTAGAAGCCATATTTATATCAATTTCTACCACTTACTTCAAGAAAAGTTGTAACTTTATTTACAATTGACAATAAATATTTAAACCAAGGAAATTTATTTCCCCCTTTCAACGATACTTTTATCTTTCTATTCTAGACCAAAAAGAGAAAACATGAAGCAATCTCCTATTGAGAGACAAAAATATTTTAAAACCCTACTGAACAAGTCTCTTTTGAAAAGCAGCAGTTAATATATATTGCCCTCCAATGAAAAAATGCATGTTAATATGCACACAGCTCTTTGGATAGCTCAGGAAGGTGGTTACTGACTGAAACACTGTCACTGAGTCAACTCTAACACTTTGATTAGGAAGGATCTAGTGCTTCTGAGCAACTTCCTATGTAAGTCACTTCTCACACTGCTAAGGAAGACAGAGGAGAAAAATACTCTTACTACCAGCTAAGAGCTGAACAAACAACCACTCACATCGAAAAATGTGTGATGGTGGAAGTCTTTTTAGTCTACTTCAGACAGCATTATAATATATTACAACACTGAGGTCATTTGCCATTCTTTAATCAATTACGATTTCATGCTTTCCCAGGAAATATTTATACTCATTATCTGATTGGGTTTTTACACAAGTTTTCAAAATTTACAGCTTACAGTCACAGTGGGCTATGAATTACAGTTTGTTTTATTCCATGCTATTTCTTATGGTCTAGATATCATCCATGATTCAGTTAAATGACACGCTCCTCTACACAAAAAGCATATGTTAGGGCATGACAGATTTCTACATTTTAATTTTCTCAGACCATCTGCTTAAATAAGAAAGAAAAATTTCTGTAGCACTTACCTGTAGAAGGCTGGAGGAGCAGCTTCCCTCATCCCAAAGCTGCCTTGATCATTTTCAAGGTAATAGGGTACCTGCTGGCTGTGATGATGGATGAAAGGCGAGAGCTGGGGTGCCGTTTGCAAGAACACCACCGGGCTTGGTGGGACACTGTTCAGTGAGTGAAATCCTGCCAGGCTGCTGGACCCAAAAGATTCAGAAGTAGGGGCATAACTGAGCGTGGTAGAGCTGTAAACAGGAGCCGTAGTACCAAAATCATAGGTGGCTCCTTCTGGGTAGTTAAAAACTCCTGTCTTGTTGGTCTCCACATACATGTCGCTGAGCGATCTTTCCAGGGGAATCTTCAGCTGAGGTCTGCTCAGTGGCTCCAGTTCAGTGCCTTGAATCTGGTGCAGCAGGGTAACTCCAGAGGTTTTGGTGTGAAGGGTCATGGTCAGCACTAATGGCAGTGAGCAAGGAACATATCTGCTTTTACTGTCAACAGCGAGATCGGCAGCTGGCAGTCCACCTAAAAAAAATACCAGAACCTATTCTGAGGCTCAGCAGAAATCATAATAAAGCAGCACTACACAGGTATTCCTCTAATCTCGGCAAGGAGGAGGATACAAACAAACGCAGAGTGAGCACTGAAAACGCACATTCTCTCTCTCTCTTCTTCCCTCCCTCTCCCTCTCTCTAACTTTTAGGAACTCCTCATCTGCGCTAATATGCATTACAAGGTGCTGGCTGCGAGCCAGGAGCCCTTGCCTTGTGCCGACGTTGGTTTAAACATCACTTCAGAAACAATTAGTTTTGGAGTTATACCAAAGAATTGTCCATCTAAATGTTACTTCATTCTTACTAATCGTTTAATTTTTCACTTCAGGGTACAGTGCTTTGCAGCAACTAACAGGGAAGAACACTTAAATCCAACCAGGAAGACTAGTCCAGTGGTCAGTCAGACTGCTGCCTTTTATTTCCTCAGCAGGCTCCAATCTATCTGTGCTTATCTCTCCTCCTGTTTGATTCATTTTCATGTTTGCTAGAAATATGTAATGTGTACATTGTGCTGACCCTGGGCAGGACTGTGCTGTAACTGAGATAGGGCAAAGCAGAGTGTGTGTGTGTGTGTGTGTGTGTGTGCAAGCACGCGTCTGTGTGTCTGTCTGTGTGTCTGGGTGTGTGGGGATCAAGCCCCAGGCAATAAAGCCAGCTAACAAAATTAAAGTGTGCATGGTACCTATGGAGAAGAGAAGATTTATAATACACTTTCGTCAGCAGCAGCAACTTGCGGTTACTAGAGTACTCTAATAACATTAAAAAGCAAGGATAAGCTTTAGAGTAGCCTAGAAAATTATGCCTGCTTCTTTTTATGCTGTGAAATGATGAAATAAACATCATTCACATTTTACCACAATTAGGAGATGGTTATTTGATTGCACGATACATAAATTGAATACAAGAAATTCTTCTTCCTAGTCTTGTGAACAAAAGCTTAGCAAACTTGAATTTTGAAATCAGACTAGAAAATCAAGTAATCTAAAACAATCAAATGGGATCAGCTTAAGAAAACCTGACATGCCTCTCAAAGTTATATTTAGAAAGAAAAAAAAGGCAAAGAGCATAATGAAAAGGTGTGGCATGCATGCTTCTTCTTGCAATCTCATTCCATATAATTTTAACTTCGCACAAACCAGTTCTCCCGAACAAGCTAAATGAAAACCTCCAGAAACTGTTTCGAGCTCTCCAGCTTCATTGCTGCGGTCTGTGGTTCAGTCAATGAAATAGGCTAATGCCAACCCTAAATGCATTAATATAGGGGCTCCAGTTAGTGTGCTTTGAATACTAGCACAGCCTATGCTATACTTAAACAACTCCACAGTTATTTGGCTCAACCTTCAAAAAACCCAAGAAACTGAAAAACTGAATATGCAGGTCACTAGAAGTGTCAAGAAAAGTTTACTAAAACCAGTTTTATTTTAGAAATAATATTGTGCTTTCAGAACGCCCACTAAAATAGCTAAAGTTTTTTATATTTGCAAGAATATTCTGGAGCAATGTATGTTTTTACCTTTGCAGGCACAGAGCTGAGACATCAGCACACGCGTAACTATGTACTTGATATATTTCTTCACCCACCCAGCCACCCTCCCTACCCTGTTCAAATTTCAGATTGTAGACTTTGATCAAAGAGATAAGCTTGTTTAAATAACACTGGACTAAACATGTTCCCAGTTAAAAACATAATAATCAGACCATACCCAGCAGTTCAGAAAGTCTTCGAAGAGTTATGCTGAAAGTATGCCAGACAGTGTGAGAGAAAAAAAGAGAGTGTGTGCATGTTCTCTTAGAGTGGGCGACCGTGGATCTGCAGAGACTCACAAAACAGCAAGTAAGCACAGCTCTCAGCAGCCAGGCTGCAGGGCTGCACGGGCTGAAATGAATGGCAACTACAAGTTGAAGACAGTCGCCCTTACACATTTCATTTTGTGCTTGAAATACATAGAAAAGGCATTCTCTTATTAAGTTGCATAATCTGAGAATTAATGTGAATCTACCGGCCATAAATGTATCCAGTTCTATAGTGTGCTACAAAATGGACTTTGAATTTTTATCTAAATCATTATCCAGTATGTATGCTCTGTTAAAACTAATATATTGACATGAAATAAAATGTTCCAGAGTAATAACTATGCAGAAAATAGCTACTGGAAAACAGAAGGTCTGTGAGAGCGGGTTGACTTCTGAGTGTGCCCTGTGCTTCTAATATGCAATTTTTAAGAACCTCTTACTTATTTCTGGGAGGTGGTGTGTTTCCAGAGAGTCAAATATTTAAAATTTCTATCAGATGCAAACAGCAATCCCTACTGTCGGGTTAATTTGAACCACCATCCCTTCTGCTGTGTACCATTTAAACTGGAGACCCTATGAGCAGCTCTCCACAAGCCACAGTCCTCCCACTGAAAGGGCTCAGCAATACACAGCTGCAGTATCCATGCAGCACACAGCCTTCTACACATCTTGAGAGGAAAAAAAATGTGAGTGCCACAAACAAGATCTTGGGGATTGGCTGAGAACGTCTGTGAGAGCATCCTTCAATGCCTGACTTACTTTAACTGTGGAAGAAAAGCAAGAGAGCAAGAAAGGGCAAGGGTGAGGTGAGGGGCGTGTCAAGCCAAATCCCATGAAGAAGATGAATTTTTGATATTTGTGTACTGAAAAAAAAAAATCAGGCTTTGATTCTGCTTACTATATATGGGATTTTTTAGATATAAAGAAACTAGGAAATGCAACAAGTTATCAGAGAGTTGTTTTCTTTCTTGTCCTACATGGCAAAGGTTGTCCTGCTTGCTCCAAATTAACAAACACTATTACTTCACTCTGCTTTAGAGATGGCATTAGGTGCACCCACCTGTGGACTCACCTCTCAGAAAAATGAAATCTGGGTTTCTAAAACCTGACATTTGTGCTTAAAGGTCAGGACTTACTTCACCACTGACTTTAATCTGATCTATTACATGTCAGATTTAACATGCTCTAGAATATGGAAATATTACAGTATGGGAACGGTACAGGATATAGCAATGATATTTAGTGTTGTGTAGCAAAAAGTTTATGCAAAGGCTTGGTTTTTCTAAACTCTACATCCTGTATGCCTTTAAAACTATGCAGATCTCATACATTGCCTCATTCACTCTGGGTTTTTTGTTTTAAATTACATGTAGTAACAAGAGAGAGTAAATAAAAACATGAATTGGCTGCAGCACCTTCCTTTCCAGTGCTAGACAGATGTGTTCAAAGTGGGGAAATCTACATTCTCAGATCTAGTAATTTCTCAACTATTGTGTATTCAGCTGCAGCCAAGCTGCCCTACGTATTTCTTTCATCTTAATGAGGGTCTAGTATTGTTTTGGAGTTGCTTAGCACATACTACAGGAGATACATAGATACATAAATATAGGGAGGAACTGGGTCTACAAAATCTGAAGATTTGCTAACTGGAGATAAGGTATGGATTGGGGGTTTTGCTATATTTCTGAAGTTTGGGAATATGCAAATAAAATTTGGCTTTGAGCCATCCAAATTTATGTCTGCACAGGAAGGAAAGAAAACAGCATGTTATGAATACTGAAGAAGTAGGAGGGACTAGTCCACTGTGGCTGAGGAGCACTACAGACACATTAGCAAAGGTCAAAGCAGAAACTACATCTTCATACACAGGGATTTTTAATGAAAATTAGTTGGGATCAAACCGTGCGGATTCAGGCACTGCACTTCTCATGGAAATGAGAAATAAATAGTTTACATAAATGAAAGTGACTGATTAAATCCTGTGTTCACCTTTTAAAAATTTCAGCCTTTCTGTTTTCTAGATAGGCTGAAGTTCCAGTGCTCAACTCAGATTTTCCAGAGTGGGGAATTTACTCTGATTACACCAACGAAATACCAAATGCAGTAACACTAAAACTAAATCACATTTCTGTTGTTCTGTGGTTCAACCAACATAATTTACAGCTGAAAAATATTTAGGTATGTTTCCAAAGGAAAATTCTGCTTATTTTTGATTAATTGATGAATAGTTTGCATCTTTTTTTTTTAATTTGTTGACAAATGATAACCATGATCAGATTAATTTAGGAGACTATGCATGCTGTAGTTTGGCTCAACAGGACCATGGGTTCAACACTTCAAAACTGGAACATAGCTTAAGAAACCCAAAATGTAGCCTTCCTCAGCTGATGGCAAATACTGTGGAACCATGAAGCAATCTCAAAAATGGAAAAAAGAAAACAGATAATTAAAAAATGTAGAAGATATTATTTTAACATATTAAATATTAGATATTATTTTAAGATATTATTTTAATTAATCTAAATAACTGGAAGGAAGTTTGGGGATTTTCAGTGCCAATAACATCAATAATTTTCTATTGACTATAGAAAATTATATAGTCCTGCTATAGTTCTGAAAAGCAGTCAGAGAATGGTAACAAAATAAGTTCATTTTATAGGACTTAAAAAAAAATTAAAAGAAAAAGGAACAGCCTGAACATATTTTGTATTTTGGACAAGATAAAACAGAAGTTTGAGGAAAAAGGAGATAAACCAAAAAATACTATATAAAGTATAGTATGCAAAAGTATATACTTAAAGTATATGCATCCATATGTAAGTATATGCATAAATTAAATATATAAATATACACAAAGGCTATTAAAATTAAAGGAAAAATTAAAGACACCAGAACTCCATTCTATAACAGGCATTTTTTCAGCAGCAGTTTTAGTAAGTACTGCAACAAAAAATGGTAAACTCAGAGCCTATACTATAAATTTTCCATAAACCTGCTGACAGTGAAAGACCATAAACTTTCTCGCTTTGGTTCCACAGCTATAAAGATAGGGGCTTTTTTTAGCTGCTGCAATTAAAGAAGAATCTATTGTACATAACAGGAGGAACATTATGTTTTTCCAAGATTCCACAGTAACATTACAGAGAAGTTATGTTGTGTTTAGTCCAGTGAGGAAACTCCTCAAGACAGACTGCTGGAGAACAGCACCATCTANTAACCATGATCAGATTAATTTAGGAGACTATGCATGCTGTAGTTTGGCTCAACAGGACCATGGGTTCAACACTTCAAAACTGGAACATAGCTTAAGAAACCCAAAATGTAGCCTTCCTCAGCTGATGGCAAATACTGTGGAACCATGAAGCAATCTCAAAAATGGAAAAAAGAAAACAGATAATTAAAAAATGTAGAAGATATTATTTTAACATATTAAATATTAGATATTATTTTAAGATATTATTTTAATTAATCTAAATAACTGGAAGGAAGTTTGGGGATTTTCAGTGCCAATAACATCAATAATTTTCTATTGACTATAGAAAATTATATAGTCCTGCTATAGTTCTGAAAAGCAGTCAGAGAATGGTAACAAAATAAGTTCATTTTATAGGACTTAAAAAAAAATTAAAAGAAAAAGGAACAGCCTGAACATATTTTGTATTTTGGACAAGATAAAACAGAAGTTTGAGGAAAAAGGAGATAAACCAAAAAATACTATATAAAGTATAGTATGCAAAAGTATATACTTAAAGTATATGCATCCATATGTAAGTATATGCATAAATTAAATATATAAATATACACAAAGGCTATTAAAATTAAAGGAAAAATTAAAGACACCAGAACTCCATTCTATAACAGGCATTTTTTCAGCAGCAGTTTTAGTAAGTACTGCAACAAAAAATGGTAAACTCAGAGCCTATACTATAAATTTTCCATAAACCTGCTGACAGTGAAAGACCATAAACTTTCTCGCTTTGGTTCCACAGCTATAAAGATAGGGGCTTTTTTTAGCTGCTGCAATTAAAGAAGAATCTATTGTACATAACAGGAGGAACATTATGTTTTTCCAAGATTCCACAGTAACATTACAGAGAAGTTATGTTGTGTTTAGTCCAGTGAGGAAACTCCTCAAGACAGACTGCTGGAGAACAGCACCATCTATCCCACTACTTATAAATCTTCTCTGGGGGTAAAAAAAAGATACAAAAAAATTAAAGCTCTTGATACCACTAGGCAAATGAGGCATGCTTAAAAATTCCTTAGGCTCTAAAGAGAGATATGCTGTTAGTGGAAGTTTTGAACATTTAAAGTTTTATAACTTGATGCAAAGATGTATACTTCTTTTTTCCTCTACTCCCAAATAACTCACTACAACTAGCCATGGCAGTAAAAGGATAGACCTAAGATTTCTAACCCTAAATTTTTGGTTTAGGTTGGTTTTCCATTTAAAAGGGGAGCTTCTGCTTTCACATGTCAAATGTAAGTAAAGGCTCTGGAAAAAAATTGGTCAAAGTAGTTCTTGTTGCAAATGGGGAACTGTTGAATACAATTATTCCATACATATGTTTATTAATTTACAGCATTTAAATATGCTTTCAATTTTACCTGTAATTTGTATGAAAGACCTATTGCCTACTCTGAAATTATCTGTGTAAACACAAGAAATATTAGGCTAGGATGTCAGCATGTCTTTTCAGTTAAGTATTCTGACATTTAAATGTTAAGACTTTGTTTACATCTATTTATGACACTACAAGATTTTAGCCGTTCAGCTGGAAATTTGGTGTGTCAGTGATTAGCTCAGTGATAATTTGGAAGCATCTGAGCCAGTTGGAGGGAAATTATTTGCTTTTCCCTCCTTAGAGATTTTTAGAAATATTTTTGAACAAGAAACACTTTTGCTGCAGCAAATAAGGAGTTTGGAGCAGGAACTCTTAATCTGGCAGGATCTGCCTTTTGCTATTCCTCTGAAACTCCATCCACCTTTGGCCAGTTTTTCTACCCTTGAAAAAAACTGTGAGTTTTTAAGAGTTAAGATGTACAATAGCTCTTTCCTGGCTTAGTCTGCTCTCCTCTCTTTCAGATCTTAGTCCTGACTCAACTGAGCACGAAACTTACCAAAAGAATGAATGACATGCTAGAGCCCAAACTGCTATGAAAACAGAATGTTTTCCCCTTTCCTTATTCTTCTGGGGCAGAGTAATAGTCTGGGATTAAGGGCAGATTATTGTGTCAGTTACAAAACTGAATTTCAGACCCCAGATGTACAGATTGAATTTCCTGAAACCAAAATGGGACAACATCTCCCTTTTCAATTCAGCATTAGAAAACATGTTAAAAAAATACCCTTTTCTGAAGGAGTAGAAGACATCCTGTAATATAAGTAGCTCGTGCATTTTTTCAGTTTTTTGTACCTCAAAGATGGGAGATGATAAAACTAAATAACTCTGCCTGACTCATACAGAATTAATGACTTATTACATATGTAAAATGGGCCAAAATACCTGAGTATTCTGGACAAACTCAAAACATATTAGCAAATACTGATGTTTCAAAGAGTTAGTAGATGTTTTAATGGATGCAGAAAGACAGAAGTAAAAAAGAACATTTCTCTGCTTTCCTACACTTAATGTTAACTATTTGTGAACAAGGATGTTCACTGGTAGAAAAGCAATGATGCATTGATTTAAGATTAAGCAACATTCCATGCGTAATAACAAACACAACATCCTAAAAAATATTTCTCATAGATCTAGCTTTATATGAAAATCAGAATGAGCTGGGAAATGCAAAATGATAGCTTAGTATCCCACGTTTAGAGGAAAACTAAATGGACTGACTGATCACCATGATCACTAGCATTAGTCTAGCAAGAAAACTGATTTTTGGACAACTTGCAATTGGTTTAAGGGTGAGGCATCTTCAAAATGATCAAATATTCCCATGCCTGAGCTCCCAAACACAGTCACAAATAAGACACCTGCTTAATCCATTTATGTGGTGAACCTCATAAACAAAACCCATAAGTTTTTTTTATGAGATTAAAGTAATGAAAGCAGGTCCAGATTCCCCTGCTGAGCCTTCCTATCCTTAAGCAGATCAACATTCCCACCCAGCCTGGTGTCAACTGCAAACTGACTGAGAGGGCACTCAATTTGTCCAGGTCAACAATAAAGATGTTGAACAGGACCAGCACCAGCACTGAACCCTGAGGAACAGCACTTGTGACCGGTCACCAGCTGGAGGTGGTTTTATTTTGGTATTTACAGAAACATCTTTTACTCTCATTTATGGTGGTAGTCAAATAAAACTCTGCTTGGGCTTTGTCCCTTCCAACTTCCTCTCTCCAATAACCTCATTACATCCTTGTAGTCCTCCTAAGCTCCAGAGATCTCAATATGGTGAGGATCTATAAGGACAGGCTCAGGTAGCAGGGCCTTTTCAACTTGTAAGCAAAAAAGGCTTAGTAATACCTTACTGCTATCTACAACCATCTGAGAAAAGAATGCAGAGAAAATACAGAGACAAACACTACTGGGAGGTGCACAGCGACAGTCCAAGGGGCAACAGGACACAAGATGGACTATGGGAAATTCTGATTCGATGTTAAGTATGATTTTTTACATTAAGAATGAAATAATACTGGAACGGGCTGTCCAGACATGCTGGAACACCTTTGAGGATGAGACTTAACTTTGAGTTCAAGACTCAGCTGGACAAGCCCCTGAGTAGCCTGATTTAAGCCTTCTTCGAGCAGGGGTTTGGACTAGATGGCACCTTGATATCGCTTCCAATTTATTCCGTGATTCTATGCATCTGGTGTACAGACCTGCACCAAAATACTCAGATTGATTACCTTGATGATGATGATCTATTTTTCCATTTTCCACAGATGCCTGATTTCAAGATCTTACATGTTTCATGAGTTAGGAAAGAAAAAAATTCTACTGGCTCACTATATCTTCTCAGTATCTCTGTAAACTACTCCAGTCCTTATGCAAAATGTTTTTGCTGCCCATTGCCTTAGCAATGGACCCACTTGTTGTCAGTAGTCAATGGTACACCATGTTTGAACACTAAGACATTGGTAATAAATAATCAACCATCTCTTGTGGCTTCCACAAAACAAAACCAGCTGCCTTTTTGGTGGAGATAACTATCCCCACCAAAAGACTCATTCTGAAGTGTCATGAGTTCCCTGGGTCAGTGTTTCTCCATACATACATATGATGCAGGTACAGAAAAGTGACAAGAGTGTCCAAGTACTTAGAAAGTAGAGCCTAACCCCAAAAGAGAAGAAGGTGTAAAATCAGTCTTATGACATGACCTCTTTTCTTCACTCATTTCTCTTCAGTAATGGTATTCAAATATACTAAATTTGGTTTTAACACTTACACATTCACATCTCTTCCCTAGAAGCTGATCCTCCAATTGAAAGATCCTTGTGATGAGGCTAAGCCTGTCACCTCAAGCAGTTACTGTGACCCTGAGGTCAAGAAAACTCTTCACCCAAATTACTTGCAAAAGTTCTGCTGCTTTCAGAATCCCATTTTTATCTACCAGACACCGGAAGCAAAAGTCTCTCACTTTCTGGGCGTCTTCTGGTAAATGGATTTGCTTTATTCACTCCCCTAATCACTGTCAATCAATCTCTGATATTGCAGCATGCCTACATGTACCTGTGAATAATCTGCAGTCAGCACATCAAGTCCTCTTGCATGCCTTAGGTTCTCCCTATCTACTCAGAGATTATTACAGAGCCACTGGACTGTTGCCAGTGCCACACAAGGAAGGTGTCTCAGTTTACTTTTTGGCCTATTCTCACAAATCTAAAGTCCAAGAGGAAAAGTCCATAAGGAGTATCAGTTGTTGAGCTAATCGGTGTCGCCATAAATGTTTCTGTATTCTCTCCTTGATGTCAAGAATGGGCTTGTTATTGCCACTACCAGACCAGACACAGCTACAGCCACATCTGAGTGGTTCATTACTGCCACTAGTCATGCCTCTGGACCATACTCTAGAAAAACACAGTCAGACAGCAAGTGATCATTAAAAATTACCATGTCTAGCAGGGAAGGTACTGGCTGCAATTGTCCTGTGCAGACCCCAAGCAAACCAGAAAACTCAATATTCTAGTATAAAAGTATGGCAGATGTTGTAGTGAAAAATGTTGTGAGTTAATTCAACAAGCCTCTGTAGCCTTGAGATGTGTTGTCTGCTCTGGTCTACTTCTCAAAATTTTCTATCACCAATTAAGAAAATATTTCTTAATTCTAACAAAAAAATCAGACTCTTTACAAAAGAAGTCTTAGTAAGAAGTTTCTTCAGAAGATACGATTTCATACACGTAGCAGAAGTGTACCATCTGTATTAAAAGATGCACTTTGGAGCTAATTAGTGGCTTCTTCCATAACAGACGTAGCGAAGACATGCACAATCAGAAAGATCTTGAAATTAATCCTTATAAGGTATTTTCTGATGTTTATTTTCTTTTTGAAAATTGGTAGGGATTGTATTAAATATATAGTCCTAAACAAGGCTATGCTATATATCTTCCATGATAATTTGAATCAGTTGTTGACTCCAGGAAAACTGATCATGGTGAGCTAAATTATGAGTTTAAGTGCTTTCCTGGATCAAGGCCTAAGTCTGATCCTCACACACACATCATCTCCAACCATCAGATAAATTCAAAAATAACAGTTATTATATCTCATTTTTGGGAATGACTTGCAAGCTTTATATAATTCTGGTTCTGTGATACAACATATCCTTCTTACTCCAGAATTTTTGAAACTGACTTAACAAGCCTACAAGAACGGTCAATGGAATCTGAACGAAAACCAATGCGAAACATTCAGTTCTATTGTGATTGTTATTTGAACTCAGGAGCACCTAAGATCACCATCAGAAATCAGGTTCTCGTTGTGCTAAGTACAAGGTATACTTAGAACAAAGAATGTTTACTCAATATCCCAGATTTAAATATGTCAGTGACTAAATGCAACACCCTTAAGGAACACATGTCTCCATTTCTCCAGAAAAATCAAATAGACCTGATAATGTATCTCCTGCTTCTGTTTTGGTGTTGCATTGTTTAATAAAATGTGTCTGTTTTCTAAACTCTAAATATAAAATCTTTTGATCAACAATTCAAACAATGTAACATTTGCAAATACAAGAAACCAGTACAGAACTGATGAATTAACACTAGCAACAATTGTTCAAAAAAATCAGGGAGCAACCAAGAGAGCAATCACAAATGACATTCACAAACCATAATGTAACTGAAGCATCAATATGTGCTACAGCTGTTGAAGCATTCTGTTCTTGGCAGAACAATCACGAGCAACAGCAAAATCACACAACTTCAGTGCTGCCTAACCAGCATCTCACAGAAAACGGTGATACAACCATCAGCAGTGCACCATCACAATGTGATGGGAAATAAAACCCACACACACACACACAAAAAAAAAAAGAAAAAAGAAAAAAAAAGCCAGAAAGAAAAAAGAAATCTAATATTAGAGAAAACCTAGGCTTCTTGTTGGAGAAAACTTTCAAAGTCTATGCTTCTGTGGAAAGACAAAAATGCATTGTCATCTGTCAAGCGGAACAAATAGGACCTTAGTGATTCAGTAACAGTTGCACTCTCTTGGCAGATATTAGCTTGTTTAAGGCAGGGAAGATCAAAGGAAGTGACTAGATGCCAACAAATGGGAGAAAAAAAGGTCAAAGTTATTTATTATTTCAGCATTCCCCTATCTTTATTTGTTCTTCCACCATTTTCATTGTTTTGTGCAACAAGATGGAGGCCTTTCTGAAACACAGCCATCAGTAATTTAATGAAATGGCTGTTTTGCAATACAAGTTCTTCTATAAGTTCAGAAGTCCATCAGATCAACAGGTTTCCTATCCACAAGGGGTGAATGAAATAGAGATCCATGTACTCATTTAGCACAATGGTCCACAAGCCACAGAAATTGTTATTAATGAATTATAAAACCAGAAAGAATTAACAAAAATCATTTGCGTTAGAAATGTCAAATTTAGGAATATTGATATTTGATTTGATGTCAAATTATAGGAAAACCAGAATTAATATTAACCAGTACCCATTTTTCCAGGGAATTGAGGCTACAGATGCAAAACCTTCAAAAGCAGCAAACGCTGCTGTCCAGAGACCTCTTACACCTATGGTAAATTAATTTCAATTTTTAAGTGACTTTTTTCTGCTCCTGGAAAAATACCAATAAATTTACTTTCTTATTGTGCAACTAATAGAAAGGACTATTCCTAGTAATTCCTAAAGGAGCTCTTGTCACAGTCAGAACCTCAGCAATGCATCACTTGTGCAACATGACAGAGAAAGGGCAGCCTTGTACTGTGCAGAGACAATGGAAACAGAGACTCCGAAGCTATCTTTACCTCACTTAGCACTGACATGTGAAGAAGCACTCCTGCTAGCATGGTGCCCTGTCTCACAAGACAGCATATTGCTAGTACAGTTACACTGCCTTCTACACCAGGTTACTAATTACCAACTAATTCAGGCAGAGATGTTGCACAATTGTTTCTACCACACTCCTTCAAAATAGCATAGGTGTGCTTCAAAAAGCCTCTTGATGAAAAATAAAAATACTCAGCAGTATAGACTCTATTGATTCTTCTCCTTTGAGCACAAACAGTCCTGGCATTGTTGGAGCTATAGGGACTGGCAGCACACTACAGAATCAATGTGGTGACATCATGGATGCCACCAGGAAGGCTGGAGCCCCTACAAGAAGGTTGGAATGCAGAGGCCAGTGTCACCCACCTTCATCAGAGGGGGCTGAGAAACGAAGAGGTGGTAATGAAGATGCTGAAAGCATCTTCCTCAGGAAAACACTGCCTTTAATGAGCTACAGGTCAGTAAAGCTCAAGGCTGTTTTTAACCAAGTGAAAATAGGACAGACCTGTAGGTTCTCTGCAATCATACTATTGTGATATCTCACAAGATGTTTGGCATGTGCCAAAATATTCTTGAGCTTGAGACATTAAAAAATTACAGAACCATTACTACTATTTAGTTTGCATTCATCCACTGCTTTGTGGAAACTATTAGCACAGATGCAAGCTATTCCAGGACAATTGGTCCAGCTGCCTAGGAATTATCTTGGGTGTACATGATTTATGTTTATAGCTAAAGCTCCTGGCTTTTAGGTTTGATCCGAAAGACTGGTTTGCAATCTACTTGTTAGATGACAAAGTTCAAGAGCAATGCAGACTGCTGAAGCCTGGGCATGCCTCACTCCCAGCAGCTGCAGCATGACTTGAGTATACACAGCGAGCTGTTGGGCACTTCTGACCTGAAATGGTCAAGTGAGCATTTGGAAGGCACATAGGAAACACATGCCTGCTACAGTGTTCAGGGAATTCACATGCCTGAAAGCCAGCATGTAAAGTCAATCTTTCATGCTTCTCAGGGTTTTAAAAAGAATAATTTTGCCATACAGCTCAAGTGATTTAGCAGTGAACTATTTGTCAAAAGTGGTCATATCCTTCCTCCTGCCATCACATTCCTCCATCTTTCGTGCTTCTAGTCTGAAGACTGACATTAGCAAAGAGTTGTTGTTTTTGAAAGGTGAGTATCATACTGGTGCAGCTCTTGAGCCAGATTAAGAGAAACTGCAGGAGCACATGGCCAGAATGAAGAGGGAGACCTCCTTGTTCAGCAGAAGGAAGCCCTTAGATTAATTTAACAATGCATTCAATGAGCCAAAGCAGAAAGGATGTAAACCCTCAGAGGGATGTGTCCACCACACATTCAAACTGGTCATGATGAAACTGAATCAAATACACCATGGGCTACATATACCTTTCACACAGTTTATTTATTTTCTATTATCTGTATTATACTATGCTGTCCTTAATAAATTATTTTTTTAATCTAAAGAGTCATTGTTTGCAAAAGCAAAAATGGTCCCTGCTTAATATCAAGTAGTATTTTGCTTTTCACAAGTTTTTATGAGAAGATTCAGCTCACTTTTTCACATTTCTATGCAAAAAAACAAGTGCAAGATGTGCTACTTATGAGGAACTTTTGCATATTTGTGATTAGCCAATGTTGACAAAGAATAATGTAAATAACTACTACTAAAATGATGACTCAATTTCACAATAACACTGAGTCCTGATTTCTTTTACTAGAAGAGAAATATTTATCTAGAATATATGATTTTTTTTATAAAGTTAAGTAAACAGGAAGTTAATTTCAATACCTGTGACAGACCAAAAACTGTTCATCCATAATATTAATAATAAGATTTTTTTTTTTCAGTTAAAGGCAGTTTCACATAGGATTTAAAAGATTGCTGGAGACAAAACACCTGAATTAGCAATCAAGCACTTTTTTCCAATATAGCAGCAATCCCTGTATGTTTCTTTTTGTCAGAGAAAGATTGAATATGTGTAGATCAAATTGCAAGAATATCTATTATTATTCATATTATCATTGAAAGCCTGCATCTGCTACTGTTCGTCCTTGCTTTCCACCATCATCTGGTCACTGACCATTAACCAGAAGAGTTCCATAGCTGCAATACAAACTTCAGCCTGCAAAACCTGCACCACACAGAAAGCATCTGCTTAGTACCCATGACTACTCATAAAGGCCCCACGTTTCAGTCTTCAGATATCAAAAAGCACTAAGATGTATTCTCTTATGTAATCTGAATCCTGACACAGTATGTACTTCAGTAAAACATTTGGAAGCAGAAGCTACTATTTTCATTCAAAATTTTATCCTTCAATACTCACAGTTCTAGTTGAGATGAAATTTGGTTTGTGTCTTACAAACATTTTTGTGAGCCAATTTTGGGAGACTGATCTCCACTGAATATCTCTGTATGGCTGTGAAATACATACACTGAAAAAAGGAACTGAGGGCAAATACTGGACAAGTATTTCTTTTGAGCTTATACCATAAATCATTTTTATCAGTTTTAGAATTGAAACAGTAGTTAAATTCATTCCTATTGTGTAATTTGACTATACTTAGCAATACTGCAGCAGTTTCAAGTCAAGTGTAGATTCTGTGTGTGTTTAAAGACTGCACTGGCTGTCAGGTAGTATTTGTAGTCAGGTAGTATTCTTGTGTAATGACTTCATACACAGTTTATTTTCCCAGGCATTTCAAGCCACTCTTCCCTATAAATTATTCTTAACTTGCTGTTCACTGCTCATTATCAAATAACATAAAACATACTTTTATGCAAAAAATAAAAGCACTATTAAAAATCTAGACCTGCTCTGTGACAAAACAAATATACATTGAATGCAGATGGCTACTTATTTTAGCTGAGGTACCCAGACTGCATAAAACCACCCTTGATAAAACTGAGAGAAATTTGCCAATACTTGAAAAGTTATTCACAAACTTGCATCATGATGATGACTGCATCTTCACTTAAATGAATGAATAAATAATCCCTATAAAATTAATAGGACTATCCTCAAATAAATTTTCAACAATGCCATGTAAAAATAATATGGCCTTTCTCATTAAAAAGAGGGGAGGGGGGAATCCAATGCAAGGTCCTATTACTTCACCCTATTTCTGCTTTGAAATGTTGATTCTGAGAAAATACAGGAGAAAATGCCCTTACACAGCCTCAGTGACAGAATAAGCAGTTGTTTTTTGACAAGAATCTCTCACTAGCTACTTACATTCTGAATTCAAGAAAAAACCAAACTACCATAAAAGACACTGTAGCAGCAATGTTTGAACCCCAGCAAAGCTGAACAGTTTTTATTTTGTCTGGTGCACAGTTTTGCATTTTAAGAGTTAAACTGCAATTTATTTTAATCTCCCAGACCTTGTCAGTAGCCACTGATGCCATACCACTTCTATCTGACACCTTTCATTCTCATGGATGGAAGTCCATGATGGAAATCAGAATACTCTTAACCATTTTAAACATATTCTAGGTACATTTGTTCATTTTACAGATCAGCAACAAAATGTATTCACTTGCACTTCATGCTCTCTTCCTTTAATAAATACAGCAACCTCAGTCATATTTGGCAATAACCAAGCTTTCTATCAAAAGCCATCCAATTTCAAGAAAATATGTAGAGGCAAACACTACCTCATCCTATAGTGTTTTACTTATTTCTATCTAAAAATGTTAAAAAACATTAACACGGAGTTCATTGCTTAAAAAATTTACAGCTGCAAACACTGTAATAAATAAGCCAGGGTCTGAAGCACAGTTAGCACTCTATAAAAATACTGATTTTCGGCAAAGCCTTCAAACATAGTAATTTTTTTCATAAAAACCCAGATATGCTGATCTTGAAACAGCATTTGCAAAAGAAAATATCTGGCCTACACAGGATATGGGACACAAGCAGTAGAGCCATTTACTTCATATTTTAGATAAGTTACTTAATAGGTTCACATCACCAGCTTCCTTTCTCCTAAGCCATAGCAGCTCCGTTACAACATCCTTCCTGACTGAAACTACAACACCACAAACTTGAAGAATATTCTCAAAGTTTCACAGGCTCACATTGCTTAAAAATGTAACTTGTAAAGAAGCAATCAAAAGAGATCACTGTGATCAATCCCGGTATGAAAATTTAGATACCATAATCTTATCTCAAAGAAATTGAAGTGCCTGTAAAATCACAGAAACCACCCTCCAGAAGAAGAGGCAACTTCCTTCCAGACAGAAATGTAGCACAAGTGTTCATAGAAATTGAGGCCTGATCATGTCACAGAAGCTGAAGGCTTGCAAACCCTGCCAAGGTCATCATCTCTTCAACTAAACAGCAAGATGCCAATCTGCAGCTAAGTGGCCAGTAATGCTTGTCACTGCATCATCTCATTTGCTCTCCAGAATCTTTGAATTCCACATGAATTCCTTTCCTAATTCTACCTATGTACTCAGATCTTGCTCCATTTACAGACAGTCCCTAGGTAATTACATATTATGCCAACAGAAAAATTAATCAATTGAATAACCTTCATTTTAAGGAACATCAAAGGTCAGAATTATTAGATGTGAACAGAGTCACAAAACAACGTAACATTTTTGTATGCGTACGACATCTAGAGCACTTTGAACATATGAAAATATTGTTCAATAGACTTTAATTTTTCATATCTAAATATATGCAAGCAAAATTTATATTTTCTTCAACTCTGAATCATCTTAAATTGTCAAAGAGAGCCTTCTGAATCTTTTGGCATTGCTACATCAGTGTCTTGTGCTGACAAGAAGTCTGAAGAAAAAAGTAACAAGAGCCAGACTGCACAAAGGTCTTCATCAGCATGTCTCAGAGTAACAGTTAAGGCAATCTGTAAAAATTTTATTTACTTCCACATATTCCTGCAAAAACTTCCAAACTGTATGCAGGTCAGGTTAGCAGCCCTTGCTTTTGGGACTACAGAAATTCCTTCAGACACACACACAAAAAAAATCTGTGCCCTTCATATTGTTACCAATCTGTTATGCATAATACTTAAGAATAGTACTTCTGCACTTAACACAGTAGCCTAAATGCAGCCATTTCACCTCGTTTAGGCCTCTCTAGGACATCCAAGACACCACACGAGGGTGGCACACAGGACCACAGAGTGACCACCTGTGATCCTGGGAGCAGCCCGGTGGGGGCCAATGGCAGCGGCATCTCAGGGGCCATTGTGCTGGCATTGATCAGCACAGATACACACACACAGAGCAAGCTAAAAGGGTTTCCCTCATCTTTAACTACCTGTCTTTCATTTTTCTACTGCCACGTGAGGCGTGGCCTATTTTGGTTTCTGGAATAGATGTATCTGTTATTAGCTTTCCAAAGAAAAATTGTTCTCTTCTTGCATTATCAACACATTTTATTTTTAAAAACAGAAAATCCTGATAATATTAAAATTGAAATCTTACATGCAGTCCTTTTCTGTGGTATTTTATAATAACAAATCAAAGGCAGAATAAAAGCATTAATTTTCCTTTTCAAGGCTACTGTCAATGTTTTCATTCAATTATTCACCAAGTTATATTTTATTTGGAGACTTACTGATCATCTACAACTGACTGAAAGATATATCCAAAACAAACCACAAGAAAATTTAATCACTCTACCAGTTTTCCAAAATGAACAGAAGCACAGTTTTGGTCACACCAAAGAGACTCAGATCTACTGACCTTGCATGACTCAAATGCACTATATGAAAGCATGAGAACAGGTGACAGACAAAGCTAGTGCTTTGTGGAAAAGTAAGTCATTGGTTGGTTGAAAACAGATACCTACATTCAAAATCTTTACTCAATAAAGCTGTTTAAATTGGTCTTAGAGGATAACTGGATAGAAACAGAACAGACTGGAAGTTAACTGCAGGAGAAGTGAAGCCATATTGGTGCAGATGCAGAATCCACACAGACCTGTAATACTTTCTTCAGCAACAGCAGCTACAAATGGATGTTCAGGGAATGGAAAGAACAGTGTATGTGATATTTCTCCTATATATTCTCCTAGTTTCTATTTTCTGCTCACAGGATATGCTGAGCCTAATCCAGTTATCTATTCAACTATCCTCAATGGAACTATCTTCCAAGTTGTTTTCATTTTCCCTTCAACCTGTACAAACAGCCTTCCTCAGAGAATCTCTCAAATGCCTGCTGTGTAGTAAATTACTTCCTTTTGCTTGTTCTGAACATGGTTTCTTGAAGTTTCACTGTGTGGTCTAGGTGTCATTCTCCTTTCAGAATAACATGTTAACACTCAATCCCTATCTATTCTCTTCATTAAATTCAAAACTAGGATCCAAAAATACACATCAAACCAACTCCAAAGACCCTCAGAGGAACTTGAAGTCACTAAACATCTCCCTGCTTTATCTGAAAAATTATTGCTTTTTCTCCTTCAGTACAGCACTGAAGCCATTCTCCCTTAGCAGCTGAGTTCCCAGTTTCCTGAGTCAGTCAAGAATACATAGAATGGAATACATAGAAGAGGAAAAATAGCATTAAAATTCTCTCTGGACAATTCATAAGGAGTGCTCTGAACACGTCTAACACAGCAATACACTAAAACAAAGCTTAACACAAGCTAGTTACTTATTTTATATTTTATTTTATTTTTAGGTGATGAAAGTATGAACAGAAGCAAGACTGCAGCCTGGTGGCTGGAAATTTCACTGGGGAAAATGAAAATTTTCATTTTGGTCCTGCTCCCAGAACTATTTGTGATTTATTCAAAACTTTAATATAAAACTCACCAAATAAGTTTTAGATGAAGACTGAAGTGCCCTGGTTTCACCAAGCTGAACAATACAGGAAGACTAATGATTTCTCTGGTGGTCCATTAAAGCCCAAGCAGCTTCATGCAAAGTATATATGCTAGGATGGTCCATAGCACCAAGAGAGAACAGCAGGCTCAGAAACCTACTGGAGCAAGGTACACAGTCATCCCTTGCCAGTATTAAGGCAAAGGTCCTGCCTGCGAAAGAGACAGAGTCTGGAAAATTTGCTCAGTAGATGACTAGACAAAATTTGTTAAATAGAAAAAAAAGATTTAGCTATACTTCTGATAACCCTCTCTGAACCCATCCTTCCTTGAACACATAGCACAGTATGAGGTTCAAAGAAACAGAGTTCCCATATTCTCCTTATGGTCCTAGAAGACAATGATAATAACACATGCAGAACATAGAAAGGCAATTACAAAGTGCTGTCTTATTTTCTGGGTAGTGGAATTAAAGTATTATTTTTCCATAAGGGATGGTTTTCCAACCAAAAAACAGAAACTACTTCTCACCAGAACATTTATCCTCATGAACTATTAGCTTCCTGCCAATTTTAAACTAACAGTTATTTTTATGCCTAAATTACCAAGATAATTCTAATAGTTTGGTGAGTAATGAAAACAAATGAATTTTCAAGTGAATCTGCACATCACTCAACCTAGCTTAGGTTTATATATGTACCTGTGATAGCAAAAGTACTCTGGTGCTGTAATGCCATGAAAAGCAATAGCTAGATTGTTCCTAGCTTGTTTACTTATCCTCACTAAAGAAGGCCGCAGCAATTAGTAAAAAAAAAAATTATCTACGACCTTTCTTTGTCTGACAGATCCAAAATATTTCGCTTCCCTATGTCCCAATTTCATACACATCCTATGTGAGTTCATAGCACCTCACCCACTCAGTCTCACAGTACAATTTATATACTAGCACCAGGCAGTGCTGTCAGAACAGTTATGTCATTAATAACATAATGAACATTAAAGACATTAAATGTCATTAATATTTTCTTTATACAACACAGGGACGTGGCAGGGTTTATCAAACCACTTTAGCAACAGAGCAGGATGAAACCTAGAAAACAGATGTTTTCCACTTTCTTGATCTAAGTGTGCTTTCTCATTGAATATCATCCATCAACAAAGTGTATGACTCAAAGGCTACTACTACATAGAATATAATTTTGCAATGTCCAAAATTCTAAGAAATCTGAAACCAAAATAAGGCTACCTTAGAAAACTAGACATTATTCCATTGATAATCCTGCCAGCCAACTGTGCAATCATGTGTCTGATGCTCAGAAGTGGTCAACAGCAACAGAAAAGCTTCCTGTTAAACAGAGATGAAGGCATGGGAGAAGGTACTAGTGCACTATAATCCAGGCACCTGTCTCAGCATTTCACTGGAGCATCTGGAGCCAAACCAGATGAAACTGCATGGAGAGGGGGTAGGGTTAGGCAAAATAGTCTGAGAGCCACTCTAAGTGGTTTATTAAATAAATAAATAAATATTTTACCCTTAGACATATTTTCCAATTGTGTTATATTCTTCTTCTAGGTACTTAGCAAGAGTAGTCATTTTCCATACAGGAATCCTCCCAGTACACTAGAAGAGTCCCAGGAAAACTACCATATTCAATATTCATTATTCTGAAGCACAAGGGGAAAAAAATGAAGAAAACTCTTAGTTCAAAATAACACTTTATTGTTAGAAAATTGTTACAAAATGTCTTTTGCCTATATTCCAGGTACAATTTTAAATTTTTAACCATAATTGGCTTTTCTCAATATATAAAAAAATCTAAAGATATGCAAATCACTGACATCAGTCTGTTGCCACAGCTTTCAGCTACATTGGGAGTCATCATGCAATTCAATGGCTCTGAAACCATTTCAGATAACATTTTCTATGATGCTAGTTCTATTAGGTGATTCAACATCCAAACGTCTGCCTTCCCCAGTGTGTCCAGTAATTCCAGAAGGAATATTGTTTTGAGAACTAAATCAAATGTTTAAAAATCTTAACTTACGCATAGGTTAACCTGATCACACTGTTTCATCATCAGAATATACATATTGCAAGATCAAATCTATTGCTAGTTAATTATAATTCAGTGGCATTGTGGTTACTCAGGTGCTAATTAAAATCTGGCAGTACTATTTAAATCCCATCTGTTCTCTCTTCCTCCCTTACCCTGTTGGGAGATTGGTTGGAATATGCATAGCCACAAGAGTAAATCATGTCCTGTAAAGATGGGCATCTGATTAATGCAAGAGAAGATTTGGGAAAACAAAGTTGTACTGCTATTGTGCAACAACAGAGTTCACAAATTCCTTAAAGTTGTTATCACAGTTTGAAACTCTGATTAAACAGAGATCCTGCACTCTCTTAGACTTCCCAAATTTCAGGTAATTTTTGTTTCTGTTTTTCAACTTTTCAACATTCTAAAATTATGGGCAAATGAATCAGTATTTTCTGTTCTGGTATGCTTCAAGCATTCTTCTCAATCCTCCTCAGTATTTCTCTGTCTCAACATCTGAGGATTTCACTAGATCTTCTTTTCACAATATTGCACAGGCAGATCACAGTTTCTTGGTTCCCTCAATACTCTTGCCAGAGCCATTGTTTTCTGAGACACAGAATAAGATTATAATAAATGTACAAATATAACACTTGCTTGGCTAATTCTATGATTCATGTTTGAGTCCTGCTTTCCTGACTCACTGTATTGCTAAACTTCTAATGCCAATCCTGGACCACTGCTGGAGTGATCCAATCAGCCTAGAGCAAGGACTGCAAATTTGGGTGAGTTTCCCAGGAAGCACAAGCACAGCTCTCAGTCCCGTCTGCTGTAGGGTTCCCTTCAGATAGACAGTATGCATACACTCTCAGTTTAGCTCTCCCCTTCCAGGGTAGTTCTATTCCCCTGAACCCAAAGGACTTGCATACTATTCACTTGCAGCCAGGCACAGAAATGTATGTCTTATCACCCAGGTACACAGGTGCAACCCTTTCACTATCCAGGACACGAAATACATTAAAAATCGTGCCTTGGTGCCGCATGGGTGATGACCCCCAGCACCGTGGTATGGATGCAAACACTAACTCCAGTGAGGACTCATTTTGGATTAGTTCACAGGTGTGGTCCATAAAGATAAGGTAAGAACAACCTAAGGGTTTATTTGCTTTGAAGCAGACAAATCATTGTAAAGTCCAGAACATATCTGCATGGAGTAATACTGCTCCAAAACATCTAGATGAATGAAAATTTTCTTGCAGGCAAATGAAACTCTACTGGAAAAGGGGATAATAACTCTACTGGAAAAGGGTATTTGCCATGGGACTGAAAAAAGTTCTCTATAAATAAGTTTGTCTTTACTTGCTTAAGAGCCACTGTAGATAGGCACATTCATTCTCGTACTTTCCTAGCTTAACTCACTAAATCTGTGAAGAGTTTGCTAGTTTTTACTTTAAAGAAAATACTTAAGTATTCTTGTCACAATGATACCTCAATGACTAGGAGAGAATTAACTGAAATATGCACAAATGTGCCCAGAATTAACACTTTCAGCAGCCAAAGTAGTGCATCACTGCTACAATGCCCAGACAACCAGCGTTTATGACAGACCATTATGACTAGCAACAAAATTCAGTGTTGTCAATAGAAAGCATATGTGAAACAGCACATTGCTTTAAGATGATTCATTCCAATCCCATTGAAGACATTAGTACTTTGGCTTCAAACTTAAATTAGAACATTTTAAGACCTTAAAAATGAAAATTAGGAAACAACCAACAATGTTGGTTATAAAAGAAATCCATTAGAATTACAAAAGGAACACTCTCTAGAAAAGTTGCAAAAGGGAGGCATTTGTATAAAAGCAGATAAAAACTGGCACTGACTGAATATAAATCATAATCACTACCATTTTAAACACAATTTCTGTGGGCGAAAAAAAAACAAACCACAAAAAAAAAAGCACAAACAAAAAAACCTCACCTATTAAAAAAACCCCTCAGACACATTTAATTATCCACTCACAATAACCATGTAATAGTTGTTCTATGATGAAATCCCATGTTATTTAGGATAACATTAGAATAAGGTAAGTTTTCTAGGGTGAGGAGGAATTAAGCAGGGAATGACACTAATTTAAAAGTTTTAACTAAATGACTGAAGACAACTCTTTCAGTTAGATTTCCTAGTCTATCCAAATTTGTAGAAAATACAACACAGTAGAATGTTCTCTGGAAGATCCACTGTAGGAAAGCAATGAAGCAGAAAGTGGTATGCCCTGGAGCAGTAAGGTTACAAATATTTAAAAAGGCAATATGCTGAGCTATGTCGTATAGGAAAATGGGCAACTGCCCAAATTAGGAACAGGTAGATGTGAATTACTTGCACTTACCTTTGATATCACCACTGGAAAAGCTGTCTTAGAGTATTTACTTTTAGAATATTCTTACCACGGTGTATCGCATGAAATTTGAATGTCATAAAGATGTATTTTAAAATTAATATAAAAACAAAAAATGTTATAAAATTTGAAAAATCATTTCAGGACTTAGTTATCAAACTCTAAATGCTCTAAATGCTATGGCTTTACCAGCTGTATATTCAAACAACAATGGATGTGAGCATTCTTTTGGACTGGGCAGGGAGGGGCTAAGTGATAGATAATCACTTATTAACCACAAGTCTGGTTTGCAAAAGGAACCTCCTACACAGAGAATAAATAAATTTTGACTTCTTAAGAATATTGATCTGAAATGACAGCAAATTTGAAGTAAACAAACCTTCATGAATACATAATACTATGTATCCTTTTCCAATGCTTACAGAAGAGACAGCAAATACAGAGAAAGCATAGAAACACAGACTTCCTCGAGGTAGGTAGCTAGCCAATGTATCTGGATATATGCCAAGAATCTGGAATGAAAAAGGGATAAAGAGAATGAAGTTTTACAGATTTAGAACTGTTGAGTGAGCAATGAAATTAGAAAGCTTCACGTTTTCTCCACTGGGTAACCATTGTTCTGAAAATGGCTGATGCCTATGCTTTTTTCTCATTTAACACTCTCAGTGGGTTTTTGGAAGATACTTCTGCTTAATGACAATGTTGAATCACCCTCATGTATAATACCACCTGTAGACTGTCTTTTATCAGTGGACACAATTTTGAAACGGCCCCTTTAATGGAAATAAACCTCAGAACTCTGGAGCACAGTAGTGGTGGCAGCTGTTAGCAGAAATGTCGACTTTCTGGGTTGGAGGAACATAGGGTAGACATCCATAGCTCCTAAGATAACTGGCACAAGTGCACCACCCTAACTGGCCTCCTACAAAGTCTCTCAGGTGGAAATTCCCATGGAAGACCCTGGAAATTCCCTCCTCTGAAATGAGATGTCACCTTCATTCTCACAGTTCATGAGTAGAGTCATCAACACAGAAGAAAAAGTACGAAATATGAAGTCCACTCACAGATGCCTGCATATAGCACCCTTTGCACAACAATACCATTACTCTAATTTAAAAAGCTCTAGCAGTTCAGATTATTTAAAGAACAGTCCTATGAAGCCTACACAGACAGTGGCTTGGTCTGACAGTGCACTATGTTGCCCTTGCACTGTAATTTGGCTGGCATCATGCACTGAATCCTTTCCTTCATTTCAAAATTGGAGGGTTCTGCCATCTTCCTTGATTACCAGTCACTAAACTTGGCATTCAGCTTTTCATTCCTTACTTGTCTTTCAGGCCACCCCTTAGTCACACTGCTGATAATACACTGGAAAAGAAAGATACTGATGCTAACTCAGGAAACCTCTAAGTGGCAAACTGCTGGATAGAGAAGATGCATTCTTTGGAAATATCATAATAAATTGATTACATTCTTATATATTTAAATGTGCATCTCTTTTTACCACTGCTGGAGACGGGACTTTGTGCTACATAAACATGTAATCCGACTCGGTATGGCCTTTCTTTTGTTCCTGGAGTTCATTCTAACCAAACTGCTAAGGCTTATATACTACCTAACTTTTGTTTCAGAGATGAAATAAAATCACTTTGATCTCATAGATTACAGGGCAACAAGTTATAAGCGGACAGCATCTCATCTATGTGAGAAAAGCTTTTTAGGATTGTTCCACATCCATTGATGAAAACACACAGGGGAAAAAAGCTTTTTTAAAAAAAGCCAAGTACATGGACAGGAATTAGCAAGCCTGTGTGATGTATTTTTAACTAGTTTATCAAAACTAGAGAAATCTCAGACTGGAGGGGATCATGCCATAATGTCTCCATCATCCACAGAATTCAGCCTTGCAGATACACCCTTGTGAACACTGTCCTTCCTCTAGCTTCTCATATTGTAGAAACCTGACATGTTCACACGAGATTCTGAGCCATTTTCTAAAAGGAATCCTATTTAAATGAAATGTAAATTAGTTCTTCCGGAAACCTCCAAAACCTAAAATATTAGTCTCAAGTTATTATTAATACAACGTAACAACTTTTGCAAAACTTGCAGGCAAGCATAAAGGGCAGAAATAACGCCGTGAAAGCAAGAGTATCGCTCAACACAGATACGGATTCTGAGGGCCCAGCTAAACCCAGCCTGGATCACAGTAACTCATTTCCACAGCCACAGGTGACAGGCAGCCTGAAGTGACCCACGGTCATAATGACATTCTCACACTCAAGAGGACAGAAGACATATCGGCTTCACGTTTGCAAACAGTGCTGAACACTGTGATTAAAACTAAACAAGGGCAAGTGTTAGGAGAAATGAAACCAGGGGCGTAACAATACACGGCTATCTGAGCCCTCAAGCACAGAAAAGCAAAATGGCAACCTGTGGCAAGAGTTCCCTTCACACAGCGTAACAGGACAGAGACAGATCCAAACTGGGGTCTGTTCAGCCACAACCGTGCCATGGGACAGGAGCACAAACACTTCACAACCAAAAAGGCTCATCTAGCCCGGAAAAAAATGCTCCTACAAACCCCACACCTACTTCTGCTTTTGCAGTTATCTAAATAAGCTTCTACGTTATATTCACTACCATGATTACAGACATTTGTGCTTTTCTAGCCATATTTTACCTCTCTCTCACATACTTTCTCTTCCTGTGTCTGGTAACTCTATTTACTTTTTCCCAAGCAGTATGTTCCTCACCCACAAGAAAAAGGGGGAAAGGGAGCAAGAGATAAGAGTTAGTACAAGAGTTATACCTTCTCTCTGGAAAATAGGAAGTTACTGCATCACATAAATGAAAACAAACAAGAGAAAATGGATGGAGAAAAATGTCAGACCAGAGACACTCTTCCCACAGATAACTCTTCAGGGCACTCAGCAGCACACAGCAAACTTCCCATTATCCCACAGGTTCTTACAAGATGAACCCACATGGATTCCTTCCCATTAATCCTACATACTACCATTACCTAAGGAATGCACATGTTATTTGCATGAGTAAGAGTGGTGGAAATGAAGTTAAAAATATATCCAGTTTTTCATCTGTCAGTGCTGAATATCTACTTCTATAATTACCCAGAATTCAGAAAGAAGCTTGGACAAATTATTTAAATTATTTCACCTAAGAATCATGAAGAAAGAAGACAGTTGCTATGTATCAGGAGGCATTGAAGCATTAAGATATTGGTAATACTAGGAAGAAATCTGATTACTGTCACTATTTAGTTACTAAAGGTTAAAAGAAAGAGATGGTTGTATTTTTACTTCTAGCTTTTAAATGGATCAAGATTAATTAAATCACTACGAAAAGTTAAATAGGAATCAAGTTAGCTTTTGGTGATATAATTTCATTTTCTCTCTGTAGGTGTTCTTCTGACCTCGTTTGCCTAGGTAGCAAGTTTTCATTTTACTCTTGAGGCCCTTTTCCAGCTTCCTCTTTACTAAATTATCATAATCCTCTGTGAACTGTGGTAAAATCTCAGATATTCATGCAGCAATAAGATGAGCTATCACTCTCCTGCAAGACACTTAAAGGGGACTGGACATTTGCTGTCCATGCATATTAGAGAACCATGGGGAAAAGAGAAAAGGTGGGGGGTTTTGTTTTGGTTTTATTATGGTTTTTTTGTTGTTGTTTGTTTGAGGGTTGTTTGTTTGTTTTAGTGTGGAGTTTTTGTTTGTTTATTTGTTGGGGGGGGGTTGTTTGGTTGGTTTGGGTCTTTTTTTTAACATCTCTCCTAAGTCAGGGAATCCATGGAAATTCAGAGCAGTATTTCTGAGATAGAAAGTGGTTAGGAAACCCTTATGTATATTTTTATGCAGATAATGCATGATCCTAAGGAAAAGCTGAATTAAGACAGACAAAAATATAAGTTCCTATGAAACATGTAGAGGGCCAGAATTTCAGTGGTGGCATTTTCTGAATCCTCACACTATCCTGCTCAGAATCAGAATGAGAACTGGAGTACCAAGATTTACACCTACCTCAGAATACAGCAGAAAGAACCAAGGTTCAGAATCATTAGAAATTGAGGCTGCTTCATCAAAATAAAGGAACCTCAGCTGAAGAGAGCAGGAACCAATCAACTGCTGCTTAAAACTAAGAAATAAGATAATGAGAAAGCTTTTAAATAAATAAAAAAGTATTTAAATTCCAATGTGGGAAAAGATACCACACCAAATGAGATAACATCTTTGTTACAGATGACAAAGAGAAAATTCAGAGCAATCAATACCAGAGGACAGGAGTTGTCAAACAGGCAAAAAGAAAACAAGTTGGCACTTTAAACAGAGTGGCAAGAGAACAAAATTTGGTACCCATGCTTCCACATGAATACTGGAAACACAAGAAATATGATGGTAGCACTGCTATATCTGGCCCTAAATTAAGGCATGGACAGCCTGGGCATATTGGAAACTAGTAAATAACACTGATGCTAGCATACAAAATAAACTGGAGAAAGTAAAGCAACCAGCTTTATCAGAAGCAGATAGGGTACTTGTAGGTTACAGAGAGCCTAATGAAAACAAATAGGTAAGCTAAGTACCTCAAAATACAGTACAGACTCTAGGGCTAGAAATATCAAGCCTATGCAAAAAGGATAAATGGGAGTCTGGGAGTCTGCTATTGGAATGGTGACGTAGTCTTTGACACGCTCAGGGATGTGATGCAACACATGCAGAAAATACGACAATAATGTCAGATTTTTGTTATCTCTATGTAGGTACAGAAAATGTATCAGGCTATAATACAGAGAGCAAATACCTTTAATTATTGTTTCATGGAGCAAATAGTTAGATAGTCCTCAATGAAAGATGCACTGCATGACTTGGTTCAAAAATCTTGCACACTTAAACAGCCCATGTAGAACAGCAACAACTACATGCCTACAGACAGCATCTCTGTAGAGGTATGAAATTCTAAATACCTACCACAACACCCTCAGATCCAAGAGGACATAAAAATAAAGAGTCCTGTTAAAAAACCCACAGGGAGAGCTGAGATAACTAAATACTTAGAAGTGGCTTCTTGAGGACACCATCACAGGAACTGAGCCACTTAAGGAAAGATTTGTGATAAAGGGCAGAAGGAAGCTAGGAAGGAAAGGGAGTAGATTATACACAAGAAAACAAACCTCCAAAGCCTGAAGTCGTGTTGAAAGGAGGAAAATAAAAAGTCTGATGAGCCATGGGAGATTAGGTGCAAGCACACTGTGAGGCAGGCCAAAAAAAGTGATTGAGAAACAACTAAAGCAAACCTAGCACTACATTATTCTTGAGATACAACTCAAGCAGACACCTGCCAAGGGCTATCTGAAGATCAGGGCACAAAAAACAGCAAGTAGAGCAATAAGAACAGTCCTTTGCAGAAGTACATGGAATAACCAGACAGCTTTTAAAGGAAGCATGAACTTGCTTTGTGAACAACTCAGGAAAAGGTCTGTCTGAAATGCTGCTGAGTGTAGAACAGGCTATAGTAAGACAAGAAACAGTGAACACAAAAAAAAAAAAAAATTGCCAGTCAGATTAACTCTACTCAGGACAGCTAAAAAATCCAGAAGTAATTAAGTTATAATAATGAGTGAGAGACTCTCAAATCTTCATACATTATGATTGGCAAATGGTCGACAAAGAATTCTGCCATCAGTCTATGTTTTTTCTATATTTGGAATACCAGTTGCAGGTTTTGTTCCTTCCTCCTAAGCAGTATATGAAAGGACACAAAAGGTTTAAGATAATCAGGGATGACAAAAGGTCTGGAGAACATGCAGAATGCCTCCTTTGTACCAGGGATGAAGAATAAAGTAAACTGGGATTGAAGTCTGAAATTAAAAAAGGCACATCAGAGGGAGTATGACAGAGATCAGCTACATCATGAATGACATGGAGAAAATGAGTGAATTTTTACTCTCTACCAGTACAAGAACCACAGGGCATGAAATGAAACCACTAAGAGCCAGGTTCAAAACAACCAGAGATAACTTTTCATGTAACAGAGAGCTCATTGCTAAATTATTTTCCAAATGTTCTAAATTTACTTGGATTCTAAGGGGCACAGAGAAAGTTGAGAAGATCTACCCACTAAAGTTCAGTAAATACTCAAAAGCCTAACCTGGCTACTTAAATCCCTAAATTAACTGAAAGCAGGGAGAGCATTAGAGAGGTCATATGCATTTGCTTTTCCTTCTCTCATGGTTCCTACCCTTCTCCCTGCTAGCAACATGGTTGGGCTAAAAGGAAGGGAAGGTGCATTATTATCTTTGAGTAATCAATGTTTTTTCAGTAGCAGGGATTCCAGCATATATGTAGAAAGAAGAAGCCACAACACAACTTTCACCTATTCAGTGTGCCTTATCCCATAGGCTCCCAACTTCTGCTCTGTGCTCTGATTAGGCTGTGCTGTTCATAATGTGCAAATAGCCAAGGCCTGTCCAGAGCCTGCATAGTCTCAGTACAAAACAGGAAAAGGGAAAAAGTGTAAAAGTGCTTTTCTTTTCAACAGCACTCGGTTAGAGTGCACCAGAACTGACCCTAGATTCAACACATTGTCTTGGAATGTTAACAGGCAAATACTATCACGTGCAGAGAATCATTCTGAGTTCTTATCTGTTTATGCAAATCCTGTCAAGTACAAATGTTTAGCTAACCAAAAGTCCTTCTGATAAACCTAATTATTTTCCTCAAGTGTCCTGAACAGTAGTGATACACATGAAATAGTTCTATCCTGCTGTATACTGCAGTTCTTACCACTTCATACAGTTATGCATCTTGTTCTAACAAAATATTATTATTTGATTTAAAAAGCATTATAGAACTGCATTATAGAAAGTCTAGTGACACTGCCAGTAATTAAGGTTGTGCAACAGCTCTTTTCATATTTTCAGCTTCTTACAACAGTTTGGGATAAAATTTATTGCAGTGATTTGCTGGGCTGTACACAGAATCAGTTTTTCCATGGATAATGTGTGATGTTCCCAAGGACAACACTGAGAAAAGTACATCCATTGTCCTTTTACTGACCATTTCAAATACTTCTCTATTCTCAAGCAGAGTTCAAAACAGTGGAGTTTGAGCTGTAAGCTAGAAGGATCTTCAGCTTTTCTGTGAAATTTTACTTCATTTTGATCAAATTAGATAGTTCTTTCCAGCTAAAAATCTCTCAGTCCAAGAGGAAAACTATTCTTGAATCTCATTACACATATTTTAAGAATCTCTACATTCATATCAGCTTTCAGCTTGGTTACTGCCTTTTAGCTTAAATAGCACTATCCATTACCTGAAGATTACAGTCCTTGATTCAGAGCATTCTGTTATATCTCTCATACCTCTTCCAGATTTCTTCCTTTCAAATTAGAGTTTATAAATTTTTTTGCTCATCTTCTAGTTCAAACCAATTTTCTAGCACATGTGTGACCTGAACAAAAATTATACAAAATATAATGCAGAACCTTATACAATTGAATAGATATTTCTCTATATCCCAGGATATGACAGTCACTAAGGGGAAGAGACCTTGGGAGATTCATTAGTCCAACCCGCCCTGGTCAAGCAGGGGCAGTCAGAGCATGCTGCTTAGACTGTGCAGAGCCAGATTTTTAATAACCCCACAGGTGGAGACTCCACCACCTCTCTGGGCAGCCCATTCCAATGCTCGACTCCCCCCTTACTGTAAGAAAAGTTTTTTCCTGTATTTATGTAGAATTTCTCACATTCCAGTTTGTGCCCACCACCTCCTGTCCTTGGGCACCACTGAGAAGAATCTGGTTCCATCTTCTTTCTGTCTGTATAATATGTGTACAGAGCTGACCCCATCAGGTATTCATGCACATTGAAGACTTCACTCCAGGCTGAACAGACACAGTTTCTTTTACCCCTTAGGCACACAAGTCCCTGAATTACCTCTGTAGCCCTTTTCTGGACCAACTGCAATATATCCATGGGTTTTGTACTGAATATCCACTGAAACACCTGAGCATATTGACTCAATTACAGCTGCACTAATGGTATCCATTCATAACCATCCAATTAACAACTACTACGCTGATGTATGCCTACAAACACCTAAACATATCTAAGTATGCCTGACTTGGAGTATTCTTTAGTTGACTTCAGGCAGGGAGATCTCATTTTACAGGGACAATTGACAGTATTACTTGCCTTTCATTTTATAGCATTGCAATTCTGTGTTACAATTGAGTAAACTGTACAGTTCAGTTACTGCAGACCTTATGCTTTAGGGATTTTAATCTTCACTGGTCTAGTTAGTACTTGTTCCTGTGATTTTTCCCTAAATGGTTCAACTAATGTTGATCAAGCCAGTTGGGTTTTCTTAGTCGGAAAAAATACTAGCAAAGAAATAAGGAGATTACTGTGCACAATAAACTTTTGGTTTTAACTCATTTTTTCTTTATCACCTAGTTTTTAATCCCTCCTTCCTTCAAATTGTGGTCTAAAGCTCAGCATAGAATTGAAGGCAGACTGTAGTTAACCCCTCATAACTTTTTTTTTTTTTGCAAATAGCAGATACCGTCTTTGCCAGTATATAATCAAAATATTTACAACTTGACAGACGATAAAATATCAGCCTTGGAATCTCAAGAGTAATATCTCTCAAATTATTTCATCGTCTTACTTTAAATGCACTCAACTGTAATTTTTACTTCATATGTAAATCAGAGGTGAAGCCTCTGGGTTAAATATGAATATTTAAAGTGCTTTATAATGTGAAATGCTGAGAAAAATAAGGTCTCAAAAGATTAAATTCTACTAATCTAATTTTTATCCCATCTATGATCTCTAAAATAGAAATAATACTGCTCTCTTGTCCTCATTGATTTTGAAATGGTGTCTTATATTAAACCACAAAAAGACTTAAAGGAAATTAATAAATAATGTTTTAACAGCAGTATTTAAAATAAGGACTTTACCATATATTACACAATGATGATGAAACATGGAATATATTTTCATCAGTTATGCTTCTTGCATTTTATCCCAGAAAAAGAAATTTTACAAGAAATATCATGCAATCATGTCATTATAATTTTACCCTATAATCTGCATAAACAATAAGGCTGAACTAAGAATGAAATAGCAGTTCCTGTAATTTTGCAGTATTCATATTTCTGGTTTGATGTTCAGTATTCTTCTGATGAACACATTACTGAAAAACTAACTAAGAGCATCTTTCTCACTAGCAGCAAGGAATCAAATATCTATATATAGTTTGGTTTACTAAAATACAGACTCACTGCTGAAATAATACTTTAATGTCAATTGAGAAAACACATTGTTTCTCAGGCAACATGTGCCAATAGACACTGCCTGACACACTAAGGAGTGTTGTGCTATCTGCCATAAAGCATCAAATTGCACGACAAAAAAAAATCTTCCCTTATTCTCATAAAAACAGCATTCCAAAAATAAATGTAAAGAGGGAAAAGGAAGGCAAGCAAAACTTACAGAAAAACCACAACAACACAGCCTTCTTTTTAAAATGTTTTGAGAACTTCCTCTTGACTTGCAGTTGAAAAAGCCCATGGTCACCAAGAATTTATTTGAAACTGCTCTGTCTAGTTTTCCACTTCACTTTCTGAATCAGACCATGAAGAAAAAAAAAAAGCCTTCAAACCACTGACCTACCCAGATGATGAATGTCAGTTCTCGAGGAAAGGACTGCATTTATAAGGTACTGTCTTCAAATACACATGGTAACAAATAACAGTAGATAATAGATAAGCTGATGACGACTTGAAGTTGACCCCTCAAAAGAAACCATTGGATGTATGTCAAACTAAAGACAGTTACATTAATACCGATTGTCTTCAGGGGAAAAGGACATGCACAAACATCACAGGTCAGAGTCTGGCCACTAAAAACCCCTTTACACCAATATGACCAATAAAGTCAGACACATACAATTTTTATACAGAGCAACAGAGAAAATCTCCCTAATTTTTGGTAATGGTTCCAAGTCAAAATACTTCCATAATTATTTTTCCCATCATTACTAAAGTAATTTCTCTAGGGCTCTACTTATAGAAGTTTTACACCTTTATGGTGTGCCAAAACTTGAGGAAGTGAGCACTAATGTCATCCCACAATCTGCTTCAGGAGATGTTGGCTACCATGTACCACACCTGAAATATTTTTACACTGATACAGCGAGCATGAGGAACAAACAAGAGTAGCTGAGGCTTTGGCCCAGTCCTAAAGATCTGACGTCAGTGGTATAAGTGAAACCTGGTGGGATGAGCCCCTGGAAAAACATTTTTTGCAGGTGCTGTGGTTCATCAGTGCTGGTCACATTTTAAACATCACCTCCCTAGGGCACAGGAGCAGCCAATTCACAATATAAGAATTCAAGCAGATGAGGGCAGAAGGCCAGCTTGGATGAACAGGAATCTTCTCTTGAAAATAAGGACAAAATAAAGAATGTGTATGCCCACCAGAAGCAAGGTCAGGTGACATGGGAAGAATAGAAAGATGGTGCTTGCCACCATAATGAGGAAATGCATGTTACCAAAGCAAATCTGTTCTCTGGGGGACAATAAAAAGAGTATTTTCCAATGTATCAATGGCAACAGGCAGTGTAAAAATAACACTGGCCCATTACAGGATGAGCATGGTCACCTCACAAACAGGGACAAGGCAGAGACTTTTAAAGTATTTTTTACCTCTGTTGTCAATACCAATGACTGAGACCACCAAGGGGGTATCTCAGTGCCCTGAGCTGAAGGACCATTACTGTGAGATTTATCAGCTCCCAGTCAACCATGAAAGTGTCTCCAGCTGGTGAAGGGCCTTGAGGAGAAGCCGGCTCCGGTCACTTGGTTGGTTTGGCCTGGAGGAGACTGAGGGGAGGCCTCCCTGCAGCTTCCTCATGAAGGGAACAACAGGGGCAGGCACTGATCTCTGTGATCACCAGGGACAGGACCCAAGGGAATGGCCTGGAGTTGTGTCAGGGGACGTTTAGGTTGGATATCAGAAAAAGGTTCTTCACCCAGAGGGTGTTTGGGCGCTGGAACAGGCTCCCCAGGGAAGTGGTCACAACACCAAGCCTGACAGAGTTCAAGAAGCATTTGGACAATGGACAGTCTTCAATGGGAGCAAAAAAGGAGCAATTTCAGTAATATATTTCTATTCCACAATGCTCATTTTCTGACTTTTACAGGGTTCTTGGCCTTCCATTTTCCAGTAGTTCCTTCCTGAACCTAAGCCTAGTTCCTAAGCAGTTCCTTCCTAACCCTGCTTCAGTGGGATCAGAAGTACTGCTGGCAAGTTGCACAGTTTTCTGGTCAAGATTAAAATGCACACATACGCAGTTACTCAGATTTTTTTAGATCTGTTCCCTGATCTAGATTATGGTACAGTTCTACAGCCAGCGAGTCTGCTCTGCAGAAGAGGTGACAGGAGCTCTGAGAGAACCACCACCAGGACAGCCAGAATGTCTAAAGTCAACATTGCTATTAGACTGTTCATAAAGTGAAATCACTGCCTCACTTATTTTCATGCAATGTCAACATTAATAAGCCATGCCCATAGCCTTTTTGCCTGTAGTCCAGTTATTTTTAAACAGATATTAGCAACTAATTTTCATTTTTATTATTTTTTAAATATAAAGTTAGCTCCAAACTCCTTCACACCTGAAAGGATTTTCAAATGCACAAAAAAAGACACAAATCTGACAAAGTCTCCTGGGGAAGAAGAAAAAATTGTGAAAGCCTCTGAGTAAATACATACAGACAAAAACAACTCTATACACACAAAGCTAGCAGGCATTTTATGTGTCTGCAGAACATGTTCATAAGCTGCCTTGAAGACAGAAATAATATATAGCCTTAGTCCTGCACTGTTAGCAGTGGGAAATAAAGAAATTCTTATTTCAATGACCACCTTTTCAAATCAATTGTACTGTGTTTCAACAGTCAGTACAATACTGTGGCATATTAGAAAAGGAAATTGGAAATCATGATTAAAAGGTGCTTAAAACCCAGAGGACCAGGATTTAATTTTTGTCATCTCAAATAACCACTTCCTGGAAAATGTGGTTTTGAAAAAATAAAATAAATTTGGCCCAGATCTTGCCACCTACAAATCATCTGCTAATTAATTACTAGTTCATCAAAGAGTCTAACACACAAACAAAACCAGATATGACATGCTCTATGTGAACTTACTGGTGTCTCCTTTGCACTCAGGCTGTGTGAACATTTGTGTATGTTATGTTATTACTTCATGGAAAACTGATTAGGCTCACACACTTACTAGCTGCCTACATATGTGAATGGTTAGAGCAGGAGGAAAGGAGTAGCAGGTGTTTTATTAACTAACTGATTCTGAAAATACATAGTTCGAATAATTTCAGCTTGCCTAATATTTAAATATAATAAAACTTCTTTTTGTATAGTAAAGATTTGATTAAGAAAACTATTCTTTCAAAATCTTCCAACTCGGAAAAGAACATCAAAGCACACATAAGGGTATACATACCTCTTATTTACACATATCTTTACATATGGGGTTTATCTGGAAAATGAACTATTTCTCCCCCATTTCATTCCATGCTGAAAGTTCTTTCTCCTAAGAAAAGAAATCATATTATTATAGTATAAGGTCCATCATCTCCCAGAGTCAAACTTCCAGGCCTGAGCCTCATTTTTGCATTCCCTCACTCAGGTAAGATGCATATACATACAAGTTATACTAGAAATCAGTGCAGGTGCACTCACATACACCACTAAAATAATTCTATAAGAAATAGCACACTCAGAATTTGGAACTGCAACAAAATTTCAAAAATACAACAGGCTTCATATTGACTACTAAACCTACATAGATTATAATACATATACCTATAGCACCCCCTGGCCTCCAGAATTAAGGGAGTTGATGCAAAAATTGAGATTGTAATTCTTGCAGAGAATTCCTCAGCAGCATAATGAGAACACAAAGAATTTTCACAGGAACTCTGGGAAGTGATTTCTCTGAAGACTGCAGCCTGTAATATGCAATTATACAAAATATAAATAGGAATACTTTCTTCATCCAATCCAGAGCCAGAGCTCCTACTACACACAGCTGACTATTCTACTTGCAAATTCCAGGTAAGGCTGCAATACCAGCATTGGAAAACACAGATTAGGAATCTGTAGACCTCCCTGAACACGCTAAATAGTGGATAATAAATTCAGGATAATAATAAGAATGGTGAAACTAAAATCCTTTGCAAGTAAATTCTGTTTCTGATTCAATCACAGTGACACTACAGAAAGCATTGTGCTTTTTTCCATTAGTAGAAGATGTTGCTAAGGGTACCCAGACAAACAAACAGGCAAGAGAGGAGAAGGGAAAAAACCCAAGTAAAAATGTCTGGAAACAAAAAAATTACAAGGTGTCTACAGGGTCCTTTAACCTTAGAAGATTGATACAGAAGATGTTTTGCAAATAACTAGAAAGCTTTTAAGAAGTAGTCAGACTTTTAAAGCCAACAATAAACTGAAGATATAATGTTAAAAGATTCAAGGATGTGTCTATTAATAGAACAGATGTGCCCAGTAATACACTAAAAACAAGGTTTCATATTACTATAGCAATACCAGCATGAAAAATTCAAGAAATACGTCAATATTCATTAATAAATTTCATATCACAGCCATCTGACACTACCTCATGTACCTAAGAAATCATAATGGAGCGGCTCCTGGGAATCCCAAAATTACAAGCAGAGTCAGAATTAGAGTGAGCAGACAATGGGTCAAGAGTAGTAGAGAACAAATAGTAGAGAACAAGAGCTATGTAAAGCTTTTTCAAAAACCTGTGCATGTGAAAATGATCCAGGAAAATTCATTTCCTAGTCCTGTACTTCAGTCAGACAATTTATCTTCTTCCTAAACACTGCTCTCTTTCATAAACTATACCTTAACACGATGACTGGTGTGTCTGAGTGGATTTTCTAATCTCAAGGAAATCTCTTCCTTGAAAGTTATCTAGAGAACTACATCTTTTCCAATTGCTCATTATCCCCTTCTTAAATAGTTGCATCTTTTTTGCAAGCTTTTGACCTTAATACGTTTTCACCTGCTATCTCAAGGATATTTCTATTATGAAACTATTATTGATACACAGAAATTAATAAACCACTACTGTTTATAAGGCTGATTGTCTTTGGTTGAGAGTAAGCCAGATGTTCTCCTGGAGCTCTGCTACAAGTTAAGAGTTAGTTTAATTCTTGTTATTTCCAGTTTTTCAGTTGTGGCAGGCTCACTTAGAAGTAAGAAATATATGAAGAAAGTATGTGACTCTTTTGACAGATTTTTTAAATACTTCAGATCTTTATAGCCAACAACATTCAACCTCCAGCTATCTTTACAGGAGTCAAGCTATTATGGAATTTTTTAAAAGCCATTCAGGTAAAGGATGACACCCTCTTCTCTACCCATGTGAGAATAATCTGAAAAAGCTTATGTGTGCGTGAGTGTCTATTGTTTTCCTAACTCGTACACAAGAAAAATTCTATTGAAAGGTGACAAGGAAGCCCTTTAACAACCTAAAACAAAACAAACAACAAACAAACAAAAGTAATCTAGAAATCTACACTAAATGCCACTTTGAGAAACAACATAATTTGAGTATAGCAATACTTTTAAGAGCAAACCAAAATACAGTTTCAGGTCTGACAGGTAGGATGTTGAGGGGAGAGCAGGGGAGTAAGAGCCTGTTCTGGTCCCAACCAGGAGAGGGTTAATTTTTGCACTAGCCAGGAGGTGACATGGCTAAGACACAGAGGCATTCTATATGACCTCTCATCATTTTCCAGGGATAGGGGAAGAGCTCCCTTCTGGGATTAACACAGCACAGCAGAAGGATCAGTGAAGTACTGTCTGTTGTCAAGGGGTTGTGTGAGTCATTAATTTCTTGTACCCTCTGCCATTAGTACTGTTGCTGTTAATGTTTGCTTTCTTATCTCATTGCTGTTTCTAGTAAATAATTCTTGTCTCAGCCTGTGATATTACCTTTTCTATCCCCATTCTCATCTCCAGCCTGCCATAGGGAACAGGGAGAGGGAAGAGAACAAGAAATACATGGTTTGGAGAGTCTCAGTGAGAGCACTAAATTGGGAAGTACCATCTCCAAAGGATGACAGAGACAAGTAGCATCTCTTCAAAATTAACTTCTTGATATATGACATTAGTTTGTGCTAATGGTATCATCATTACAGACAGGAATATTTAAACATGCATGTGTGTGTGTGTGTGTATAGATATATATGTGTGTGTATGTATATGTACACACACATTAATATAGTCATGAAAGAATGAAGCCTAAGTTTTTCATGGCATTTGTTCAGATTCAAAGGAAGCAACAGTTCTCTGAAGCAAAAAAAACCAAGATACTTCAAAGGTAATTACAAAAACTGCAGCTTTGTGATTCACCTCTTCCTCACAGATTTTGTGGCAGTTTGACTTACTTTGAAGTGAGAATAAGCCGCAGAAATTGAAAGCTGTCAAATTTATCTGAATTATGCTTTTGACTTTCATACTCTCTGAAAACACTTTTGCAACCAAGCCCAGTTTTGAACTGTGAAATTAATCAAAGTTTCCTAAACCATTCAACATGGAGAAAATAGAGACTTCTGCAACATCTGAAAATGTCAGTGTTCTGGTTATGTTTCTCCTCCCTTCTCAATTCAACATGGGCAAACCTTCCTGCCACTCATAAGAGTTTTGGATGTGATAGAGCTGGTAGCTGCAGGATCTGAGGAAACCTCCCAACAGTCCCTGCCTTCAGCAGACCCTGTCAGCAAGAGGGATGAGAGCCATCCATGAAGGAATCAGGGAGCAGCACACATTCAGGGAGATACCACACAGGGCAGACTGGCCACAGCCCTGCCACCACCTGAGATGGTACGGGAAACATGGAGGGACAGTGAAGAAGGGAAAGCCTGAACAAAAGAAGAGAGCAAGTAAAAAGTAAAACAAATAACTACAATGAGAAGGAAATAAGCAAGAGGAAAAAATGCGGCGACTGTCAGCCAGTAGAAAGCCCACCAACAAAGGGACTAAAAAGTTTCTTTCCGAACCAGGCATCAAGTGGTAACTGGCAACTGCCTAGTAACCAGGCAACTTTTTCATGAAGGGAAATAGTGTGGAAACACATAACTAGCAATGCCTCAGCCTGTGGAGCTTGTAGATTACATCTTGCAGCAGCACAGCTGAATGTGACTTCCAGCCTGAGCCAAACCACAGCATGTACCATCAGAGCACCTTACCACAGAGCTGGGAGCAGTTCAGCTCAGCCAGTGGTGAATTCTTCCTTCATTTCCCCTGTTTCCAGGACAAAGAAGGCTCCAAAGGCAAGCAACACTACTTCAAGTATTCTTCATAAGCATTTGCTACATTAACATTCTGCGGGCTTGCTATTAGACCAAGAAATCCTTCACCAAGATGGAGGGCATCTCTTTTTTAGGATTCATGTTGCCCTATAAACTGATCCACAGATCAAACACAAAACATAACGTGGACGGGGGAGGTTTCTTTACCTTGTAGGCTGACACATCTGGATAAACTAAGACAAAAAAATTGTCCCTTCAAAGACATACCATCAACAGGATGGAAAATCAACTTACCTGTTCTTGTCGCCAAGCAATAATGAAGAAAATTGCTGAAACCATCAAGCATATACACCCAGCACAGGATAATATGCTTCAAAGTTAGAAGGCAACTTAGAGGTGAGTTATCTTGCTATTTCAATTTAACAGTCATTTCAGTATGAACAGAACAGCTCTATTATGAGGATGGGAGGAAAGAAGGAATAGAAAAGAAGGAAGGAATAGAAGCAAAGCAAGTTCTCATCAAGTAGGAGGTAATGTCAATGTTCTCATTTACCAGACAGGGTAAGATTCACAGTTTCAAGATCACAAGTGTCAATGATTTTGCAAGTCTCTATGAAAACAGACAATGCAGAGCAGTGAAAATATTTTGTATTAGAGCTTCATTTAATTTGTGGTACTTCTTCATGTCATCATTGACTGCTTTTTCTAAGATAGCAGTACCAGCACATCCATGAAGGCAAAGGGAATGGGCTGAAAAAAAGTCACCAGTCACTGTAGTCACAGTTTACTGAATTCCATTACTGTAATCCAGAAGTTATATGAGAAATAAAAACAAAGTGAGGGGAAAAGTGTATTAATGACTGCATTCCTGATGATTCCAGTGGTACATATATGTTCAGTAGAACAGATTCTTTCTAGGGTAGGCTGTATTGGTACTGTCACTAAATGAACACAGAGTCAGGAATAGTAACCCTGAGAATGTAACTCATTCATTACATCTACTAACTGTGAGCAGAGATGTAAAAGACTGAAAAAGGAGGAGTGGAAAAAAGAAAAGTCAAGAAAGAAAATTGCATGAGAGTTGTGGGATGTGTAGACAAGGAAAGGAAACAATATAAAAAGAAGAATGAATGATAAGAAAGGAACACAAGATAAAAGTGCTCATAAAAAAAGGAAGGCAGCAGAAACTAGGGCGTAGATCCAGAAAAGCTCTTATGTTCTTAATGTTAAGCATGTTATTAAATATATGAGGCACACTACAAATAAAGTTAGTGGTATATGTTGAAAGACAGAAATTTACAATCAAGGAAAGAAAAGCGATTCTTCTTAAATTCACTGAATAAATCTTAATTCAAGATTTTTGGCTGATAAGAACAATAAGAACAAAACATTGTATTTTGCCTACTGTAAGGCATGTGATACAACATTTCAACAATTGTAAAAGTATGAAACAAAACAAATTGCCACATATTAAAATGAAAGAAAATTGTTTACTGTACTTTGAAAATGCAATGATGAATGGAGAAGAATCAGCAACCAAGGATTCTCTATTGCAGGTTTTGTTCATGTTTTCCTCAGGGTCATGAATGCAAGAATAATAGCATTACTAACCAGATGTGCAGGAAAATACAGTACTTGGAATAATAAATACAAAAATACTGCTTTTAATCAAGGGATACAACATGGAATATTTTATAACCTTCCATCAGGAAAACAACATAATTTCCATTACAGCTAAATATAAAAGCATGTATGGGGGGTAGGGAGCAGGAAGGCATGTGGAACAAGCGATTTGCTAAACACACTACTCTGTCCTGAAGAGAAGTGACTCACAAAGATTCTCAGCACTAGCAGACAGTCAGACAGGAACTGACTGTCAATGTTACCCTGTGCCCACAGAGTTGGATAATCCTGGAGTAATATGGCTCAGTAGGGAGAAACAGAATAGAGAGCCACACTTGCCTCTGCTTATCACTGACCCACCTCCTACTGGGAATGCACACATGAAGACTAGTAATGAACATCATTTTTTAACTGCACAGATTATCACCCATCAGAAACCTAGGCCATGCTGATATCAGACTAATGTCAAGTACTGAAGCAGAGTTGCTTTCCTCAACCAGCAATATTTCAAAAATATTTGGAGAGCTCCTATAGATTGTGCTACAAAAGAAGTCAGCAAGGACAGTCAAAGGAAGTGTTTTCAGCCACACAAGCTCTAAAAACGGGACTGTGCTCATTCTGTGGGAATTATCTGTAAGGCAAACTCTGCGTCAGAGATGTTTCCCAAGGTCTGTCTCACAAAGCCTCACAGCAACCAGATGCCAAGAGCAGAGACCAGAGGAGAACATGATGGACTGCAAGAAACAGTGATGTGAGAAACCTATGCAGCACTGCCACTCAGAACTTCCTACCTCTGCTGAGGCTTTTCCAGCACCTTCTTCTTCCTTCATGTAAGTGCTAGAAGGTGGTAGCTTTATTTTAACTACATGTTCTTCAAATGTGTGGAATCCCCATCCCTACATATCAAATTCAGTCACTTGGTCACCATACCAAGAAAAAGATATTGTCAGATTGCAGGGCATGAGAAATTAAAATATCTAAACCAGTTTAGGAACTTGCCAGCAATTGATAAATCATTAGGGCATATTTAGTTGGCATATTTCAGAATATAACATACTAAAAAGAAAGCAGCACAAGAGATGCATGATACAACACAACTTAAGAACGAATAGCAAGAAACAAAATGTAGCTGTCAGAAAACATCCTTACCAGCAGAAGATATTCAGCTGCATGACACTATTTTGAGAAGAGGAGGGGAGAGGGGGAAGAAGAAAGACTCACTGATAGTACTCTTAAAAAGCTATAAAATTCAAACATATCTGCCCTGAGCAGAACACGGAAGGGAACACCCAGTATAGTTGTACTATTCCTGATTTCTCCAACTATGCTGTAGCTGGTTACTGGCAATACAGTATATATATTTGGCAAATATGTATTTGTCAGAGATGAGACAAACTATGTCAGCAGACAGAAAATGGTCCCATACAATCAAGTAAATATCAGTTATACATGATTGCAAAATAAAACCTTTAGCCACTATTAAATGCTTCAGAGAGCCAATAAACACATAACTCACAACATAAGCAAATACTAATTTGACAGGGCCTCATAATCTGGAATTTTGCTATGAAAGAGCCAGTTTTTAATAGCAGTCATAAAGCCCTTAAATTAAGCATTTGTGCAGGAGAAAGCAAAGACAACAAATCCCCTAAAATACTGCTTGATTGGAAGAAATAGGAAATTAAAAAGTTGCAGTTAAGGAAATTCCAAGCAGACAAACAGAAAGGCAAAGTATTTGTAGGTAGTACACAAAATATACTCAGTGATGCAGAGCAAACATAAGGAAAACTAAAACAGCTAACTACCAATTTAAGGTATTATTTGAAGCAGCCCTACAAAAAAAAACCCTCTTAAGTTGTTGTCTTCATGAGGACAATAAAAAACAAAATAAAACTCTGGCAGATTGAATCATAAAAATCCAATAAGCCAAGCCAAAAAAGGCTTCACAAATAACTTGCAAGGTTTTTTTCTTTTTTATGTTAGGGTAGTTAAGAGTGAGGGCCAATTGCAATGAGTTGGAAAAGGATTTCACAATATAAAATTTGGGATGAAATGGCAGCTGGAATCTAATAAAAGTCTGAGGGCTAAAGAGTATACTAAACAAATGATGACTAAAAATTCCACTCAGACTAAAGAACACCAAAGATCAGAGGAAAGCTGATTATTCCATATAAATACATTAGGCCTAAACATCAACACGTACAAGGTATTTAGGACAAATAAAGCAAGCTGGCACTGCAAACAAATTTACTGTGGAAATTACAAGCCTCTCAGCTGACAGAACAGTGAAGCTCTAGACCAGCCTGTCCATAAGAAGAAAAACAGCCTAACTGGGCTTTAGGATAAATGTGGAAAAGCACTGTGAACAAATTACATGATCTGGTTGCTATGACAGCTCAGTACTGGGTTAGCCATCCAACTTAGGCTGGATTCAACAAATGATACTAAAGCAAAAACTTACCAGCATGAATTAGATGAACCATGAGTTTTGTCTATGCAGAAGCAAGTCATAGTGCCTTACCTATGCAGAAATAAGTTTCTGCTTAAATGCAAAATGTTTCTGCTCCTCTTTAGATCAAGAGAGGTGAATTGCTTTGTGTGCAAGAAGCCTTGGAGTCACACACACTATACTTGAATCACTAAAAAGAGATTGAGTTTTAAAGGGTGTTCTTAAGAGAAAGCATGTTCCACTTATATCCAAAATACCTGGTTTTGCCTTTGATTACGTTTTGATAAGAACAGAGATAGCTTTAAAGCCTAAAGGTCTTTCATAAGATATTGTCTTGTCAGAGCAGATCCAGGGCTGAGACAAATTAGTGACAGGTTAGTTAGCTAGAATAAGGAAGGAAATTGGTTAATAAAAATGATCTGTCTGTGCTACTGGTTTTGTTCACAGAAGCAGTGAGGTTTTAAAGCTATTTCCTTCATTGGCTTGGACTACAGAGCAGCTGGAAAGTGCAAAAACCAAATCCCATTTGGGGTAAACTAAACAGAAAACTCTGCTCCAAAAGCGTACCAAACGCAGACAGAGCCCTCACAGAGACACAAGACTGGTTCTCTGGGCAGTCTGAAGGCATATGTCTGGCATTGCATGCCAATCAGGACACCAGACCCTCACTGTCTCATCACAGCTTTGCCACACATTCACATGGATGGGCACCAATGTCCAGAAACCCATCAAGAAGGCCACACCGGGAGAGCAGCACACAATAGGCATGGTCCTACCCCAATCCAGATATCCAAGTGGGAAGACCTAAACTGGCCAAATATTGACTAGAACTGTTTGTTTTACAGTGGTAACAGGGTTGGCAACACCAAAGCAGCTGATATGAGTTCAATTCAAAAAGTATACATTTCCCAAGAACAAAAACTTTACCTTGAACATAATGAGTTGAACAATGTTTTGTCTAGTTTTCAATCCTTTAAGTTACTAAAGATCAAATTTGCTGAACAGTTTGTCTTACTTGCCTCAGTTTAATCCCTGAGGGAAAAAAGATTAGTTGCTAGTGCCTAGTTCTTATTCAAAATGAAAAAATATCATAATTGATTTGACATCTAGTTCATGAGGTTTCTTGAGTCTCTCCTGACTCAGCTTTCTCTCTCTTATTTTTAAAGGTATTTCTACAAGTGTATCTTTGATGTTGCTAGGTTTCAAGAGAAAATAAATAAAGGAAGAAAATAAATCAACATTTAAGATAATTTTTTTGTTAGAAATCCAAAAGGAATTATGAAATTCATCTTCTGTTACTTATGTCAACCTCCCTTTTTCTCTAAATTTGCTTTCCCATTGTTTGCAATGGACACTTTGCATACAAACTGTGCCAGGGAGCAAGAGCAAACACTTTTTTAAGAAAAAGACCACCCCACAAAAAATGAGGTGTTAAGGAAATAATTATGAACTTCTATGATGCATATAATGACAAAATTTCATTCAGATGGTACCTTTGAAGCCCTCCTGCTCCAAAGTCCATGCATGACATGCAAGAGTGAGCACTTGTGTGTCTAGGAGTGCAGGACCAGGCATTGGCATGTTTTGCCTCAAACATGACACGGTTAAGAGAGGAAAGATGTCATCAGAGGAAGGGGTTCTGCAGAGATGGAGCAGCGCTGTGCTGAGCCAGCTTCCTACTCACTTTAACACTGGAGCTCAGTCCTCTCAACTCACTTCTTGCAGGAGGGCTCAAAGGGCTGAAAAATCTATTTTACACCAAGAGGTGTGCACCAGCTTAGCAATAAACAGAAGGGGATCAGGCCCCCTTGTTCTCTTTTTCCTCTCTCTTTTACTTGCATTGTTTTCCCCAGCTCCAGACTATCCATGTAGTGGACCAACACAGGACCTAAAGACTGCTGATACTCTTTGTTCTCTCCTTTTTCTGTCTTTATCTCTCTCCTCCCTTGTTTTGCCATGGGCAAAGCATGCCTATTATGTTCCACTCAGTACTAAAGTTTGCTGTGGGAGTGGGAAGCCTGTGGAAGGGCACTGTGGCCTTTCAGCCAACACCTTTGAGCGGTGGTGTTGTGACTTGCTAACCAGTACCTTTGGGTATGTGTCAGCCAGCACCTTTGAGAAGATTTTTGTGGGAGTTGAGAAATTAGTGAAGTGTGCAATCCAAGGGTTTCTTATCCATCGTTTTTGAGGAAGTGTACCATTAGAATTTAAGAGCTTGTTAGTCAACACCTTTTGAGTGTAAGCAGTGGGCTGGCTGCTGGAGTTAAGGCGACTACAATAAAGCCTGACACAGAGCCCTGTGACAATAAAGCAGGACACAGGGCTGACACAAAGTCTTGTTCAGCCTGAGGAGAAGTTACAACAAGCATTGTGCCCCCTGCCTGTGGTCATGGCACTGGTACACCAGCAAATACAGAAACACCACTGGAAGGCTCTCCTGTGCAAAGCAGCTCTTAGCTGGATATAGCAACACACATGACAGGACAAGAAACAATCCCACAGGAAATATGCCCAGTTTAAATTACAGTAAATTCAGGGTGACAAGGGAGAGCAATCAGGCTAGCTGGGACAAAAATATTATGAAATGCACTTGGCTTTCTAATGAGCACATTAAATTTAGAGTTCAGGGCTACTTTTGCATCCAAATGTGTCCAAGCAAGGTATCAATGCCTATATATAAGATCCCTTCAGACAAAGCCAGAGGAAGACAATACAAGCAGCAATTGAATAATTTCTTGGGATAGTGGGAACACAACCTAATAGTTGCTGATGTACTTGCCTCAGCACAGTCTGAGAAAAATGGTCTTTTGGAATGAATAAGCAGGCTGTCAATTTACAGCCACAAATCAATGTGAACTCACAAGTACCATTCAAATGTATTACCTCAAAATTGATGAAGTCAATAAAAGGAGCAGTGAGATTCTGATTAGTACTGTATAATTGCAAAATAAAATCTCAACGACCTTATTTCTGAAGACACAATGAGTTTATCTCCACTTGAAGGACATAGCAGGCGAAGCTATAGGCAGTTACACTAAAGTTACCCAACAAGTTTCAAAGAACAAAATATAAAGAAGATTTTTGTTTTCTGTTAGTTTGTATTTCAAATGAAGTGATTTGACAAAATTGCCAAAATTCACATCTGACCAATTTTGGCTGCAGAGTGTTTATGCTTAGCTGCCACAGGTGATACAAAGACTGAATCAACAGTTACGATAATCCCCAAGGCATCGTGGCAGATCTAACCCCTAATCATGGTGCTATCAAAAGCCATAAAAATTGTCAATGAAAGCCATTTAGAACTGGACAGACATAAAATTAGTATCTCCATATGGAACTGCAATTGGACTCTTTAAAAAGCAAAATATTTGAAACATAAACACATAATTCCAGCCTTGTTTCATTGCAGATTATTCTCCTTTAGCTATTCAATTTTTTTAAATAATCAAACACAAGACAAATGATATTTATAGTAATTGAAGGACTCAGTAATAAAACTACTATTTTTATGTGAGCATTAATAAAAATATAGAAAAATCACATCAAAAATATTTTTTCAAAATCAAATACTTTTCCACTTTAAAAAACTAACTAAGTTTTACCAATTAGATTTTAGAACATACTTAAACAAAAAGATTCTGTTCTTTTGTCTGCAGTAAGCAATTGTAACAGAAATTTTAAAAGTAAAATAAATATTGACAATCCAAATTATTTGTTAGTGAAATTATAAATAAAATTACTTTTGGTGTGCAATATAGAAAAGGGCTTTTTAGAGACCAAAGAAATATGTAAATATAGAAATGATAGCCACAAAAAAATATACCTTGTAGGGCAGAAATTTTTTCTATATCAAGTAATTACTTAAAATTTTTTTCCTGCAAATTTATCTTTCTCAGACTAGTTTGCAAGCATCAGCTGAATGTTGTCAGACTGAGCTGCTTCTGGCTCCTTGGAATGTGGGTTTTTTTCCCCTAAGATTCACAGAAAGAAGTATTTCACCCTTGCTCATATCCATCTGCAAAAAAGCATTGCACAAATTTATTTCCTGTTTATCTATAGCATTATTCTCCAAAAAGGAAGAAAAATTAAAGCTAATAATATATTAATACATGGTCATATTTTTCAAATGTGTCTTCTTCAGGAGAAAAAATACTGTCTAAATTCCAATTACACTGTTTAGCCAAAAATGCAAATAGATATCTGAGTCACTGAGTATGAACCTTGCTACCAAACCTTCATCTCCTGTAGCCAACTCTGAGCCTGTTGTAAACAGTGACATGTCCTAGCCTATCCCTCTGATAGCAGGCTGAACCCATCTACTTTTCCAGCTCCAGTCTGAATTTATTCACAGTCACACCTGTTTGGATTTATGTTGGCAATTGCTTTCAGGACAAGTGTTCCAAATCTCATCAAGATGAATAGTCCTTAAGCAAAATCATCACCTACAGCACTACAGCAGAAATAGATTTAAAATAAGCTTTCCAAAAGGCAAGTTGAGCTATTAGTTTTTGCCATTTTTATTTAAAATTATATCTGTATGTTAATGTGAAAGGTATTACTTGAACTATCTATCCCTTTTATGTGCATTTTATGGGTTTTTTCTATATATATTTTTTTTTCTCTTTTCTCTCTGTTCATACTTCCATTTCCTACCCAGTGATCTCATGTTCTCTTGTATCTACCACTCATCAGGTCTCTAGAGCACAACGCTGCATGCAGTGTATGGGACTGGGGCTTAATGTTTTTCATTAGCCTCCAAAGGCTCCTGTAAGATCAGCTTCTTCCTCCCCTCCTTCCACAAACCCTGGCACAGCTTGTGCAATCTATGTCCCCTCCTCAGCTTCTGGAGATGCCACAGTGAGATTCAAGTAGAGTAGCAGGATGGGTGTAAGAACTCAGTCCATGTTGGCTTTGTCCCTTTACTTTCTACTTACACTTTTCCCACAGTACTCCCATTAGTTTTACTCGTTTCTCATCCTCTTTTCATCAGTGTCTCCTTAGTTCCTGAGGAGACAGCAGACAAAAGATGTGGGACTAGAGAGTGCTGCCTGAAGTACCTTGGGGTAGCTGCTCACAGTGTGCCATCCCTTGCTGGGCAGTGGCATTTCAGGCAGGGTGTGTTGGGCAACGCCAGCAAGACAAACACGGCCATCACACCAAATGAATGGTTAAGGCCTCGACTGAGGCAGCAAAATGACAAGGGCTAAACTGTGAGAGTGACAGCCTAAGATTAAAGCCTACACATGCCTTCTGATCGCTCCCCAGAGCAGCAGTGCTGTCTATGGCTCCAAATGGCAGAAGGGAATTCTGAGACCAATGGGATCACTGTGGCTGGGAAGGACCTCAGAGTCCCTGTCATGCAGCACAACCCCCTGCTCAAGCAGGGTCACCCACAGCAGGTTACTCAGGGCCAGGGCAGGGTGTGCTTGGGAATATCTCCAAGGATGGAAACTCCACAACTTCTCTGGCAAACCTGTGCAACTGCTTGACTGTCCTCATAGCTGAGCTTTTTACTGTCCACCACTCCTGCCCTTTTTTTTTTTAAAATATGTTATTATGTTCCTTTTCAGAAACAAAGACAACCAATGGACACAAATTAAGTAAATAAATCAGTAGGGGGAAAATAATAAAAGAAAAAGAAAATAAGTGATAACACAGATCTTCTAATTTATTTAATTATATTTTACCTATTACAATTTCTCTGGTTACCACAGGATTGGCACAGTTCTTGGGCTTATGTTCACAAGCCCAGGCATGATGTTGTAGGAAGCAATAGGAAATCCAGGTCTGAGCTGCAATTTCAAAATTCCCATTATTTGCACATTGGTATCAGGCAAACTCATGAAGTGAAGGCAAATAGGCAATTCTGGGTTAGAACTTGGTTTATGATCTAATGGACAAATGTTTTTCTTTAAATCATTATAAACAATCTTTAGTCCTGCACATGCTTCACTTTGTCATCAAAACCAGAAACACAAACCTTTAAAAAAAAGTTCTGTTAGATTGGCTCCTAAATTTCATCTAGTCTGCACAATGAGTGTGGCTTTTTCTAATTGCTTTCAGTTTCTGAGTCAGATATTTACACAGAGATGCTGTTGCTCTTCTGAAAATGCAACAATTCAACCAACACAGAATTTGGGACTTTTTTTTCCCCAGTGCCTATGGCGATGAGAACTGAACTGAAAACCTAATGTGCTCTTTCTACTTTCTACTTTAATGTAACCATTATGTGAAATTTCTCTGTTCAGAATTGATTTGGGGAAGGGGGAAAGAGAAGAAAGTCTTCCAACAGTCCTTCATTTATTACCTGGTCGTTAGGGCATAGATCAGAAACACAAAGAAAATAAAACAACGTTCAGTAGTGGCCTCTGCACCTCCAAGTGATGGATAGGAGGTCCAGGCTATAGGCCATGAAAGGAAACATAAAGATTCCATCTTATTTCATAACATCTTTTTCCAAATACTCATTCTCTGACTTTTGTATGATATCAAGGCATATCACTTAGGGACCAAAGTTTAAAATAAGCTCAGCAACACTTAAACAATAACTCCAAAATTTAAAAGTAAACTCCAAAGAAAACCCATGTAATTTGGAAGAAAGAAAAAAAAAGAAAACCAAAAATAAATCCAAACAAAAGCCAAAACCCCCAAACCAGAAAATAAGTAATATATATATCTCCAACTGTGGGAGAGAATGATTTTTGGAAAATCATATTTATTTTTTTTTAAAAAAGGAAATGCAGTTAGAGAAAACCATTACTCCATAATTACCAAGTAAATTTTACCAAATGAGTTCAGAGCCTGTGTTAAAAAAAGAGAAAGATCAGACTCTCACTTTGTAGCAGGAAGCACCCTGATGACAAATGTCACTAAATACATGGTTTCAATATCACGTGCTATAAGTACTGCTCAGCATCAGGTGAGATCCAGACACAGTATTTCACCTCATTCATACCAGAAAAACGATACAATGTCTTGGGTGTGACTGCCCTCTAATTCAAGTAAGTCATTTCCCCATTATGTCTCAGCCAATTGGTAAAGGCACCAGCATGTGATTTCAGATTATTTTATTTACTATTGTCTTTCTACCTGCAAGAGGGATTTTGACTGAGGGCTGGAGGACGGGACAGGGGGGGTCACATCGTTCTCTCGCAACTGCAGCACAGGATTTACGACACCGTCTATAGCACACATTGAACAAAGTACTACTACACCTGAAATATTCACCTTAAAACATACTTTAGCAACTTTTGCAACGCCTTTGGCTTGTTTTCTGTTGCTTTATAAGCTTCTCAGTGACACTGCACGACACAGCAAAAATGGAACATAGTAAGAAAAGTAAAGTATTAAAGAGTAAACATTAAATCCAAACCGAAACACCCAGCTTCTAAGCATTTCCACAGGTATAACTGGGCATGCCCAGCAAAGGTGCAGAGCAAAAGCAGGGTTAAAAATTGAGTGTGAGGGACAGAAACTGCAAAAAGCCAAGAGTTTTTTTCTGACTTACATTGCTCCCAGCAGGCTGTTGCCATTCCCTCTGCAGGGCTCTCACTGGCCAGGGGGATCACATGACACTGGGAACCAAAATAGAAAAGTCTCGGGAGCAAGGAAGCTGAACCAGAAACACATTTTCAAGAAAAAATGTACCATGGGCATGATAACACACCCTCAGGAGGACAAGGTGGTAAATTTAGACCAGAACCTAGGCTGTGCTGAAAAAGGGGTAATGCCTTGGACTTTGCGACCCAGCATCGGCTACCCTTTCTATACACGGGAAATGTTCATAAATCTCAGCCTGTGTCAGTACGTAACTAAACCTGCTAACTGCTCTAGTAAATCACCAGACCTTAAAAGAAAATAAGATCAATCAAAGTTTAAAATAAATCTACTGAAGTTTAAAAATAGCCTCCCACCGTCAGAACCATTTTCATCTTCAGGCTAAGGCTTCTAGTAGTTTGTTTGTCGAGAGGAAGAATTTTTTTTTAAAGGATATGTTCTTAATGTAATTGGGCAAGCTGCAAATACATTTCAAAAACTGTTTTCAATTCTTTCACGAGTAAAAAATATGTTTGCAGACCTATATGTTTGTAAAATGTCACTGTAAATCTATAAATATAATCATTTAACCATAAAGATATAAACAAAAATGCAAAGAATCCGACTCAAAAGCTGAACAGATGAGATAGTGACCAAATGCAAGTTCCATCCAGCAATAAAACATCCTCTGATTTTAAGGGTGCTGTTTAGTTATCCCTGTTAGAAGATTAGCATTTCCAGTTTTGTAAACCTTGTAAAAAATCAATTCCAGCAAAATGCTATTCTTAGGATTACAGGAAATACAAGTTACTTTCTGTAACAGCTAACTTTTTCACCATTTCCTAGTAATTTGAAATTAGATGGTTACAATTTTTCATTCTATAAAATGTCAAGATTTCCTTGTTTCCAGTGAATGTCAGTTATTGAAGAAAAAGGTTTTAGTGAAAAATGCAAATAGCAGTGGAGAATCTGTGATCAAGGAAAGGGAAATATGCTGCATACCTTAACAGGACAAGGACAGGAAAGAATCTCATGTTCTAACCTTTAAATGCAGTCACTCTCATTTTACACTCATAAGGCAAAAATATTGAAAATCCCACCCTTTCAATGCAACTGGCTCACAAAACCTGGATAAACACAGAAATAGAGAATGCAATTCAAAATCCTACACAGCAGACTCCCAGCTCTGTGAGAAAAAAAATTGAAAATAATATGAACATCAGATAAGAAACCAAATTGTTCTCTTTTCATTAAGAATAAATAAATAAATGAAACACACACACACAAAAGTTCTTAATAAAATCTCAGATTAAATTTCTTAGAAAAAACTGTACACCTCTATCAAAAGATATACATCATTAGAGAATATCTTCAATCAAAGAGAGATAACTTGGTATTAAAAAAAACCAAGATCTGTTTTATTCTGCAGGATATCCCAACACATAAACTGAATTTTTCACCAAGTGAGGTACAAGTCCACATAAACATGGCAGCATAAAAAGGCTCCTTGTGTCTTCCCTGTTCTTATTAACGAGGAAAGGAAGCTTGAGCATTGACTCAAAGTTGTAGTAGTATAGAAGTATTCACCAGAGCTATTGCCATTGGTTTTTTAAATATAAAGAAAACCTTTCTAAAACTACAAATTCTGAACTATTTGGTAGGGGGTTTCTGGAAAAAAAATTATATTTTGAAAAGCATAGTGCATATTATTGCATACGTGCTTGTAAGTATTCTACCAGTACTTGACTTCTATCACTGTGGTTTTAGGAGAAGCTTTGCATCACTGAAATTGTACCCTTTGGCAGGTAATGTGGCAGAACTGAAGTAGGTGGAAGGTTGCCATTGATCATGGTGAGAGACAAACCAGGGCACTGATATAAGCATGCAAAATACACAAAACCGAAGATTCTGTCATAGCTCTTAAAATTACTACAGAAAATTGGCTTCAGCTACCTCTTGTTCATTGATTTCAGAAACCTCTATGAAAAATCATCCCTTGGATCAATATTAAATGTAACAGTGGCATGCTTTACCATATTTCAGATAAAGTCTAGCTAAGTGGTAACATTTTTCTCAGGATATTTTCACTGTACATCCCAGATATTGTGCAGATCATCTCAGGAACCCCTCTGTGGTCAAACACATAATTTATTTCATTTGCTTTGTGTTGTACTCTCCTCTGTGTTATTTATCAGTTGAGGCCTATGAAAGCTGCAAAACACAGAGGGTGGGGGTTATACTACAATATTTCATCATAGGTAAGTCAATGGGCTGGAAATGTAATCATATGGGGAGAAAAACTAAAATCAAAGACAGAAATAAATGGCTAGAGGAATGCCAATTCAGGGAAAGAAATGCACCCATGTGGGATAAAAGCACAGCAAGGAGGATGTACACGTCTTCAAGACAGAGTACAAAGCCTTGGAAAAAAACAGAAAGAGTGCAACTGTGTCCAAGAGCTTAATGCAGAGTGAGGAAGACCTGAAACAGAGTAAAATATCTCTTTACGCAGCTGGAACCAGGGCATCGGTGTTATTCTACATGCCTACTTCTCCCTCAGATTTCTTAGCTCTGATATATATAGAATAGTAAAATCATTTACATTGGAAAATATCTTTACAATCATAAAGTCCAAGTGTTAATTGAGCACTGCCAAGTTCACGACTAAACCAAGCCCCTTGTGCTACATGTCTTTAAGTACCCCAGGAATGGGGACTGAATCACTTCCCTGGGCAGCCTGTCTCAATACTTGGCAACTTTTCTGATGAAAGAATTTGTCCTAATATGACCTGAACCTCTCCTGGCACAACTGGAGGCCATTTCCTCTCATCCTATCATTTGTTCCTTGGGACAACAGACTGACTGCCCCCTGGCTACAACCTCCTTTCATGGTTGTAGGGAGCTGTAAGGCCCCCTTCAGTCTCTATTTCTCCAGATGAAATGTCCCAAACTCCCTCAGCCACAAGTCTTGTGCTCCAGAGCCTTCACCAGCTCCATTGTCCTTCTCTGGACTCACTCCAGCATCTCAGTGTCCTTCCTGTAGTGAGGGGCCCAAAACTTGGCAGCATCACCAGTTCCAAGTACAGGGGGACAATCACTGTCCTGGTCCTGCTGGCCGGGGGGACAATCATTGCCCTGGCCCTGGCACCTGGGCACACTCTGGCTCATGTTCAGCTGCTGCTGACCAGCACCTCCAGGTCCTTTTCCACCAGGCAGCTTCCCAGCCACTCTGCCCCCAGCCTGTAGCCCTGCCCGGGGTTGTTGTGACCTAACTGCAGGATCTGGCACTTGGTAGTGAATGGCTTAAATAGGCATGCATTAAATGAGCAATTTGACAAATACTGCATTTTAATACTCCACTTATTTTTTAAAATACTGTCCTATACATATATCTATCAGTTTATAAAATTTCTGCTGAAAGTATATTTGGGACAACCGCTAACATGTTCACCTGCCCTGCTGTACATTATGATTTCCTAAAAAAGTCAATTCATAGATAGATAAAGAACACTATTTAAAGTCGTGTGCAGAACAGTTTTATCAATTTAAATTGCTAGAAACATGTATCTCTATTTTACCTTCTTAGTAGGTAGGTTAATTCTCGAGCCAGAAGCAACCAAGACAATCTTTTCAAGCTGTGGGCTCACATGTCTCAGAGTAGGACTAGATTGAACCAATTTTCTGAGATTGCCCCTTTGTATATTAGTAGAATACTTAACAAGAGAAACAGCAGGGCCAGCAAGTTATTCCTCATCCATGGATAAACTCAGTATTTGGACACCTTTTTATTCACAATACTAATACATCCTCAAAACAGTTTTCTTCATCACCCCTCCAAAATTTAATTCTGACTGCTATCACCGAGTTTCTATATGTTCTAAAGGGACAGTTTGCCACAAAGTTAGTGGGAATTGTTGGAAAAAATAAACAGAAATAGACTAATAATATGTTCATCCTTCCTTATCCCCTCAGTTTAGAGCAAAAATTTACGTTTTAGTCTTAATATGCAGACAGGAATAAATAATATCACTCTCTTAATTACTCTGGTGTATGACTGAGATCAACAGCCATTTGAACAAAGTTTAGTAATCCCAGTGCTACATTTGGCCCTTAAGAGCCTAAAGATAATCCTTTGTAACAGACAGCCACTTCAATTTATTTAAATTCATCACACATATCTTTCCAAATTTACAAGTGTGTGGTGACACACCTGACCTAAACACTAACATACATATGTTTCTCACAAACCATTCTTCTGGAAAACTCCATTCTCATGAAAGATATCTAAACTCCTTTAGTGACCTTTTGTGATTGAAGATTCCAAGTGGTGATTTAAATCAAAAAGATCATATTCCCTACAACCAGGAAAAAGTAGTTTCCAGTATGTTCTACTGTAATAACAAAACATAACCCTCCTACCCCAGTGATTACTGCTTCTGCTGAAGACTTTTTTCTCCCTAGCAGATAAAACAGTCCCTAATAAAAATGCAAACACTTAAAGACTACTTTCATTCTTTAAAGGGAGAATGGAAATAAGAGATATTCCTTAATCTGTTTACATACATAATGTTACTTCACACATAGAAGACAGTAGCAAGTTTAATGCAGTCCCTATTTCTGCTAAGGGAAATAGGACAAAATGAAGATATGTCAGGTTACACAGCATTGTCCACTCCCTGCTCTCAGCCATCAGTATGTCACAACTACAACCTGTTCTACCAAACAGTTGCAGACTAGAGATACACATTTCTTTTTGACTTTTTTTTTTCTTCTTTTAAGAATGCTGCCAGGTTCTTTTTCAGTTTAAACAAAGTAAAAGTATTTATATGCAATGTTTGAAATGTAATTAGCTTTGGGTTATTTTGATGTAATGCAATTTGACCAAATATTTTACTGTAGTAACTTGCACAAATTCAGTCTATTTAATAAGAAAGGTCCTTACTTAATTTCTGTCACTTAAAATTAGTAATTTATTTAGAGTACATACAACTGGAATTTAGCCTTTAACACAGGACAAAAAATTAATTTCGGAAAGATATTATCCAAAGTGCATGCACCAAACAACAACATATCTAACCACCCGGTCAGGGTCAAAAGCATCGAAATTTTTATGGCATACTTGGAACAGATGTATTCAAAAAAGATATCCTTGTGATACACTTAGGTTCTTGCTTGATCATCAGCAATCAAATATATTCCTTAGGCCTCATATTTCCCATATGCCATTCAATAGCATTCTCATTGCCATCATTATCACCATCTGTTCAAGAAAGGTCAGGATTTAAATGAACATACTAAGTCTTAGAAACATAATATTAAAAATGGTTTAAAACTAATTAGTGTCAAAAGGTTAAATAAATTAATTTCCTTGCTACGGCCGTTGAGCGTTAAGGGAGCTTCCCTTTTCCTCCCAACACTCTGTAAGAGCCTCAAGAGTACCCAGAAGATCTTTATGCACATTTTCTGTCGCCCAGCACCAAGATCCTTAGTGCCAAACAGAAAATCAGAAATATGTATTAGTTTGAGCAGACGTGTCTGGAGATGGTGAATCTGCATGATTTCTATCACCTGGGTTTCACTTCTGAAGTGTCCAGTGAGAGAGTATTCCTTTTTCCTTAAAGCGCCAAAACTTTAATTCAAACCAATTTTAATTTAAAGCTTTTCCTAATACTAAACTGATGTCCCAAGAAAGAAAGCCCTATTTGATTTATTAAATCTAGAAATCACCTTACCACTAATGGACAAATCCCCAAGGCTTACCTACTTAGTCACTAGGCACTTAGGGATTTTTTCAGTACTTCAGAGTGTGAGTACACATTCAGGCACAGATTAAACAGATCTCACTTCATACAGTTATAAACATACAATCCATGTAAGGGACACAGGAAAGAAAGTCTGCAAAGCTGAGCAAGTGAAATCTTACTCTGGAAATATGTATTACAGAACAAAGTTACAGTTTCATTAACATTTACACAATATGTGATTTACTAGGTAATTCCTCCATTTCTAAAAAGCGTTTAAAAAATCCTCAGAGAAGGGGTTGATTAAAAACCTGCATATCATTACAGGGAAAGTTTAAAATTGTAGATAAATGATCCACCTTCATTGACTTCTCTGCTATCTTTGTGTACGCCTATCTTTCTAATATTAGGAACTGTCTGAAGTCATGAAACTCAAACCTGCACTGTTGAGCTCCTGCCAAAATCAGATGTTGTTATTATGAGTGACAGACTAGTAACATATTGAAGTCTCAGCTTATTCAATACCTCAAAGTTAAAATGGGACTACTTATTGTAACTAAAGTACGTAGGGGTTTTTTTGTTATTATAACAAAATATTATTAACAGTTATGTTTTACCTCTAATTTTTGCACAAGAAAGGAGAAGAAAGAAAACAAAGTCATCTGTTGCTAAAACAATCAAATAGAGGAAATTATAGCCTAAAGGATGAAATATTTGTAAAGGGATAAGAAAATCATAAAAGGAGGTTATAAAAGATATAATAAAAAAATCTCATTAGGCATTGGAATTCCTGGTTAAACTACAGGAATAGTAACCCACACAAGCCACCAATTGATTAAGGGAAAACAAAAACGCAAGTGTTTTTCAGCTGAAACACGGTGATCACATTTAATTACCTGCCCTTTTACATTAGTAGCACAATTTAATCATAGATTTGCTCCAATTTTGTAGCTACTTCTTGAAAAAAGGCTTAATGAAGTCAAGGGAAAACAGACTTGTACAATTATTTCATTTTAAGTTTCGGTGTGGGACAGAGGTGAACAAAGAAAGAGGAAATATCAAGAAAATGCAAAAGAAATGGAGTACACATTTAGTAGGAGGAATTTAGGGAAAAGTAAATGTAACATCCCTTCTTTCTTCTGCCCTCACTCTTCCAGCTTTTCACTTAAATATGAAAACCACATGGAAATGCTGAAATGTTAGAATACAAGAAGAAGCTATCAATAGATTATCAAAACTATTTTATTTGATAGAAAGGAAGTGGATACAAAAAAATTAAAGGAAGTGGCTACAAAAAATATTTCAAAAGGAAAAGCATTCACCATCAAATATCATTAGAGAAATTTCACAATTAAAGCTGATTTTCTAACAAAATATCAAAATTTTTAATCATTAAGTTAAAACCCCAGAAAGTTAATGATGTTTCATAATGCTTTTTTATGATAAAGTTTTAACTGGAAAAAACATTGATGGGACTGGAATTAATTTTATAAATACATTTTCAGATTGATAGTGGGCTTTTTGACATGAATTTCATGTCTCTCTAAATGTACTAGCCAGCTAACTCTAGGGACAATGTGAATGTAAATCAGGCACAGAATTAAAGCATTTAATACTGCATGCAAACTACTCCAAGAACAACGTTAACCTGGAGCAATGTGCAGCAAGATGATCCTTGCAGAAGCTGCCCATGTTGCACATTTAGAAAATAAACTCAAATAACTCCAGAAATGCAGCAGCACATTGGTGGGAAAGCTCATTTGACTCAAATTGTGTGTATAGGAAAAAGAAATTGTCACCAGCCATTAATGTCAATAGTTAGATCAAAAGGAATTTCTAATACTGTCATCATTATTTAACTTAGTCTTCACATGATCAGAATTTAGAGAGTAGAATCTGCTTAAAATTAACAATAGCTTGAGGTTCCAAAAACAAAGATGAAGATAAATTCAACAACTAGCAGTACAACTTCAAGAACATAGCATAACCACCAGTACATAGCAGAAAAAAATATTGGATCTAATTATTTTGATTGTCATAGAACTATAAGAACTTTTAAGCATTATTTACTTGCTTATGGGTTGTACAGGATCTCCCAAAGTCTCATTTCTTTCCCACCATTACTGGTAGTGCTGCCAGCCCTTCTATCCTTAGACCCAGGGCAGGATGGGGGCAGCAGCCAGGAAAACCAGCAGGACAGACACCTCACCAACCTGGGCACTTCCTCTCCTCCTGGGGAGGCTGAGTTCCATAGCAACCTGTGCCTCCTTCCCTTGGCATGAGGCATGGACTGCGTCTTCCACTTCAGATCCACATCCTTTTCCAGACCTATTACTTTTATGTTACAGAAGTCAGGTGTTAAAGGAGAAGAGAGGGTCTGTAGACGGGGAACAGTAAGAAGATTCATGGAAAAAAAGATGTTTGTGCCTGAGTTTTCAACAGGGGAACAGAGAAAACTGTGAAAAAGGAAGGCTCACTGTTCTGCTTCCAAAACTTTGTTCATATTCACTGAATTGGAATTTTACCAGCTGACAAATTTCTGTTACCTCTCGCTAGTTGCTCATGTCCTCTTCAAAAGGAGCTGTGACGCACCCTTGAATCTATATGTGCAGTACACAGGTTAATCTGTGACTTGCCAAGCAAAACAACCACCACCCTACCCCTGAACACAGAGATTCCTCTGACTTCTATGAGGAAAAAATACGAAATACATTCTATCACCTAGAAACACAGCTGAGGCTTATCCTGAGTAGGATGAGGAAACAAACGCACATAGGTAGCCTGGAACCAGCAAACGTTCACATTTGTGAATCTTCAGACAGCACAACACTGCTGGTTTAATCTGCACAACATCTTTGCTAGCACAGGCAACCAAAAAGACCTCTCAAGTCTTGGCCCAGCACTCCATGCCTTAAGTAGGAAACAGTACCTGAAACCTTCAGGATACAGGCAAAAAACCCCAAAAGCACAAGAGTTCAAGTTTCTCTGTTGACATTTCAAGTTTGCAGACCAAGCTCATAGAAGTATTCTCTTGGTGCTTGAGTCAAACTCTATTTGTAGTGATTAGGTTTGGAGAGTATATTGGCAGTGGAATGTGCCATGCGATGCTTCTGCCACACCTTTTCTCTTGACAGACTGAAGCTAAGGAAGTGATTCAATTCACTTTCCCCTTTGAAGACTGGGCAAAATTAATTACCACCAACTTACACACCCACACCTTAGTGGATGGTTCTGAAGAAAGTGGCTTTCCAGTAGGATGCCAGGGACGTGCCATTGCAGCAACCCTCACCCACAAGTCCCCTGTGGAAGCAGTGCTGGAGAGCAAACCCTGTCCTCCATATCCAGAGCAATCCAGGCCATGAGGCAGTGGATAGGGCAGGCTGTGCTAGGTCAGAAAAGTGCCCAGTAGCAAGCTTCCAGCACCAGCTATAAGCAGGTGTCTTGGAGGAGCAGGTAGGCGTCCATGGCTATTCCCTCCACACTGAGCCATCTCCAGTTATTTCCATCTATGGAGGTGGCTTCCTGAGCCAGATGCAGCTTCCAGAAACCAGAACACGTGTATGTTTTTGGGAAAGGTTATTCAAGTCACAGGAGCCCAAGTGCTCCCCTCTTAGCTCCAGCTTAAATGCTGTATTTTCAGTGAACATATTCTCGAGAAAAATCTACAAAAAGCCTAAACTGAACAGAGAAACCAGAAGATAAATAAAACAAGGATCTTCTGTCCTGTTCTCAATCCTCCTTTGCAAAACACTTTGGCAGAAACTATCAGCAAATTCATCCTTAAAAGCACTCTGTATTTAAATACATATTTTAAACTTTCTTTTATTAAAAATGAAGGGAAAAATCTGTCACACCTCTGTTTATAAAACAGGGTATAAGAAAATTACTGCTTTTAGTTCCTAATATAACTTTTTTTTAAAAAAAAAAAAGGACAAAAAATATTACCACCTTCTTGTTTTCAGATTCTCTAAAAATATCAAAGAACAATTATTTTGAGACTTCAAACAAATAAAAAGGAACGTACTGACAAATTTACAAGGACATGCAAACTGATTTCTAAATTTGTGGGACTGGCGTTCTTTAACTGGCATGAAGAAATGAATGCTTCTTTAACACACAAGCCAAGAACATTCCTTGAATCTCGTACCCTAAGAAGTCACTGGTGATGGGAAATAAAAAAAAAATTCTTGTTCTTTATTTGTTCTCTGTAATAAAGGGGGATTGGAAGGGGGAATTGAGGTATTAAGCTTATTAAATACTAATAAGTTAATTCACACTGCATGAACATAATAACCACCTTGCTCAGAGTTTGTTATGCATTTCTATCCATGCAGCCATCCCACCAGGCTGCTGAGGGATAAACTGCTCCAAAGAAGTCCAACTCAGACAAACTTAATCAACAGCACAACTGACAAACCTACTTTTACAGGACTCGGAGACAGTGAATCCTTTGATGGCACTTCGCTTCAACCATAAAGCTGCCCTTTCACATAAATCTTCCTGAGATTCAGTTACCTGTTTTTCACCACTGTACAAAATTGCCTGAAGGTTTCTCAGAAACACAGGCAAGTGAGCTCTGCAAGATGGTTAAGTGCGGAGCCAGAAGTTCAGCAAGAGAGAGAGAAAGAGGAAAAGAAAGGCTAAAGCAAAAAGAGGGGCTGATGTAGAGCTCTAACTAACCAGCCTTGCTACTCATTGGCTTCAAGAAGAGCCAGGTGAGCCTAATCAACAAGATCTTCCTCCAGCAAAAGCCTTGACCCAAGCACGTATTCCCTCCCCTGTCAGTGAGCTCCATGTGGCAGCCACCCTGCCTTGGAAAGGCTCTGGCACTGGCAAAACAAGCAACAGGATTCACTTTCAGATCTGCACTGAAATATGTGACTAAATTCTAACTTAAATGTAGGAAATGCCTAAAACTTAAGCTTACAGGAAATCTCAGGGAAAAAAAAAAAAAGAGAGAGAGAAAATGGAACTGTTAAATGAACAGTGTGACGTTACCTGTTAGAGTTCAGGCAGGTTGCTGTTACTGGTACATAATCTCAGAGGTTCTGACTTATTTATCTAGACAAACTGTTACTTCACATATCAGTAAGCTTCCTAGTCTTATGATCTAATTCACACAGAATTCAGAAATACTGTCTTCGCAATCTTAATCAGTATAGTAGGAATACGCTTTTTCTCCAATATTACCATATTTCTACATCAGAGGGGCCAAAGATCTAAATGAAGAGCAAGATGTGTGCACATCAGCAAGCACTACTAGGTGATGTAATTCTGTCCTTATGCCCTTTTTTCATTTTCTTCAGGTGTATTTCTCACATTAAACCAAAATTGTCAGTTTTCCATATTCTGAATCTTTGCATAGCTGTCCCCCAGAACTGTCATTCCACATGACTGCCAATCCTATATATCCAAAAGTCCTCTCTTGTTTCAGAAAATTTATGACCTAGGGTTTCTGGTGGGTTGGGTTTGGGGGAGTTTTGGGGGGGGAGGGCATCTCTTCTCTTTTTACCTTCTGGGCAAAATTTTATAACTGATCAGTGCATTTGTGAAGAATGGAAGCTCATCTTTAAGAGAAAATGAACATAATGTAATCACATGACTTTTCCCCTTTTTTTAATTAATGAAGTTCCCATATTGTGTAAATCACAATAAAAGCCTGAGGCAGCTGACCACAAGGCATACTCTCCAAGTCTGACACTTGCCAGAAGTCCTATTGTCTTTCCAGTTGCTCCACATCTGTTCTCCACATTCACATCTCAAGTTCATGTCCGATTCTGAGCCCCTCACTTCCAGAAAGATATTGAGGTGCAAGTCCTGAGAAGGGCACTGGAGCTGGTGAAAGGTGTGGAACCCAAGTCTTAGGAGAAGCAGCTGCAAGAGCTGGGCTTGTTTACCCTGGAGAAAAGGAGCCTCAGGGGAGGCCCCTACAACCACCTGAAAGGAGATTGTAACCAGGCACATGGTCAGTCTGTTCCCCCAAGGAATGAGTGGTAGGACAGGAGGAAATGGCCTCAGGTTGCATCAGGGGAAGTTTAAACTGGATATTAGGAAAAATTTCTTCGCTAAAGAAACGTTGGAACAGGTTGCCCAGAGAAGTGGTGAGTCACTATCCCTGGAGGTATTTTACAAACACACAGATCTGGCCCTTAGGGACATGATTTAGTAGTGGTGGACTAGAAAGTGCTGGGTTAATGATTGGACTCAAAGGTCTTTTCCAGCTTAAATGATTTTATGATCCTACCCACTTGCCAAGGCAGATAGTCCAGACCTCTTGAACCTCAGATGTCCAAACCCAGAAGTTTTGTCTTCTAATTCCTGGACTGTGCAGACAGTGATTCTGCACTTGCTTGCTGTCATATTTGGGCTAACATCCCAGAGGCTGGGCATTTCAAGGCAGATCCCAAAGTGCTGTAGTAGAGAGCTTTTCTGGATTTCACTGGGAACAAGGCATTACTCCTGCATGGGCATGAAGCCCTCAGTGTGGAGAAAACACAAAATACGAGCTGCTTGAAAATTTACTATGTGTGCAGTACCATCTAATAAAAGCCTGAATAAACTTGGAGATTAATTTAAATTCACTTAATTATTTTTTATTAATTTCAGGTTTACTTAAGGGGCTTAATTTTAATTAGTGATTCAGCATTGAACTGCATACAGCAAAGATATCCAAAGCAAAGCTAAAAACCAGGCCTGAGTAACAGGAAGGATTAGAGTTTTCTCCACTGTGTCAAAAAAAATAGTAAGGGTGACACAGGGACAAGGAAGAGGAAAAGGAAGAGGAATGAAAGCGATGAAAAGAATTCTGTTTACTTTAAGCTAATGTCCAAACATCTGTGAGAAATGCAACAGGATTTTAGACTAAGCGGAAAGGGGAATGAACTGAAATAGAAAAAAAAATTGGTGGTTGTTCTGTGCTCCTCCCTTTCCTTCCACTCTTCCCAGGAGCACTAGAAAATAGTAACAAAGAGAAAAGAGTTAATTGCGTGAAGAGGGAAGTGCAGAGAAGTGCAAAAAAATTTAAGATCTCAGGGGAAAGCTTACAGATTACTGCCAGATCTAAGAACATTTACTTTTGCTTGCTTTCCAAATGTAATTGGAGATGAAAAAATTGATAATTAGGAAGAAAAGAACATCCTAGTGAAAAAGCAGAGTGCAATGCTTGCATAACTGGTAACGAAAAAGAATTTCCAAATCCATTGTTCATTGAGGATAACATTAAACACCTATTAAAGACTTGACAGATTATACCCTAGGGCACTCTCTGAAGCAGCCAAAGCAATCTTTGGCTAGCTAATCTAGCAGCAGAGTAGTTCCAAAAGACACTTGGCACTCCTTGGCACCTCTCACAAAATTTCCACAGTGATCTGGGCACTTTGCAATGATCTGATCACACCTATTAATCAGAGGTGGGGAAGTAAAATCTCAGAGGACAACATTTGCAGAGGACTTAAAGCTGGTCATTAAATATATTTGGGTCACTTCTCATATGTTATTACTGAAGGCCAGTGCAAAGTATCTAGGAATGTAGGTCAGCTGTGGTTGGAGACAGGGCTTTATCCCATCAAACTGTGACGGAAAATGTTCGAGCCACCCTGCATGATTTCTGTCACCAGCCGTACTGGAGCACCTGATTTTAAAGAGTTGGGCATCATCACCAAGCTTGCTCTTCAACTCACCCATCTGGACAGCAGGGATTTCCTACCTGTGCTTCTGGCCTTTTAGCTACAGCCCCTGGGATAATGACTGCCACCAGCAAAGCAGCTAAAACTGCAGAAATCGGGTGCATTGATCCATCCTAAAGCTCACACTGGATCTCAGCTTCCACAAGAGCACAGGACCATTTTTTTTTCCACAAGACTACAGATACTTTCATTCTCTGGCTCTACAATTAAAAAGAAAAGCCTGCTGGAAAGTAGGAGGTAAGTGGAAATGTGCATCTGTACATAAGTGACAGTGAACCCCATAGCAAATTCTGAGCATTATCTTGTAGAGAAGAGCTGCCAATCTTTTTAAGAATTTATTAGTATTTAGGGAGATACTGGAAGAAAGGAGAAAAAGAAGTAAATTGCTTTTTTAAAAAAAAAAATAAATAAAAAAGGCAAGAGGGTATTTCTGGTAATCTTACTGTAAATTTATCTTCATTGTTAAACAACAAATGGAACAAATGCTAAAAAATTGTTTACTGGCTAGAAATAGGTTTATGTGAATCAAAGAGTATTAAATTACAGAAGAAAAAGCTCACCAGAAATCCATGGCCCTTTCCAAAAAAACAATTATCTAATTAGTGAAAGAAATGAATGACCATGTGATAGTAAGAACAGCACCAGATTTCTTATAAAAATCATAACTTAAAAATTAATTCCAGCTGGCCTCCATAGCAACATTGCCAAATTCAGTGAAGTTATCTATAGTTACATTACTATGACCATTTGCAAAGGACAGAGAATTCAATAATAACATAATAAGGTAAGTTTTAAGTCATGTCTTACTTAATATCTACAAGACAGGAGAGACAGCATGCTTGTTTAGCTATTGCATTAATGTTGTCCAATCCTACTAAAAAAAAGTTCTTTAAGCCTGTGTCAATGGATGTAAGTAAATTGAACACTGCAGTTCTCCCACTGCATAATGATGTTCCTCCTTGGACCCCATGAGCCGTGCACTAACCTCTTGACATACTAACCTCTTGCTGGAAAAAGTCTATTTAATTCTCCAGTCACCTTCCATTCGTCTTTAGTTTATAGATAATTCAGGCCAGCTTGTCCGTGGTTACCACTGACTCACCACGAATTCTGTCAATGATCCTAGTAGCAAACAATAGGGGGAGGAAAAGAAAAAGAAAAAAGGAAAAGAAGCAAAAACCAGGACAGGATCCCATACTACGTCTAGAGGAGACACAGTGTGCCTGACTGGCTGCATCCTGCCTGGGGTGCCCTGGCACATGGAGGAGTGGGAGAGGGAGAGACCAGCCCCTGAGGTATAAGGGGAATACCTTGAGAGAATATCTTTTGGACGAGCTGAAAATCCATGTAACCACCCCTTTCAGAAATGAGCTAGCCCAAGAATTGCTAAATCAAGAGGCGGACAGTAAAAAGATGCTTTCACTGCATGGTCTGCAGCTGCCTTCTCTGCAGCTCCAGCACTGCTCTGCTGATGAGGAGAATGATTTGATAATTTGATCTTTTGAAATGTGTAGCAACAAACTGAAAAAAATGCTGCATGGACTTCTACAATGGGGCAATATTCTCTTAAGGGCTTTGGGACATGGAGGCATTATATGAATTTGGGGAAACCATTTTTGTTGTAAAGATATTGACAAAGAAGATTCTGTATTGGAAGACACAAAAAAAAAAAGAAAAAACAAAACTTTAAAACAATCAAATTTATGGAAAATAAGCCATCTGAAGTAGCTTCCCATCTGGTTACTTTTTGTTTTATTCACAAAAGTACTACATTATTCCTTAACCAAAGAATTCTAGGAGGATTAAAACACAGGGAGCATTAAAACACAACTTGTACTGAAGTATGAAGAGCAAGTTTGCTGTTTCTAGTATCTTGAATTCTAAATTAGAAAGCTTCCACAACCTCCATATAATGATGATCAATCTTCCTCTTATCTGATTGACAAAGAATAGCAATCCCGAGCTCTGCCTTTTGTCCTGAATTTAAAAATAAACTCTTTTCCACAAATTCTGTCCAAACATTCTACCTTGTTCTCTGTGGCAAGCCCAATCTGTTAGTCCTTTATGCTGGACAGAAAAAAAGGCTGCTCTTCTGAATGATTTGCTGCCCTCTCTGAGTTTTCACTGACACAAAAATTACTTTGTCTGTATTTTTTCAAAGAATGTTTGTGTGCAACTCCTCCATGCCCATGAACGAGCTTAAGGAGTGCAGACAAATGCTTTAAAGTGCTATCTGTTTTCCAAGGTCTGAAACAGAGATGTCTCTTTTTGGTAATGCTGCGTGCCATTGACCTTACTGCAGATTTGATGTCTTCCATTGGTGCACCAGCCAGACATGATTTGTTAGGTAAAGGGGTTGGATTTTGTGAGGGGTTTTTTTAAAAGCTTGTTGCAACTTCCAGCCTTCGTTTAGAGTTTATCTTAATGTTGTTTTACTTTTCAACAAGTAATTTATACACAAAAAGGTATAGCCACTTGTCAGACTGCAAAGGATCTTAACTAGAAAAGAAGGAGGTACTAAATTAATATATTTTTTCAGTTTTCAATCTTTCAAAATTCTATGACTCAAGCAACATCTTCTTTCATTTTCCTTCCCTTCTTTTCCCCTTCCCTTCCTTTGTCATTGTATACATATCTTGCAAAGAAAATTTGGAAGAACAGATTAGAAACTATCTGCATGATATGTATATCACAGCTACACCTAATTCTGAAATGCCGTCCTTTGTTTGAACAAAGCTTGCATAAAATAGAATCGTTAGGTTTTATCCTTTTCAATTTCTCTTAATTTTTAGTGTATACTTTCTGTAACTTCTTAAAGCACAATTAGTGAAGGAGAGTCCATTTTCTTTCCTGTTCTGCTAAATCATAATGGTATTTTATATATTTGATTTCATTCTATGCCACCCATAAATTGCCCAAACACATTCCCTCATGAATACTTCCTTAAAGAAATAATGTTCAGAGGTAGGGAGATAGTGTTTACACCTCTCAGGGGGAAAAAAGTAACTTTTAAACTCTGGTGAAAATGCAACACTTAGGAAATTGCCTTGGTTTCTGGTAGCATGACAGCATTGGAGCTGGTCCATTGGTGCAGACAGGTGCACAGACTAGGCAATTCTTCTGGTGTCACATCTTCAGAGCTGAACAGAAGCAGATGCTCAGGAAACAAGTACATAGGATATTTCTGAGTACTTTACTGCGCTTCAGCTATTCTCCCTCAGAGTGCTTTGTGAAGTGAGTCTGGTTTGTCCATTTACTGACCCTGATTTATCCATTTACTAACCACGTACCTAATCTTTTTGGCAAACTTACCCACATGTCCTTGAACATATGTAAACTACCACATATGTAAATTAACCATAACATGCTTTAACATTTATTTGCTGCATGACTGTTGCATTAAAAACAAACCCATCATCTGCTTGTTTTGAATCTGGCTTCTGTTATCTTTCACGTACTGAAAGAAATGATAAACTGTTAACATCATGTATAACTTTGAAGATTTCTATCAAATACCCCCTAATTCATCTCTTTTTTAGTGTGATGAATCTTAACCTTTTAAACTGTTCCCCATTTAATCTCAGTATATGAACAAAAGTCGGAAATTTGTGGCTTAAGAGTTACTGCTAACAAAAGTCCTTCTTGCAATCGCATCATTTGTTTTAAACAAAAATACTGTACAAAAAAGATGGTTCTTTTAATACTCAGACCCATGTGTTTTCTTTAGGCCATAGCCAAAGGGCAGATATTCATTTCTATGTTTTTTGTAAATTTCACATGATAGAAATATTACAGAATCTAATCAAATGCACAAACACAAGAGAAAGAATTTTTGACTAGGCAGCAAATTCAACACATGTATCCACAGAAGCCATTGATTGCTGTATTGGTCACTGATGGGTCCTCAGATGAAGAATTAATTTCATCCATTCCCAAGAAAAAGTTAAATAAATCAGAATCCAGAGAACTCTAACAGTATTAGAGGATTTAAACAGAAAAGGTGATGAAAAGATAAAAAAAGACTGTACTAATTAGGTTTCTTTTCTCTGAAGTAGAGGCTGGGAGCACATTTGACAGTGATCTTACAATAAGTAAAAGGACAGTAATCAACAGCTTACAGTATCCACCATGAGGAAAAAAAAAAAGCAAAATACTAAGGCTGGATATTACAAAGAGTCATCTAACAGTCAGAGAAGAGAAATGCCAAAATAGTCTAAAGAGTTCTGGAATCTGCTCCTCTGAGGGCTTTTAATATCTTCCAGGGTGGCATGCTTGATCCTTTCCCAGTCTGTGAAGATAAAAAAGCGGTCTTCTAAAATCCCTGTCAGCTCTGCACTTCTATGGTTCCTTATTGATGTAATGTAACATGTGGCTTTAATGGGACACAGCTGCCTGAAAGCATTTTATGAGTTCTGGTAGCTAGCCAGAGGAACAATATATGGACCTACAAATAGCAGGAATAGGACACAAGAGCTATTGTTTGTAGTCATATGGTTTCATTTGTATGTTACTTGATTGGGAAAAGTTAAATCTTGCCTATTCACTTCTTGCTGATTCTGTCTGTTTAAGGCATGCAAAGTGGGGAAATAACAGAATTGAAGTTCTTATTCTGAATTCAAAATTTCCCAATTGCTAAGTGTACCTAGGGGCTATCAGCACAGAGCTAACAGAATTTGTTCTTGGGAACAGGCATAATCACAACTTTGTTCCAATTAAAAGGTATTTTTCTATTGTTGTCTCTCCCTTCTTACCTCTACAATTGCCATGACCTAACAGAAATTCAAGCTTGAGCTTATTCTCCAAGATTAAACCATCCACTTTGTAAATTACCAAATCACACACCTTCCATTGGCTTGTGGCAGAATTTGCTCTGATTTTGCAGGGAGAAGTGTATGGGCCCTCTGTTGCATCTGATGAAAGGAAGGCTCATCATTAAAGGCTTCCCGTGGCAGCTCTGCCCTGGTGAGCATGAACAAGACTGACTCTGGGCAGTAACAGATGACAACAGAAAGGCATCACACTGCTGAACTTTAATCTGACAATGTAACTTTATTCCTGGTATGCACATCTCATTTTAGCTTCACATATAGCTAGTGGAAAGAGGCGGGTTCTAAACCACAAATTAAACTCTTCCCATTGAGCAGACAATCAGAGACTATTCCTAACAGGCACCTAATTTAGGTGCTCACCTTCTCTGGGCACAAGGTGACAGCATCTGGTGAAGAATATTGGAATACTGAAGGGATTTGTTCTGTCAGGGAGCTAATTTACTGCTCATTAAGCAGGCAAAATCTTCAAATAGAAACAAACTTGCAAAAGGTTAGATACACAAAACACTTAATTCTTCCAAACAGATTCAAAGTAAAATAAAGCTATACGCACACCTGCCAATATTGTGACGGGGAGGAAAAACACCATATTTTAATGTGCATAATTTTCATTAAATACTGATCTTGTGGTGAAAAAAGTACTCATCAGACTCCGTGGCAGTAATTCAAATTCAGGTGGCAGCTATGCACAGCCTTTAGACACCTTCAGGTAGTGCCTACAGGGGCAGTTTAGTGAGCCCTGTTTCCATTCTTGGGTCCTGATCCAGTATCATCTGCTCTGCATAAATATTGTAACATCGTTGGACTGTCTTGTGGAGAAAACTAAGTCATTTCCTCAAAGACAAGAATTAGAACATCAGAAGAACAGAGTTGCAAACTTGGGTATTCAAAGTAAAGGAACATCAAAGATTAGCCTAGTTATCATTATTGTTCCTATTTGTAGATTGCCATTGCCACTTTGCTGCATACATTTTAATATAGTTTTCATTTTTCCTCGTGGTTCTGACAGAATAGCTCAGGTTTAAAAATTATTTCTTTCATAATTTGTTCTAAAATACCACATACCGTTTAGCTCAGAGGGGTCTTGTGCTAGCTAGTGTAATACATATATTAAAATGCTTTGCTGTTAAAATACCTGTGACATGAACTTTCACAGATTGTTCAATCCCACTATTTTGTGCATGTGTTAGGCAAAGGGAAACATTTTCTGGACAAAAATAAGCAAGGACAAAATTAAAGTTGCATGGGATACTTTATCTCTGGAATCCACTCATTCTGAGTTTTTGGTCTGAATTGCAGAATTGCGAATGCACTTAGGTGTTGTGTACATTTGTTTTGGTCTGAAAAACAAAGTAACATTTTTTCAGTTATGTACATTGTTCTAAACGCTCAATTCATGTGAATAACTAGAACCACAAAACCCACAAAACCATCTTCTGTCCCTTCTCTTATTTTCTCCTTTCTTAGGCTGGTGTTTCCTCACACACAGGTCTTCCCATTTTATCTTTCAGAACTGATTTTAGTGTTTACTGTTTAACCTTCTGGTTGAAGTTCATCTTCTCATAGACACTACAGTGGACCTTTTTTCCTTTTTTCAATATTCTAGTCCCTCCTGTAGGAAACACCTCTTTTGGCTATACGGCCCACCAGCCCCACTTCTTCTGTTCAAGGCTGGTAAAATAACCTCTAGCTATGCCTTAACTCCCTTCTTCATTTGTTGTCCTAACCTCTTTGTCCAGCTGATCCAGACCACTAAACCCTGATTGTTTTCACCCAGCAGAGTAACCCAAACACTGTTTTCACTGCCACACAGTGCCCCAGTCCCTGTATTCTGGGGTCTTCTACAGCCAGATCCCTTGTCCTAGTCTCTTGCTTTGGTCCCTGGACCAAGGTCTCCTCTGTTATTCTTTTAAATTTTGTAATTTTATATCATGACTTTATAAAGCACTGGCACTGAAGAGAAAGAGCCCCTGATCTTTGTGATGATGTCCAGGGCCAGGGCAGCCGGGAACCGTTTGAGAACTTCAGTTACAGGAGACATCTGCTGAGCCTGAACTGTCCCAGCCTGGGCACACAGAGATAAACTATAGGGAATGAGGCTGAAAACATCCAGCAAGCACGAGCATATTGGAATTACGTGTTCTTTAAGCAGCTTACAGCTTTGCCAGATTTGGTCTGATTTCACAGAGATAAAAGCTGTCCTTTAGCCAATAGTCACTTCTCTTCCAAGTGTCAAGTCTCCGCTCAGAAAACACAGATGCACTCAGGCAAGAAATGAGAGCCAAACAGGACTTGAAAATACCTTTGGCAGCCCACACAGTGTATGTGAAAAAATCCATTAGGGTCCACATTTTCTACATTAATACAAAGCCCACACTGATTTTCCTCACACTAATGAGATCATGAAATCATGACCTGCAGATCAAAGATCACACAACTACATTTAGAGTTCCACAAGGAGGAGATTATCTTCACTGTGCAAAACAATTTCTCTAGCCTTATTAAAAGAAACCCCAAACCTGGGGAACTTTTTTTGATTAATTGCCACATGAAGCACTTCAGCATACCAGTACAAAAAGTCAGATTTCAACTCAGGCAGTTATAGTTTGGCTGCATTATAATAATCGGAAAACAAAGTCTGTAATGGGAAGTGTCAGACAACTCTAATAGGTGGGGCTGATAGAGCCACCTTATCAGAGGGAAACACACGACACATGCAGGGAGATCAGCCATAAAATAACCTCCTTCTCGTTATTGCCCTGCAGGTCCAGTAGCTCTCACACTTCAAGCCACTTGAATTTTGGCAGCCCAGTGACTAACAGCCAGCAGCACAATTTCAAGCTGATGATAAAACACGGACCTCTCAAAACAACTCATAACGGCTCTTCCAGCTTGTAATTGTCAATGGGTGAAATTAACAGGAGTGGTACGCTTGCTGCTACACTATATGTTCTAAGTTATCAGTACTTTCTGGAAATTTCTCCAAAGGTACACCTGTAGCTGATAGTTTCCAATATAGCCAATAACCCCACTGAACATAGGCAAGAGTTATTATACATTACTAAGGGTAAGGTTATCTCACAGGTACCTCCCCAGCCCATTGCACAATGTAAAACACTGTTTTGGTGCCAATGGGTATTTCTGCATTTCAGCAACATGGAACTTCACAGGGAGCTGTACACAATGTATTTTACTTGGAGTATAATAGATAAGCTGTCATTTCTGCTTTGGGAAAAGGGCATCCCACATCTTACTGATTATTGCTCAAAAGACAATTCTCCCAAAAGCAGGCTGAGACAGAGTGCTGCTCTCATAGCCTAGAACACAAAAATGCACAACAGGTATAACACAGAAAAACCTACATTGACTTACTGTACATGTAAATAGAGACATGCAATTAAGTCACAACAGATATAAATCAAAACAGAAACAAACAAAAAAATATTAATTACCTACTTTGACAGATTCATACCTGCAGTCTTCTCATTCTAAAGCAAAAAGCCAGGAGAGACAATATTCTAATTTCTTGTCCATTTGGGTGGCTTCTTTGCACATGTTCCTGAATTTTCAGCTATGATGAGATCCGCTCATTGGCAGTCACCAAGAGGCTGATATGACCATGAAATGAGGAAACACAGGGAATGAAAAATAAGGTACTAGCACCACCGTTTGCTGAGGACTGGGAAAACTAGCAAAAACTTTCAGAGCCCATGTAGACCTATTACTGTAATGCTAGCTGCTTTTAACTCACTTACCATTGCTGCTATTGGAGATGCTTGATCAAAACATGCTTTCAGCATTAATTACTTGCCAGGAAAATCTTAATGAAATCCAGATGATGATTTTTATTCCCAGCACTATAAATCTTTACATGTAGAAACAGTTTCAAAAAAGGGGATATTTTAGCAATTTGAGTTAAACAAAAATATAATTGAGAGCTAACCATATATTGAAAGGGAACATAAAGTGGCTGGCAGAGATGGACTGAGACATTTTAGCATAATTTCTTTTCTCCTTGAAAACATATGTTTTATTGTTGCTCCTTTTCATCTCAACACTAAGAAATGTGGGGTTTCTGCAAAGTGACCCTGGAAAGGATGAGCTCTCCTCGGCCAGCACTGCCCTTCCCCACTGTCACATGGTGTTTCCATTTCTGAAGCCTCCTGTTTCCTGAAGCAATTTAAGTTCGCTTCTAAGAAAGTGGAGGTCTGTGAAGCAGAAAAGTAGCACAAATCTTATTTAAGCAATTTAAAGAAGCACAGTTTAATTTTAAAATATACTGGTTAAGGAATAGATTTCAACATCTGCATTGCAAAGTGTAAATGAGATTTAGAGAGACTTTTAAAATCTAATTTTCTTCTGGCTTCTCTGCTGTCTGTTAGTTTCATTCTCCTCCTCTTGAGCAACAGATGTAGATGATACAAATGGCAACAATCAATTCATAAAAATGGATGTTTAACACTTTCCACTGTTTCAAGGAAAAACTGCTGTGGGGGAGAAATCCTTTAATGAGCAACAAAAATAGCTCTACAATTACTATTGTTTATAGATTTAATAGAAACACTTCTACAGCACTTGCATGTTGATAAACTTTTCTGTTATCAAGACGTTACTGTTGGGCCAAATGACCTAATGTGTGTCCCTTTTACAAAGTTCTACGTTTAACTTCTTACTGTGGTTTGTGCCTCCTTTTTGAAAAAAATAAATAGATATAATTCTGTGAAAAACAAAGAACAAGAATCAGCTATTCCATCTCATCAGGATGGTACATCTGCTCAATGCAAGGTAAGTTCAGAAGGGGGTGAGGAAGAAAAGCTAAAGTGTACCTTCAGTTTTTTTCAACTCTTTCTTGAAAACTATTTAGATTAGGCTCATCACTCCAAGATTATGATTGAAAATCTATACTTTAGCGCAACAACCATCATCACTCTTAAGCATACTTGCTCAGAAGAAAATCAGAAATCAGGCTAATCATTAGGAACTTCTGTGCAGTTGCTTGTTTTCCTTTCTCACTTCAGGATTTTTTGGAGAGGCTGTGTGTTCCTGAACCTCTGGGATTGGTGAGGGAGATACACCTGCAATTGGCAAGGTGTATTAGTGGGAGGAAGCAACTTCTAGAGGGATCATGGTGAACAAGCCCTTCCTTCACAGCCACTTGGGGTCAATGCTCATGGGACAGGAATCAGGGTGCCAACATCCAACTTCTCTCCCCATATCCTTCTGGTGACACTAAGGACAAAGATGGGAAAGAAAGAATGATGGCACACACCCCCAGAGGTCTATCAGAGCGTGGAAAGCTGGGGGAGGGCACAGGCATGTTGAAAGAAAGAGATTGATGTGACAGCTAAAACTCTAGGCATCAGGCTCCAAAATACTGCCACCCTGATCCATTTCAAGCCACTTTAGAGAAGCCAGCATCTCCTTAGATAAGCCTGTTGCTTCACACACACACATCTCAGTGCCACAGAAATGTTCTCAAGTACTGCTAATGTTGCCCACGTGCTCCTCTGTGCACTCACAGCACAGTGGGACTATGTAAACTGGAGAAAAATACCCTCTTGCTTCTGTGGCAGCCTATAGGTATCAACTTCTCTACAGTAATGCTGGCACTAGTGACGATTCTGCTCAAACAAGCACACAAACCAGAAATAGTTCTGCTCATCTCCAGCTTAATAAGGGAGCAGAAGTATACAATAACACAGGGATAAAATCAGGATTCAACAAACAACAATAAAATTGTATTTTCTAGCTTCTGAAACTGGCACCATTGGAGCAACAGAAGAATTAGCAGCCATTTTCAGTAATCAATCATTAATTACTGGAATCATGCAAGCAGATATATTCAGCATTATGATTGAGGATTTTTGTGCAGTGCTTTCACACAACATTTATGTAATTTATTCTGTAACAAGCTATTCCCATCTCTATTAAGAAATTATTATATCCTACATTCAAGCCAATCTTAATTCCTTTAAGCTTCCATTTTTTTTGAAAGGTAGAACACGGATGTACAAAACCATCACCCTTATGAAAGAAGTGACTGCAGACAACAGACACCAGAACTGAGGCAAATGAAAGGACAAAAGAGCTAAGTGGCTAAGACACCTGCAGCTTAGCAGGGGGAGCAGCTTTCCTCTTTCAAATAAAAATGTACATGTCTGGTACTTTCAAAAACAAAAAGGGGTGTTAAAAGAGTAAGTATATAATTTACCTATTAAGACAGAACATCTAATCTGCATGATAGTTTTACTGGCAGATGTGAGCTCCTGAAATTTCTACAAAACCAAAGGGTACCCACACCTTGAAATGCTGTTTGTTCCCTGGCATGAGGAATGCTGCAATGCTGAAAATACTCCCCCTGGGCAGACATGGCAGGGAGAGATTTAGATCAGTGTGGTGACGCAACTCTTCAGGCCAAAGTTAAACATGTGCCCAGCTGATGGTCTTACATGTAATTCTAATACATTTAGAGGATGACATCTTTGTAAATTCTTTTCTTAGAAAGGAAATAAACAAGATTGCAATAAATAAATCAACTCCTAACCAAGAACATAAGAGAATTTCTTTGTAGTAACTGATAAACTTTTCCTGTGCAAACTTCTTCACATAGGAAAGTTACTCTACAAGTTTCTGTGGTGCCCAGTCCTGAGCCTTTCCTTTGGTGAGCATCAGCCATGGGAGAGCATCAGTGGGCTCCACTGACTGGTCCCACAACCAGGTTTGCCAGGCCAGCACTTTATAGGGAGTAAAACCTGCTTAAATCTTTTCATAGGTAATTTGAAAACAGGTAAACAACAGTTAAAGGTTTTATTCTACAATCTAAAACATGAATCTCTAAAAAAAAAATTGTCTGTCTTAGGAATAGTGGCCATATTCCTATTTTCCACCCTTGCCAGTTTTATTCAGCCAGTTTAACTGCTGGGAAGAGTTGTTTGACTAAAACAAAAGTAAACAACATTTTAAAGGACTTAAAATATATAATTTTATTTAAACCAAGTTTGTGTTGTCAAGATACCCAACTAAGCCACAATGAACAAGGAGCATAATTAGGATAGTTGATAATATTATTTCCAGCACAAAATTTCATTAAAGGTTTTGTAATTGATGCAGAACAGATGCATCTATGAAAATAGTGTACTTTTCTTTCAAAACAACAAATGAACTTCTGACTGCCCAGGTCACTTAGTTTGTGTACTGACAGACTGGGTTTTCAGTAGTTGACCTTTATCAGATTGGCTGACTGACAGCAATTTGGTCGGTCATTCTGTTAAAGGCAAATGTGTATTTCTTGGCCCTAGAATAAAAATGTTAATTGGTTAATAGAATATCAAGCCCCATTTCGGTTCTGTACTCTTTCGTTGTTGTGTTGTTGTTTGGCTCAAGTATCTTTATCTTGCTATTTAGCTAAATGACTAGCAGTAAAATGAAAGAAAATTTGAATCAATAACTGTGTTCAGAAAAATTGTACTAAAGCTATAAATAGAATGAATTGCTTCCATTCAGCTTGCAGGGTAATCAAAGAAAATTTCTACTCCATTAGTAACTGTGCTGTTCTTATAAATGGCCCCATTTTCTTAGTATAAGGAACAAGATTCCACAACAGGACTCTTTTTGAAGCCTATATTGATACCTAACATGGTACAATGTTCTTAACAGGTTAAACTCACCTGGCCTCAACAGGGCAAATTCTGATCCTCTTGGGATGTGTTCAGCTCCTCAAGATGCTGCTTTCCAGAGGCTCTTGCACTGAGCAGGCAGCAACTGCTGCTAAGGATGCTGGACTCGCTTCTTTGCATCTGACAGATGACCTAAACCAGATCACATCAGAAAAGGCAGCTACTTGATGTGAAATACATTAATTCTTTAGTTCTGTGACAGTGACCAACTGATTGAATCAGTTTGTCAATCTTCTGAAGCCCTGACAGAGCAGCCTCGTGAGTACTGACACAAGAGTGTTCAACTACAGGCTACAAGCCTCGCTGCATGACAGCAACAGTACTGGTGGCATTTTGCCTCCCAATTGTTTTGGCTATTCCATGTTTACACAGTCAATATTTTCCCATCAGTTTTTCTGAATTTGCGTTCTCTCACTGACAATTTCTGCCTGCTTCACAAATAAAAGCATTATGCTGAGTTTTATCTATTAGCTGTGGCCTTTTAGTTGCAAATTGCCACAAATGTGTGCATCATCTCTGAAAACATATCAGGCTTTTTCCTAAAAAGTCAACTCTTAAATTATATTATGCACTGGCATTCACCTTTCTTTATTATTCCTTACCTTCATAACATGTTTCCCTGCTTCACCCTAATGCTTCACATTAACCTAGCCAGTAAAATACAACACCTGCAGTAAGTACCCATTTTAGTTTCCTGCTAATATTTAGTAACAGACTAAAACATACAAGTACACATATAATGTAATGTGTTAAAAAAAATCCTGCTCTTGAAAACTTAAGGCATTTTTTTATAATACCTAATCTGGACTACCTAGGCTTCTGAGCAGAGGAAAGGACACTGAGAAGCAGCTAAATAAGAAATTCCACAGTAGCCAAAGTATTAAAAGTTTTCATAGAATATAATTTCCTTAAATTTTAAATTGTCAGCCTTTTTTTTGTTTTTCTTCTCTCTTTAAAAAGCTACAGTGTTACTCTGTTAGGGATAAGGCTTTAAAAACAAATATAAATAAATACTTAACTATAGCTTCTAACTTCAAAGCTGAGGATAGAAACGAGATGGCAAAATACTGCCATGGCTATTTATGTTGAAAATATTACCAACCTTGGACAGAACTCTGATACATAATTATGTACTTCTGGATGGAAAAAAACCCCTCTGAAATCCATCTATTCCAGTCCCTTTCTTGTCACAGGAGTGATCAGATTCTCTCCAGACTTGTGCACATATGATTGTCCCATTGATAGTCCTGTCAAACCTTGATCACAGGTACTACCACGAGTTTGTCAGATTTTCCCAGCCTTATTTACCTTAATTCAGCAAATAAGCCCCTCCTTTTCTGCCTTTGTGTTACTGGCCTACTCATGGTGTCTTTATCAATCTTTTTTTGCAAGCTGTTACCACTGCTCTACTACTAGAGAAACAGGAATTGACACCTAATAAATTAATTGCCTTCAGTGAGGGGATGAAGCACTACAAGGCACCACAATACCCTGAAAAAAGGTCATTTGTTTCAAGAATAACCAAGCACTGTGTAATTGACCTTACATGTGAACTGCCTATAACTTGAGGCAATGACAAATATCAATATGGCAAACATCACTTTATCTTATTTGATTAATGCACACCACAGACTCATGACTGGGAGGTGCTACATATTAGAAAACAAAGACTACCATGTGTCTGGATGTGTATAGAGAATATACATCGTACCTACATGGAGACTTCAGTAATTTGGGTGATTCTTCTACACCAGCATCTCTTAACCAGTTTGCAATGTGGTCCCATTCCCTCATTGCACACCTCTGTGCTGCTAGCATCCTGATCCCTCAGACCAGTCAATCATTCCCACCCCTTCATGGCACTTGGCTCCTGCTGGCTGATACTTTGGGGCTTCTACAATTCTTTATTTTTTTTATAGACATATTTTGGTATGAAAGAGGTATCCTCTTCTTTAAATTGAAGCTGAAAGTTTTGCAAATTTTTTAGCCCTCCTATTGTTTATCATGTGGGACTAAAACCAACATGCCCATCTGGAAAATTAAGTTTCCAGGACATGCAAACCCAAATATATTCTGTGGTAATTAGAAGATCTTGGATTCTGATATTTTGACTAGTCTTAAATATAATTTCAAAATCCCCTGGTGTAAGTTATAACAGGTTGCTCCAGAAAGGACCACCCCACAGAGGGGAGTTTTCTCTTTGCTGTCACTTCCTGTTTTATTTCTAATTTCTCTGAACCTACTAATGCCAAGAAGCACCCTACATTTATGATCATTTAGAAATATTTTTGGTAATGATGTTCAGATAATTTACAAGGTAGTGTGAAAGCAACCTTAAAACTTTCTATATGGTCTATCAAACAGCCTGGAGTTTAGGTGATGGCATTCAAGCTGCAACTGAGCTGAAATGCCTTTTCCTTTAGCAACTGTTTAATTGGAGGGTTTAGTGTACTACAGGAAGATCCATACTTGTCAGGAAATGCAGCTGAGAAATGAGCCCAGGAAAAGCAGGGAAGTATCAGGTCCAGCTGCAGCACAGATGTGCAGTTCGGCACTCGGACAGAATGAGAGGATGTGGTGATCCTTCTGCCTTGCACTTTGTTGCATTTTTCAGCAAGTTACTTCACTTCATTGTGGGACTGCTGAGATGTCCCATCTCCTGCTGGCATGAAATGCTGGGAACAGTTTATACAGTTGATTCCATCCTACCTTACCTTGCTTCCTCCCCTCTTCCTACTTTGGTTGGAGATGCAAGTGCTGATTTCTCATGCTGCTTCTGGGTTTCCTGTTACTGCACCCTACAGACTCAACCTCAGTCTCTTCCCCTTGGCTTCTCCCCTGTCCTTCATCTTGGTCTCTGTCTAGGAAGTTCTGAAATGCTCCAATCCTCACCATTACCTGCTGCTCGCTTCCCGATCCATCAGCTCTCCCAAACACTCATTCCCAAATCCCTACTCAGCCACCCACGCCTCTCCCTTTTCTTTTTTTTTTCTTATCTTACAGCCCACCTTTAATGTATCTCTGCCATTGAAATTCCTTTCTCTTTTCTCTTCCCTTCTCTGGACCCTGCCATAACCAGCTCCTTCCTGAGTCTGTTCCTTTTTCTTCTGGCTTGGAGATGGACCCCTCCTTCCACTCCTTTTTATTTTAATGAAAAAGCACTGAGGGAATTAAGGTATGTCAACCTTTGCTCTCATCCTGAGCAAGCCAGGAACACTTGTTACAAAGAAACTTAGTTTTGACTCTGCCCTGAATTACTCTGAATTGGCACATTTTGGTTTATGGATATAGGCGAATTATAGGTTTTCCATGAGTCTTGTTCTTAGGAAGGAATGAATCATTTTGGCTTGAATTTTCAAATAAATAAATTCTGCCATCTGGCAAGGAAGACTTCCCTTCTCCTGTAAATAAAAGCAAAGTGCCACATTACATTACAGGCGATGATACTACTTCTACAGATACATGTAAAAACTGAACTTCCAAACCAGCCCAGTCAAGAATTTCTTAGGAAAACCACAGAGAGAACATCTTTTGAGAAATAACAACCTCTTCTTTTACTAGGCCAGGAAGTCACTATAAAGAACTAAGAAGTATTTTAATATGCACTACTTAAGAACAAGAGAGCTGTTGTGAAAAAACTGTTATCCTAATCATGGGGATTTTGGATCTCTATCTCTTGCTGGTGCTGACATTATCATTTGTAGAGCTTCATAAGACTGAAAGGAAGCTTACCTATCTTGATTCAAAAACCAGCTGGGCAGCAGTCTTCAGGCACTTAGCCAGTCTTTCCTCCTGTTCCAGCTTCCTTTTTTCCCTCTACATCACCGGCAGATTTCCAAGGGCAACTAGCTCCTCTTGTTTCTATCCTGAAGTTCACCCACAAGTCAGAAGTTTATAAAGCCTTCCAGTTAAGATTTATCACCAGAGGATTAGTCTGTGCAGCTCTGAACCCATGACATTATTTTCTGTTTAGGTCATTACTCTAAATCCCTGCCTGTTTACTGGTTGCTTTTTCAAATATTTATTCTGTTTGATTCCTACACCCTCCATGGCCTCCTGTCTCAAACTGTTGAAATTAATAGTTCCTAGTAATAAATACAGAAAACTGTCCTCAGGCATATTTTTATCCACTTGAATCAATCCATTTTAGCTCCATGACTTTGTGAGATGTGTCTCAGATACCCTCTGTTCTCACCTCCTTCCACAAACCCTCAGGCAGCCAAATGTCATCAATACATGCTGAGATCCGGATCCCTACAGGTTATCTGAGCCACGCTGCTTCTCGTCTCCTGCTGGACACACCCCAGTGCTGTTGTCTCTCCTCTGTTCCACTGTTCCCAATCCATGTTTTCAAAGGCAGTCAGGACTACATAGTGGTGTCATACTATGCAGGAATGTCATAGAAATATTATTCTAAATGTCTCTAATACCAAACAATATCAAAAATAGTAAACATCAATATTACTGTGATAATCTCAGCACCAGCCTAGTGCTTTTCTGCACAGCCTGGTTTGGACTGATTTCTAAGGAAAGCTCTTAGGGATTTTTGCTCCCTAATGTGCAGGATTCCATCCATCTACACTGATGGCCATAGCACTTCTGCTATAAAAATCACTGCAGTCTGCTTCACAAGAATCTGCACCTGTCCTGGCTTGTCTGCTGCCATCATTTCACCCTCGTGTTATTTCTCTCTCTCGCAGCTCCACTCCCCCGCAGATCCCGCAGCACATATCTGTCCCCTTGTGGCCGCACTGACACAGCCTTGCTGCTTCGTAGGATCCTTTAGGCTGACCAAAACCTTTCAGCTCTTTCTCCCACCCACACAAGCATGACCTGACTGTCCCTGCCCCCCAGCTCCAGAAAACCACTCAAAAGAGGTAGGAAGCCTCTAAAAGGCACTGCAGTCTTACACAAGAGATTCAACTGTATCTTGGTGTCTGCTGAGCACCACACAGCCTGCAGAGATCCGACCACAGCCTGGCTGGAGATAAAGTGCAGGAGGAGGCTGCCAGGTCTGAGGGATGCAAAGTGGCAGCAGAGCCAAAGTGTGGGCAGATTTCCCCAGCAAATCACAACCCAGCTGACCTGGGGCTCCTTGCAAGGCACAGATGTGAAACCTTGCTGGATGAAGAACAGGGCTGACCACAGAGACTTTGCTGCAGGCCAGTGGTCTGTGAAAGATCCAGGTGAGAAAGATAGCTGTGAACGACAACAAATCCAATGCAACATGTAAGGACTAAGAAAAAAAAATGTTTCCAGATAAAGGTCTGAGAGTTGCTGCCAGTCGTGTTTCTCTGCCAGTCCTTTGGGATGTCTGTTGGTTTAATTTTGAGTCTCTGACTTCCTCTAAGGGCAAGAAGTCAGCCAGAGTGGCTGACCATCTCAATTCATAACATTATTTTACAATTCATACTGCATATTTTTACATCCTTACTGCGGTATGAAGGGTACACAGAGGAAGCACTTTGAAATACTCAGTGAAATAGTGCTAGAAACACTCTCACTGATCCTTACTTCATGCCAGCTTCAGCCCAGTTTTCAGGCTGCAGGCACTCCCTCCCTGTTGGCTCCAGAGGTGCCTCTTTGGTGTGCCCAGATTTACACCCCCTTTTGCAAGGCTCCCCCTCATGCCACAGCCCCGGAGCTGCTGTGGCCGTGCTCTTCCTCACTGCACCAAAACATGGCCAGGAGGGGAAAGGGCTGAGTCAGCTCTGCTGGCACACTGCTGCCAGCCCTGGGGAAGGTCTTCCAGCATTCCACGGCTACCATCACGTGTTTGTTCTGTGATCAGAGCTCACAGTGTTTTGTGGGCAAGATTCCTTTCTTTTTTTTTTTCTTTTTTTTCCTTTTTTTTTTTTTTTTTTTAGATTAAATTGCATCCATTGCCCTATTTAAAAAGAGTATTAATAGAAAATTGAGTGTTTTGTTTATAACCAAGCACTCAGCCTCCCCACCCAACACACTAGCATTCCTTAAAAAAAAAAACAACTCAAAATCATTTCATAAAAGCAGTGATTCATAACAAAAATTATAAAAGGTACACATAACCTCAGGCCAAAACCTATCCAGCTCCTAGTTTGATGAGACTGCCTGCTCTCCAGTCCCATTCCCAGAGTTACCAGAAGCCATCTGACACTTGGTTTCTCTACCTTTTTGGAGCCCACTGGCTCACACTTTGCAATCTTCTTTGTATTGTTTCTCCTACTTATCCAAAATGTAAGCAGTCACAGGGGGAAAAAAATGAAATAACATATCTCAACTGTTTAATTTGTTCCCCTCTGAAAATAAGTGTTTTTCATTGTCTCAGAGCTCATTAGCTGACTTTAAAACTGACAGAAAAGTAAACTATTTTGTTCAAACACATTGTTATGTTTTGTAGATTTTTCTTTTCTGACTCAGTTATTCCTCACTAATTATGAATGCAATTTAATAAACTCATCCTCCTTCCAGAAAAAAAAAAAA
>VWYP01005557.1:102581-151601 GCA_013400435.1 Pycnonotus jocosus
TTTTTTTAAAAAAAAAAAAAAAAAAAAAAAAGGAAATCTGAAGTCTTCCATTTGAAAAGGATTATCTTTGAACATTCTTTCTAGTTTCTATTCTGGCAAGCTATCATTTTTTCATTTTCCGTGTAGTTAACTAATTTTGTTTTGCATGCTTCAGTGATATCAGAATTCTCTTTTCTCTAATTTTCTAGGGAGTTTCACTTCATTTTGTTTCATTCCTCACCCTTTTTCTTTTAGATGGTCAGGAGAAAAACTCAGAACCTTACAAAGTCTTACAAAATACTTCTATTTCGCATGAAAAATTTGCGAGAATCCATTACTTATTCTCTCTAAATGTACATGATCCCTCATTTGCTATTTTTTAAATTAAAATCCATTACTACTTGGGTCATTAATATTTCCCCTTTCCTGCACCATCATAATGTGCAAAATAATCCAGTAACAGAACAGCTGTAGAAAATTGGGGATGATGGACATCCAAAGAACTGTGGACAACCACAGAAAATGTGAAAAAACAAGCAAACTGCTTTATACAGTAGTAATAAACTACAGAGCAACAGAAGTCAAAGAGTAATTTAATGTGATCTGTCTTAATGCATTTAATTCTAATTTAGCAAAGTACTTGAACACTTTTGCACTTAATTTCTTTGAGGAATCATGGTTCTACTACATTAACATTCTGATATTTGGTTCTGCTGTGTTGCAAATAGTGTGTTATCAGTAATATACATGATGCAGAGGCAAAAATTCAGTTCCATGCACTTTAATACACTCATAACACTATTAACATTCATTTTTCTATCTGCTTTGTGATTTTACTATTACAGTGTTTATAGCATGTAAATAATTTCACTTTAATATCTACAATTGCAACATTTTAATTTGTGGCATTTTGTCTTAACGCTTACTAAAGTTCACTTTACAGTGAAGGTAAAGTGATGTAAACTTTACGGTTTACTACAGTAGTAAAGTAAACTTCACTGGAGTTGCTTCAGCTGTTATTTGGAGAAAAAAAACTCTAGTTCTGTAGCTGTACTGTTCTGTGAGTTAACGTATTACTTCTCTGCATTAGTTTAGTATGCATTCTGCTGATAAATCAAGAATCCTTTACCACAATGAAAGAGCAATTATGAACAGATACAAAACTCTTAATTGCAGACCCTTTATTAATATAGACAAACCTTGTAAAAGTAACATACAGGAAGAATGGTGTCTGCTGACACAACCTTAATACATGCTTGCAACCCCTGCCTTGTGTTGAATGGATCTTGGTTTAAAAACAGAAGAAAACATTTGAAACTAATATTGAAAACATTCATAAGCCTCTTCTCATTTTTCCCACAAAAGAAAGACTTACTTCAATGCTGTATGAAACAAGCCTTAAAAAAATTTGAGAGTCAGTTTTTTCAGGGCTTATTTCAATTATACAGGGCAAAAATCACCTGAACTTTGTTCAAATCAAATTGCTTTTTATCTATTTATTTATTTGCTTTGGCTAAATGCAAGAATATGTCAGTACTCTTCCAAAAGTAAAGCAAATAGAAGGAATGTTTGTAGTCAGATAACAGGTCATTCCTTTGTGAACATGGTGAGCATTAATACTTCAGAAAATACAGATCTGCTGTGCTAAAAAAGAAAAAAAAGCATTAGAAAACCTTTATTCTTTCTTCTGGCTTAACACCCACATCCAGTATCAAGGATTGCTGTGACCTTCACATGAAAAAATCTGCCTCCTTTGAAATAATTTAGAGCCCCGTGCTGGTGGCTTCTGTGGGGCTGGAACTTCCCTGCTGGTGCCAGGGCTGGTCACAGGGTGGCAGGGGACAGGGCTAATGAGCCTGACAGAAGACTTCCAGTCTCCTGGCACACATCAGGAAATCATTTCACAATGCAACCTTACTTTATGATTGCCACTCTCAGAGACTATTCCTTAATGTTATGAGTGTACAATCTGGGCTGAGTGGCTCTAAATTTGTAATGCAATTAACTTAACTTTCAAAAAAAGGTAATTCATCTTTTGTATGATATTTATTAATGTGGGTGAAGAAAATGGGTTCTGTTCTTTAGTAATAAATCAAAAAGATGTGCCTATAAAACTAACAAAACACAAAGTGAAACTACTTGTACTATCTCACAAAGAATTAGAAAATTATTGCATCCTTTTCCACCCTCTAAATCCCCAATCAACATATCATGCCTAAAAATCACAATTCATCTAGCCTTGAACACTTTCAGTGATGGAGCACCTATAACTTCTCTCTGCAACCTGTGCCTCACTACCCACACAAAAAAGAATTTTTTTCTAATATCTAATATAAACCTGCTCTCTTTCAGTTTGAAGTCATTCCCCCCAAAACAATGTTACGTTATAAAACAAAAAATTAATTGATTTTAATCCAGTTAGCCACAGGAGCATAAGAATTTATGCAAGATTTATTTCTATCTTCTCAAATGAGTGATTTTTCAAAAGCTTGAGTGTTTATTTTCTTATTTTACAGCAAGTCACTCAGAAACAATTCTTCAGAAGCAAATGAAATAAAAACATGTTTGGAGTCCTCAGTCAGATAGCAAAATTAAACTCTCTCTTGAAAAAGTGTCATTTTTCTTAAAATACTGTGTTCAGTTTTACTGTGTGAGTCATCATCTGAGATACTGTAGAAAGCCCACAAATGGTCAGACATTAATAGGTGAGTTGTATTTACTGTTCTACACAACCATACAAAACAAATAATGGGAAGATAAAACTAAAACCACAGAATCAACTTTGAATGTGCTATTAAAACAGGTTTATTGTCCATATTTCTTTTTAAAACATCATGAAGTTTGACAACATTCAAAAAGCAGTTTTTATGACAGAGATGGTTTTGTAAACCTCATCATCACTTCTCTAAAAACAAACACTGTAGTTGTTCAACTATTTTCTGTAGTGAACAAGACTTCTAAAATAATTTTTCATTAATTCAGAAGAATTGCCACTGTGGATTAATTGCCCAAGGAATACAGCAGCTGGAAGCAAAATTTTCAAGACACCATGACCAAGGCCAACACTCAGTTTTATCAAATATATCTCTATGAAGTATGTGATGGGACACTGTGAGAAAGCCTTTGCTGCAAAATTAAATTTTTTGCTTTGTCATACAAGCAGACAAAAGAAACCAATAGAAGGAAAAAAGAAATCTCTTGTTCCAAAACTGAGATAATCCTCTAACTTGCAGACAATTGTCTTGAAGCTAAAGCCCTTATGTGTAAAAATGCAGAGATGTCTCAGGTGGCAAGAAGAACAACAGCAGGACAACCCCTACTTGATTTCATCCTTGTCACCTATAGGTAAAACACAAGGAATGCCACTGAAGCAGACATCCAGTAACTTCTCAAAACTGTGAACTGACCTTGGGTGACCCATGACTTCAAGGCCTCTGCACTGAAACTTGAGGGCACTGTTGATGTCTTACCTATCATTTTCATAACCGAAGTATTAAGCCACCCAGGGATTTTCTGTTTGCCATCTCAGCCTGCTGGCTTTATTCTACCCATTCCAATCAATCAGCCCTAGCTGGTGTCTCTAGAGTAAGGAGTAAGGAACAGAAATGGAGATCTATTTTCTGTGGAGGTCCAGCAGGTAAGGGAGCAAACAGAAAATTTTACTTTGTTCCATCTCTGTTCAGTGAAGAAGCTGGATGTTTCCTTGCTGCTCCTCTGGGGTCCTTGTCACATCTTTGAGGCAGACACAGGGGACACAGAAGTGGTGCTGATGGGAGTGAATCAGCCCATCAAGGCGTGTGATGATCTCATAGTCAGGAAGAGCCAGGCTGGCAGTGTCGAGGCCCAGCATCCGCGCGACCACCTCTCGGAAATCTGCCAGCTGCAAGAGCAAGCAGAAAGGAATAAATTAAATAGGAAGCAAAGGAGATGTCAGGGAAAACATGTACCTACAGGCACACATACAAACACAAGCACTTGTATTATCAGTGCTAAATACAGGCATGACAGCTGTTGCTCAATACAGAGAGCAGAAGAGGACAGAAACAGCCCTTTGGGGCATACACCAAATCACAAAACATAAACAGCTGAGATGTCAAGTATCTCAAACACAAAACACAGTTTTCAAGTGTTTCTGTAGCATCTTTCACAGGCATGTCTTCTCTGCTGACTCAACTGCAAAAACTGAGAAAAAATACACTTTTACTTGACCCTGATGACCACAAATTATACAAGCTGGAAACTCTGGTGGGCACATGCCAGGGCACAGGCTAAGGTGCTCATCCTTTAACACTATCTGCTACTGCTCCCCTCCACCCTGCATTTTCTTGAGAAAAAAGAAAGGAGGAAGTTAGAAGAAAGATGGAAGGTTTTGGCACATGCTGCTGCCTGAATTTGTTTTGAATCAGGATACAGCCCAAACTCAAGATGCAGCTTAGGAAAATGCTTGTTTTTCTTCTGTGCATAGCTGCTGAAAATGTCATAGGAATAGTATTTGGTAAAGTAATTAATTAAAGACACCAGCTTTCTCTCTGCCATTCCAAATGGACAGACACGCACACGTAGTTGTCATCACTGCTGACTTGCTCTTCTCAACTCACAATATGGACCATTATCAGTCAAACCTTGAGGCCGCTTGAACAGACAATTAATTACACAGCCAAAAATGAAAAATGGCTTAATACCCCCTATCATCAACACATAAAAGAGAAAAATGTTGCTATTTGAGGAAATATGCTTTTCTTACTCTCTATTTTAATGCCAAGATCCCCATTACCAAGCATGAAAGAGACTCAAAATGCCACAAAATCATTGAAACCATCAATAAACTGGACTCGTGTTCCAGTGTGGCAGCACCCTCACTCCACCAATCATGCCATGGGCTAAGGATAAGGAGGAGATAGACAGTACTGAAATGTCTCCAACCCCAAGAACACTGCAGAATTCTAAAGCAGTTAGAGTCTGAGAGGAAGAGGTTTGCAGCTTTCCTGATAACAAGGTCTCTGTTTCCAAGACTTTGCCAAGGTAGTTTGTTTCAAACCCTGAGGAGCTGCCATCAGTTCAGAAACACAAATATGGAAACCAATACAGAACAGAGCTGAGGTCTGGAGTCCTCAGCACCAGACAGATGTGGACCTGTTAGGATGGCTCCCGAGGAGGGCTACAAAGATGATCAGAAGGCTGAAGAACAACTTCTATGAAGTCAGGCTGAGAAAGATGGAGTTGTTCAATCTGAAGAGGAGAAGGCTCCAGAGAAACCTTATAACAGCCTTCCAGTACTTAAAGGAGGCTTATTTAAAAAAAGGGAAAGCAACACTTTACACAGGCATATAGCAACAGAAAAGAGGGAGGGATTTTAAACTAAAAAAGGAGAGATTTAGATTAGATATTAGGAAGAAATTCTTTACTGGGAGGGTGGTGAGACACTGAACTGGTTTGCCTAGGGAAGTTGTGATGCACTCCCCATCCCTAGAAATGCTCACGACCAGGCTGAACAGGGTTTTGAGCAATCTGGTCTAGTGAAAGGTGTCCCTAAGGGCGGCATGTGTGTGGAACCAGATTATCTTTATGGTTCCTTCCAACCCAACCCATTCCATGATTCTGTGATTTAAGAATTCAGTCCCAGCCATCTGTATTACAAAGGCAGTGTGATGTCTTGGATCAAATGTTGGAACAATGTTACACCAAAACTCCAAAGTTCCCATATATTATCTTCTACACTAGGTCAGGAGGTCATGGATGCAGGGCTCTGGAAGGGTACATTAGATGTATCAAGAAATTAAATCTTCCTGCCAAATTTCTAACCTTCAATAAAACAAAACAGTGCTAAAGTGTTCCAGGAAAAGAAAGATTCACAGGTAGTTTGGTCTTCTCTGCATGTAAATAAAAATATATTTTTCTAGACTAATTTTCTGAAATAGCATTCTTTAATTTCATCCAGAGTGATTGTTATGGCCAACGTATACCATAAAATTTTTAGCTGGAAAATATAGTAAAGTTCTAAGCAGTTGAAATAAATTTAAAATTACAAATTTTTTTTACTTTAAAGAAACATCCCATTTGCTTTGAACAATTATGCCACCTATAACATTGCTAAAAAACACAACGTGCAGGCCAATAACATATATATTTCACAATTTTTTAAAATTAGAATGGAACACATTTACTAACATGTTTCCCACAAACTACTTATACCCTCCTCGTGAGTTACTGCAAAAATTTTTCTACCTAAACTTTAACAAAGTTATGTGTCACAAATTGATCCAAAATAATTACATTCAATATTAAATTGGGGATGGGATGTTGTTTCTTGTAATTTCCAACGTTCTTTGAATTTATGGCCTATGCACAGTAACACAGGATCATTGAATCATTTGGGTTGGAAAAGACCTTTAAGGTTATACCAGTCCAACTCCTAACCTGCATTCCCAAGTCCATCACTAAACCATGTCTAGGTGTCTTCCAAATGCCTTTAGGACTGGTGACTCAACAACTCCTCTGGGCAACTTGTTCCAATGCCTGACTACCCTTTCAGTGAATAAATTTTGCCTAATATCCAATCTAACCCCTCCCCCCAGCACAACTTGAAGCTGCTTCCTTTCATCCTATCACTTAATCTTATTGAATCTCTGACAACTGGCAAGGAAAACATGCAAGAGGTGGATGTGTGAGAAACAAAATGAAACAGATGAGAAGTGGGTAAGTTCTATACCTGAGATATTTGGAAAAAGATATACCTTAAAAGAGATACTAGGATTTTTACAGCATTTTAATACTTCTCTAAAAGGGGATGTAATATTTTGTGATGAGCAAAGAAAACAATGCCCGTATTTATTATTCTCTTGCAAAACTTAACCTGCAGAATAGCTTTGCAATCATAACTGTCACTGTGGCTCACAAGTGTGAGCTAAAATTTCCTTGTTTTATAATGTCTGGAACAGTTTAAAGCACAGTTGGATAGCTGCTCCACCTACACCATTTTCCTAGATTCTAAGGGACACCTAGCACTTGTCAAACACCTATACACCTACCTGTCTCTCTCTTTTTGCTAGTTCTGCAAGGGTTGTTTTAAGCACCTTCAACTCACTGGTAACTGCTTCTAACATATTTTTGGTTTTTTCTCTATCTTCAGTAGCTTTACGCTCCTTTAAAAGAAATTCTGATTTGGCAGACTTGAGTTGTTTCTCAGCTCTTTCTTTCATTCTTTCCAATTTGCCTTGAGACTTACTGAGTTCCTCTATTGTTCTGTTCTGCTCCAAAGTTTTGATCTGCAATAAGATAAGGAAGTGTTAAATTTGTCATGCTTTTTCATCTAACTTGAGCAAATAATAAAAATATCAGGAGTAATCACAAATAAGCACTTTAGTGTGATTTCTTTTGGGCTCTTCATGAAATCATCACATGAACAAGTGAACTGAAAAGTTATTTAGGGAGACTGGCCTATTTCAACACAATTAACAAAAATATTTTTCCTTCAAAGAAAGTTAATTCTCTACAGGTTTTGTGAAAAGAGGTATCTGGACAGAAAAGAAAACACACAGCGAGGGTTCATTCTCTTCCAGCCCCTGGAAAATAGTACTAAAAACAGCTGCCAAATGTTTTGTTGGTAAAAATGGTTCAGTGGGAACACACACGTAGTTGTCTATTTCACTCCATCAGCCACAAGACACAAAGTCACATAAAATCAATCTTCCTTTCTCTTAGTGGTGGCAAGCTATCGCTGGCTGCAAACTAATTGAATTCACCTAAGCAAAAGCAGGTAATGTATTACTACTGCAATGTAATGAAACATAGAAACAACTAAAATTTAGAATCTTGCCTGTTATATTCCCCCCATATCTATCAGAATAGACCTTCTGTGAGTAACACATGAGAAGACACATGACCGTCATACCAACAGGAAAGAAAGGGATGCATATATTGTATTTTTCCTCTACTAGCCCAAAAATTTACATTGTGCTTGCAGATGCTACTTTGCATACCAAGATAAATTGTAAAATACTCAAAACATTGTACTATTATACTTGCTTTTGCCACCTAGATTTGAGCAGTTCTCCATGAACACATTTATTTTAAATGAAGTCCAGCTGTATCCAGCTGGAATAGAAAAATGGATAGGAGTACAAATGTAATCTTTTAACTCACCTTAAGTTCACTGGTTTCAGAGAGCTTGGCTTTGAGATCAGTATTTGTTTCCCTTGCCAGATCAAGCTGCTTCTGTAGCCTCTCTATCATCTTATGTAACTTTCTGACAGCAAGATTGGCCTCATCCCTTTCCACAGCTAAAGCAGCCCTTACTTGCTTCTCCTCTTCCAGTTGGGTTATTTTCTGCCGCAGAAGGTTCATGTGCAGCTCTTTGTTTTCAAGTTTTTCTTTCTGAGCCTTCAACTTGATTTCCAAACACAAGGAAATTTGAAAAAATAAATGTGAAAGCCCATGGTATTACATAATTGCAAATTTAATCCTCATGTCACATCTATAACCTGAACTCCTTTTCCTCTCTTGAAAACTTTGTGAAGAAATATCAGCATATATACCCCAACTTGATACCCTTTGTATTACCAATTTGCTCTGCTTCTCTATTGTTTTAAAGCTTGGACAGACCAAAGTCCCAGCTCTATACCGTATATCATATATCCATACCAGCCTGACAAGCCTAAACCCAAAAGATTTCCCTATGACATAACAGAATGACAGACAGTTGTTTGACTAAATTTGAACAGACTTGTTCCTGTAGGAACAGTTCTTGTTAGAAATGTTACAATTCTTGGTGAAGTACAACCAGCATCCTACTAGTTTCTAGAGAAGTTTGTGTAATGTGCCTCCCTCCTTGGCAGATCCCTTTAGAAATAAATATTCACAGCAGTTGTTTACAGAACCATAAATGTGTATTAAAAATTAGACAAATATAGAGGTATAAACATCCATAACTTCACAATTTTTTCTTCAGAAGTTGTGAAAAGCAGTATCACGTTCAACTGAGTGGTGGGTTTAGTTATTTCAATATACAGTCTTTTTGCACAGTTTGCAAACATTCACTATCTGGATGGTCATGGACATCTTTGAAATTCCTTACACATATACAGTCTGCTGCCTCTAGCAAGCCACTACAAAAACACAGCCATATGTTTATCTCTGAATGGTATGTCTTTTTGGCATACCTTCCTTCTGAGGCTGTATGCTGCAGTCTTGTTCTCAACCACTGCATCACCTTCCAGTTTCACCAGCTGCTCTACCCGGGCCAGAATCACATCCATAGTCATATCAAATCCAACCTCTGCTGCTAGACTATCCAGCTTCATCTTCTCATTAAGCTGCTCCAGAAATTTCAGATACTAAGATGTGGAAAAGTGGGTAGAAGAATGATAAAACTTCATTAGAAGTCATAAAAGTCATAAATTTAAAAGCAACCCCCATTACAGTGGTAGCCAACAATATGTAGCCAGGTACACTACAAGAAATAATATACTGAAAGGGTGCAATTGGGCACACTCCTGACACAACTGCACATTCTCCATGTGTCCTTTTTCCGTCAACACTTACTTTGTTACTGGTTTACTGGTTTAAGTTACTGGTTTGCAAATTGCTTTAAAGGTTATTTTAATTGCGTCTCCATCTGGTTTACTGGTGTGAACACATACAGATCTCAAATATTATTCAATCAAATTTTTCCTTCTTTCATCCTACCCTACCAGATCTTTAAAAACTGCTTTAGTCTCTTGCTCTCAATTAACTTCTCTTTGAAAAAACCCTCCTTCTCACTAAGAACTGTTTCCCTCGGTTTCCTCTTCCTTCTGCTGCAAATCATTACGTACGCAAAGAACCAGCAAAATAAATAAAAATAAAAAAACACCAACAAACCAGTTTCACCATTTGTTCATTAGCAAGAATACCTTTTTGTTTCATGATACTTCTGACTCAAAAAATTAAAAGCAGCAGCAGAAGAAGAAAGCACTGCAGTTATTCATTGACAGAAAAAAAAATCGCAAAAAAGTTCTCTTCATTGCAGCAAAATCTAGAGAATAATTTAAGAATCTAGGGCCACATGTTATTCACAGAGAAATCAGAGCAGAAGAAACAGCTCCTTTTTCTGATTTTCTCCCAATGTGATGGATGCTTCATTCAAAAAAGTTATTTTATCATAGTCTAAGACAAAATAAATAGCATAAAATTTTTGATTCCTCTAAGCATCAACTTTGCTAAAACTTTGCTTTTCTTAGCTGCACTGTTTGGCTTTCCAGGTACTATGTCATTTTTCAAACTCTTTGGTACATGAATGAGTTATAGACTAACAGTGTGTTCATTCATACAATTAGACAAAAAAATCCTAGCAGCCATGATTGTCTAATAATATAAAAGAATCAAAGACTACAAGATCTTGAGAGATTGCAGACCAGATGATGTTTTAGAGAAAGACACAGAGATGAGAGAAATTTTGAGATCAGAGAATAATTGAAGGACGTCTGATGGGATACTGACAGGGTCTTATTTTAAGCTGGTTTTGGGGTGTAGTTTGATTTGGGGGGGTTGCTTGGTTTTTTGGGGGGGGGGTTTGGGTGGTTTGTTTGTTTGTTTTGTTTCACAGAAATGGACTTGGAACTCAAAATCTTAGCTACATCTTCCAGCTGCAGCTTTTGGTCAAAGAAGAGGTATTATTACTCCCTACACAATGCCTGACTTTGCTAATTCTCATTACGCGCAGTGCTCCAGGAGACCAAAGCAATGCAATGAGCTGTGTCTCTGCCTCTAGTGACTTCTGTTCAAAAGTAAATTATGTCTGCAACTACTTTTTGTTTCTCAAGCTTTAAGCCATCTTGCATCAGGTCTCCAGTTAATAATTCCTCTTCCAAGTGCTTCAGTTGATCGTGGAAATTCTCAGAACACTTTTCAGCTTTCCTGCTTCTCTCCAGGGCTTCATGGTACAATCTGGTTTGATTTTCCAAAGCTTCGGTCAATTTAGCTAATTTTGTTTTGAGCTGAGATACCATCTAGGGAGCAAGCAAACCAACAAAGCATATGGGATTAGGTGGGAAATGCTGGAAAGATATGAAAGATAAATCAAAAAATTATTAAAAATAGGGCAAAATATCTATCTTTAAAATATATGCATTTAAAAAGTTAAAAAACAAAATCTGTAACCACCAGCAAAAAAATTGCAGAAGTGGAGAAATCCAAAACTGAACAGCAGATATTATAAATAAGATGAGTCAAATGATTAAAAGGTATTGCTATATGTTAAAAATCAATACAAAGTCATTCAGACACAAAATTTCCAAAGATGTGGGCACAGCACCAATACCTGGCAGTCATTCCTTTAAATAAGCCAAAGAAATCACTATTTTGTTGAGGAGTTGATTAGAAAAAGCATGTAAGCTATTTAGAAAATACATGCAGAATGTAGGGGAGAATGCGGGTAATTAAGTCTTAGAGGAGTGTTCCCAATTGGAAACTCTTGAGCATTGTTTAAAAGATTGCGCTTAAAAAAATAGTAATAATAATTAATGTAATCTAGCCAGAACTCAAGGTCAAAAAGGATAATATTTCAAAACAAGCAATAGAACAATTTTGAAAAAATTTCTAATTCTTCACTGTTAACTTTACAACACCTGCTTACGATATAATGGATTTTAAGTTGTAAACTATTTATAAATTAAATGCTTGAAAGTATCTGGTTACACTACTTCCAAATACTGAAAGGCAGTTCTATACACAAAGTTGCTTGTTTCCCTCTGTCTTCTTCTTACTGTCATATAATTATTTGGTTACATAATTAATTATATTGCATTTGTAACTCAGTTTTCAGACACTCATGTCCAAGCAGCCTCTTCATTTTAACCATCTTGTTGGTTCCTGTTAATAAAATCAACAGTAAGTACATGGAACTCCAGTTAATTTTAATGACAGTGAAAGGTTTCCAACTCAAACTCCAATCAAACACAGTTTGCCCCCAACTAGCCTAAAAAACACTGAGAAATTACTGCTGTTCATACAGTAGACAATACTAAACAATAATAAATCTGCAAGAACCCACAAATATATTTTATGCTTTTTTGCATCTCACATCACCCAGCAGGAACAAGAGTTTCAGCAATTTGTTCCCCCAGAGATGTGCTGCTGCCAGAGAACCCAGAGCCACTTTATCAGGGTACAGAGTGGCTGCAAGGAGGTTTTAGAGGCTTCAAAGGTCCATAAACATGAGAAAGTGAAGGACCATACCATAGAAACAAAGCAGAAGCTGTCATTTTATCATCCTGGTGTAACTTTCATCCCTGGCTTAGGGACAACCCACAAGGCAGGCATTTCCTAAAAAAAGGTTGCACCCTTGTTACCCACCCATGCCTGATCCATCATCATACAAAGGCTGCATTTTTGGTCCTGCAGTTCTGACCTCCACAGCTTCTCATTCCTATGACTCATGCAGCTTGATCAGGCAGCCTGCAAAATTAAAACCCCCTTCCTGCTTTTTGTTTCAATGTGACTACTGGATAATTTCAAACTACAACCATTTTACCTATGACACAGAGCAGGGTGGGAGCATGGATCTGCTGGAGGGTAGGAAGGTTCTGCAGAGGGATCTGGGCAGGCTGGATCAATGGGCTGATGCCAATGTATGAAGTTCAACAAGGCAGAGTGCCAGGTCCTGCCCTTGGGTCACAACATTGCTACAGGCTGGCCAGAGTGCCTGGGAAGCTGTGTGGTGGAAAAGGACGTGGAGGTGCTGGTCAATAGCTGGCTGAAACTGAGCCAACAGTGAGCCCAGGTGGGCAAGAAAGCCAATGGCACGGGTTCTTGGTTTTGTTTGTTTAAATGCTTCACCAAAATGCACAGAATATTTTCAATAACCCTTTCCAGCCTTGGACAGAATACAAAACCATTTGCTGTCATTAAAAACTGTCAGCAGGAGATGCCAGAATTTCAAAATCTGGCAAGAATAGTAAAGCTAGCTTTCAGTGGCTCACTGAAAGCAGCTTTGATTTAGTGCGTGACATTCAATTATATAAATAGTCCTCACTCACAAAATTGATAAATTGTAAACAAGCAAGTGAGAAACTTCAGTGCAGTGTCAGGACACTGACATTGGTCAGGTTGCATTCTGACTCACTTTCCTCCTGAACTCTCCCTTCTCTATCTATACATTCAAACACACCTTTGCAAACACTACTAGCCCAAATGCCTCAAGCCAGAGCCTTCCTTTTACCTTCTTTTCATGCTGAATAATGTTTAGCTGTAAGTATAAAAACACATCTTTAGTTTTAGGTGCAGGTTTTGAGGATTGGAGGGAAAGAAATTGCCTGTGGCAACTCATCAATTATATCTGCTTTGAGAAAGAAGACAGTTCTTGAAGTCACCATTGTAGCAGCAAATCCATACTTGTTCACAGGTTTCACTAAATCATAGCAACCAAAGAGCCACCTTTGATGTCTGCTGGCACAGAAATCAAATTTCAATGTTGTAACTGAAAGACTATTCCAAGTCTTTTCTTCTTAACAGCCTCTACTATTAATTTAATTTCTGAATTCATCCCGATTAGTAACACATAGATGCTTTCCCCCTGCTACCGCAAATCAACAGACAACAAAATTAAGGTTTCTGTAATTTCAAAACCTAAGCAGAAAGAATCAACCCTCTACCAGATGAATAAAATGAAACATAACCCAAAGAGAATAAATGCACACATTGGGCAAGTGCAGTAGTTGCTGACTTACTATTTCTTTATTCTCCTCTTTGCAATTTATTTCTTGGATCCTCTCCAAAATGGTCTTCTCAGAAGGTTTAACTATTGCAGATCCACAGCTGAGCAGGGTAGCAATTTCTTCTTTAAAAGCCTCCAAAGAGCTCTGAGCAATGCTGGCCTCTTCTCTGCTGCTCTTCAAGCTTGCATCTAACTCCCTGGAAGATTTCTTCAGATTGTGCAGTTCCTGTTTTGAGCTGTCCAAAGCTTTCTGATTAACAGTCAGCTTCTCTTGGAGGTTTCTGATCTCCATCTCTAAACTCTGCCTCTTTATTATAGCACTGTCAAGATCCTAAAGTGCATGAAAAATTAAACAAGATTTTTAAAATCAGTTACAAACCCTCTCCACCACACACAAACTAAGGAATAACTCAGGAGCAGATACTGCAGACAGAGAAACCAGGACCCATATTCCTCATATTTGCTCAACATCAGGGTCTCATAGGGGAACTGCCACTGAAATTGATGAAAACCTGAAGTCTGCTGTAATCACACTAGAAATTAACCTCTTATATTGGTTTGCAAAAAAGAATACATAAATAAAAAATTGAGGTGAATGAAACTGAATTTTTATTGTAAAACTATTGAAATCTGACTTTTCCATCCAGATAGCATGACCTGAAAAACAAGCAGTGAGAAAGAGAAAGCCAAAGTACTGAGGAGAGGAGAGAAAATAGAATAGAATAGAATAGAATAGAATAGAATAGAATATTTCAGTTGGAAGGGACCTGCAGTAATGATCAACTCCCACTGCCTGACATTTCAGAGCTGACCAGAACAATAGACACAATCTCCCTGAATATAGTGATAAGAGGTGATCTCTGAGATCAGCTTATCTGAATGTGATAAAAATTCCTGAGATTACTTATTCACAGAAATGAGAAGTGAGGGACAAGACAAATCAAGGCTTGGTTGGGAAGGAATAAAGTATAACCAATACATATGTATCTGTATCAGTTGTACATAAATATTGACCTAACAGGTCAGAGCAGACAGAAAGAATTGTGCACCCTGACCCATGACACCAAAACAAATGATGACAGAAAAAATAAAGAAAAATAATCATTTAAACATTAAGAAATAAAATCTCATGTGTCTCTCCCTCTTCTTCTCCCATATGAAGAGTGCTTACACATACATGTACAAGAAAAATACTTGCAGCAAGACCAACAAGTACAGCAAAGACTAAGTCTTCATTTCTCAGGACATTTTCTGATTGGTAAGAACAAATGGAAAAGAATATTATTTCACACATGACCAAAAGGAAACAATAATATTTTACCCATGACACAAAATTACTACAGAGGAGGAATATTTACAGAGATTCTTCTGGAGGTCTCAGTGGTAAGTAGAGGCTCAGTAAGTGGACTGATATGAGTTAAGATTGTGCACACCGGAGTTAAAGGACTGTTCCTGGAGCAGTTATGATTATGGTGATTATTTAAGGGTCTCTCAAGGTCTGTGAGTGCTTGCTGTGGAGCATAGTATGTTATTTGTGTTGGTGGAATACCTGCCAAACAAGCAGTAAATTTGGGAGCATTTCTGTAGATCAGTAGGGAGGGTGATCAAAAAAAAGGAGTTTGCAAGGCACCTTTAGAAAATAAAATAGAAAAATATGATACTAAAAATACTAAAATTTTTAATAGCTGTGAAAAAGCAAACATGCAAAAACATAAATAAAAACAACCCCTGTCATTTAGGAAATTACTTGTTATTAGACCTTTCTGAAGTAATTTTAGAATTGTTTTAGAAACAAATGTTGGCCTGATTCCTTGCCAATATCTCTTTTTTATTCTAGACAAGTCCTATTAATAGAAAATTCCCACCTGTGCTCAGAACTACATTATGGTAATTACAGCAAAGAATAAAGAGTCATTTATTTCAATTACAGTTTTCAGCAGTGTGTATTTTTCCTTTCAGAAAGGCCATGCTAAAACGGTTTGCCAGTACCAAGGAGCTTACCTAATCACCATCTTGCTAAATTGTGAACAGCTGAAAACAAACATAGTTTATTCAAAAGATCAAGGTATAAAATTAGGAACTGCAAGCCACCAAACAGTGGCTGGGAAACTGTTTGGCAGAAGAGGACCTGTGGGTGCTGGTCAACAGCATCTGAACATGAGCCAGCCGTGCCCAGTTAGCCAAGAAGGCTGATGGCATCCTGGCCTGGATCAGCAATGGTGTGGCCAGCAGGAGCAGGGCAGGGATTGTCCCCCTGTACTCAGCACTGGTGAGGCTGCACCTCGAGTGCTGTGATAGTTCTGGGCCCCTCACTACAGGAAGGACATTGAGGGGCTGGAGCATGTCCAGAGAAGGGCAACAGAGCTGGTGGAGGGTCTGGAGCACAAGTCTGATGAGGAGCAGCTGAGGGAGCTGGGGGTGTTTAATCTGGAGAAGAGGGGGCTCAGGGAGACCTCATCACTCTCTGCAACTGTCCAAAAGAAGATTGGAGCCAGGTAGGGGTTGGTTTCTTCTCCCAGTTAAGAAACATAGGAAGTGGGCCTCGAATTGTGGCAGGGGAGGTTTAGATTGGATACAAGGAAAAAATTTTTCATCAAAAGGGCTATTAAGCACCGGAACAGGCTGACAAGGGAAGTGGTGGAGTCACCATCCCTAGAGATATCTGAAAGACTTGTAGACAGGGCACTTAGGGACATGGTTTAGTGGTGGGTTTGGCAGTTCTGGGTTAACAGTTGGACTCCATGAACTTATGGGTCTCTCCCAATCTAAATAATTCCATGATTCTCATAATACTGACACCCCAATCAGCAGCATGGTCTCAATAGACTAAAGTCAACTACACATACATATACAAAAAAGAGCCCACTTTACATTAACAGTAATAAGAAGGTATTAAACAGAATACAAGTGTTTTACAGATGAATTCTTACAACAGCTGCACCTCCAGTTACTACTGTTATGCCATAAGGATTGTAAATTAGTTTGGTCTTATCTCCTGTCTTCTCAAATTACTCAGTCTGGAAATATCTGTGATGCCTGCTGAAACCTGTCTCTAATATGTATTTTCTTAATCACATCTTCTAAACAAAAATAAAGCAAAACTAAAAAAATCCAGGTTCTGAGAAACTGATTCCTGTATTTATCTGTTGGGACAAGAAAAACCTAAAATTATTTGGCTATCTCTCCTAGAATCTATTTGGGTATATTCAAAATGCAGCCATGTCTCTCAAATTCAATCAAAGTCCTTAAATAATGTTTTCATATTTTAATTAAATCTTTTCATAGATTTTTTTATTTTAATAAATTTATATTGATTAGAAACTACTTAGATTAATTTTGTTCATTAACATAACAATATAAGCCAATATTGAATACTGAATAGTATTTTCTCAGTTAATTTTGCATCAGTAGTACATGCAGATATATTTGTATTATTTAAAATTGCTTGCTTACACTTCAAGTATGTTCTTTAAAGATTTTGCATGGTGCACATCTTTGCAAAACAGATGTTTAAAATAGCACTTCAGAGGGAAATCACAAATATTTCCAGGTTAAATCATCAGCAAAGATGTGAAACAGAACAAGACAGTTTACTAGTTCTTGTGATTCGTCTGTGGCAATGCTATGTTTAAATTAATATGGAACAATGTATGCATCCTCCTCTATACTTTAGATAAATACCATAGAGGAATTTATTAAATATTAAAAAGAAACTTGGTTAAAGTAAGTAAGACGTTTTAGAGGCCCTACAGAACTCTCAAAGAATGTTATAATTCTCTAATTATGATTATCATAATCAGTAATCACTCTCTGGAAATACAGAAAGAAAGTGCAGGTATTCTGATTCTCAATCTAGGAATCTGAGCAGGATTTAAAAGTTGTTTTTCATCAAATATGAATTTGATATTCAATGCAGCCATAATAAAGTTGTGCACAATATTTACAGATTTCCAGAAGCAAAATCTTACAATATTCTATCAGAAACATGAGAAATTCAGAAATAAATAGAAGAATCTATACAAAAATAAATAAAAATAATATATTAGAAAAAAACCAGCTTCTTGAATTACTTTTTTTTTTACTTTTATTAGTTTGAAGAATTATTGGGGTTTTATTCTTTTCTGCTTGATATTGTCATGCAGTGAGAATGAGAGGAGAACAGATAAAATTATTGTTCACTTATTAATGTTCCTCAAATGAAGCCCAGCTAACTGCAACAAATACTCAAGTATCATACATGCTAAAGAATATTTTAAATACATTAACCTTAAAGTGTAATTAACTGGCTTTTATTTTATTCAGTAAGAGTTTTTGAATACAGTCAGCTACCTCCTCCTGGGACATTAAAAAAATAGCACCTGATCAAGAGAAGGAATTCACAGGAGTCCTAAAGAATGGGAGTGGAGAACTACCTGGCAATTTAAACAGGCAATTATCCAGAGGGGTGGCAGGGAACGGGGTGGTGGCCAAATCTTGGTGGAGATGACTGACAGAACATTTTGATGGTTTCTATACACTTAGGAAGATTTTTAAGAGAAAATTTGGGGAAATGGGCTGCCATCTCAATCTCTAATACTGAAGACAGCCAAAATGTTTGTCCCTGAGAGCTGTAGGCACATGCAGGCAGGAGTCACTTGTACTCAGCCTTTGCTGGGTAAATTCAGCTACAGGCAACTCCATTAATTAAGTCCAGAAAGCTGCCCAGAAACACACAGCCAAGTATGAGTCTTCTGGCACGGGAACAGTATGGATTTCTGCTTCTCACCTTGACAGAGGAACATGTCACAACACATGCAACTCCATTCATGTGCTGAAAATGTGCAGCACGAATTACATGGCAAAGTCAGACTGACTCTATGCCACTGGTGCCCCTCCTGTAACCAAGTCAGACACCCATCAGGGAACAGGGGATCCCACAAGCCATACTTTACATGCGAGGACTTAAAGCATTGTTTGTTTTTCTTTTTGTTTTCTTTTTCAATACTAAACTTCTCCATAGGCTTTGTGAACACAAAATCTTCTCAACAAATTTACTCAGTGTCTGCAAATCTAAGTCACTAAACTGAAATTGCACTGGAGGAATCTGCGGCCTCTATGCAGATGGGGCTTCTCAAAGGCAGTGCTTTTGAAAGGCAATGCTAATCACTTGAAAGATATTTATTTAAAATTGGTTAAATAAATTATGTATTTGGCACATGCAAAATAATGATAGGAAAAAATTTTCAGAAAACTAGCTCAACTTGGTAAATGTTTTGGAAGTTAGAGCAAACTTGAAAAAACAAGACACAAATGGAGCCCTGATCTTGGTTTAAAAAACCTTCTGATTCTGGCTTCCTGGGTAAACTACACTCTGTTCTTCCTCATACACCTGTGTTTGAAGTGAAGCATGAAAACAAAATGTTCTCAAAAAGGACCTGTTTGAGTTTTTGGTGCAGGTTCTCTCTCAGTTCCATTAAGTCTTAGAAGACTGCACACAGCTTGGCAAGAACTATTTTCAGCAGTAAGTAAAATTTATGACCCTTGTGGTACTTACATTTATCTTCCCTGCAAATTCTTTCTTCTCCAGAACATGCTGCCAGCTATTTCTCATCTCCTAAGTATTTTGCTTACAACCAAATCAGAACACTATATCCTTTAAAATGTATGCTGGGTGTCGCTTTTTCAGGAAAAGAGGAATGCCAGGGGTGGGGAAAATGCCGTATTACTTTGGAAAACTCACTTGCACAAGGTTGCCTTTATGTTAAAAATTCCTACAAACTCAATCACACGCAACTCAGATACGTACTTGGTAATCTAAGTTTCTTCTCTTATTTTCTCACATTCCAGCCATCAGTTTTAACCACACTGTTTCACCTGCAGGAAATCTTCATTCTGGCTTCACTAAACTGCTTCCTTTCCACAGACATCACTCAAAGTGCAAAGCAATGAGGAAAATTGCTACAGAAATGCACTTTGTTCATCCATCCTTTGAAATATGCCAACTCTTAATGGGGAGTTCTCCTGGAGCAACTCAATCCTTAAATCACATCCTTTTCCTTCACAAATCATAGCTAAGTGAATTTGGTGAACACTGGACTTCAAACTTAACTCACATTTCTCATCTGATGATCCTTCCTGCTGCACAGATTGTCTCCAAGGTTTCCCAACAGTGAAACAGTGCTTTCCTGCAAGAGCTATCCTACTGCCTACAACTTTTTGGGTATAAGCCAATGGTTATGAAATACAAATTTATAACGCGGTGAAAAGATAATCTAGGGTGTATGGAAGCCAAGACACTTCACCGTCTGGCACCTTAAGAGAAAGAATAGTGTCCTATCAATTCCTTTCAATTTCTCATTAGAATTTTTGAAAAACTGAGTAGAAAAGTTCTCAGGAAACTTGCAGTACCAGATAAATGTTATGCAAAAGAGCATTTTTTTCATCACTGCATGCTTGTGCCTCAGATATTAACAATATACACATTCATTTATTTACATGATTGTGCAACCACAAAACTACAGCACTAAGAAGTAAGCAAAAATAGAAATTTGCAAACAGCATTGAAAGACATCACATCTGCCTCAGATCTAGTTTACAAAATGTTATTGTTTAATCTTTATATCTCACTTTCAAGAAGCTTTTTTCCTATTGAAAATTAATTTGAAATTTCAAGAAAACATTTGAAAACCAGAAAAGCATACAAGCCATGCAATTATGTACCTTAGTAAGTTTTTCCATGTCTTGGTAGTATCCTGCTGCCTTTTTCTGCTCCTTGGACACTTCTGAAACTAGTCTCATGATGGTTTCTCTGTTAGCTTTAGACTCCACCTCATGGACATTCACAGCTTCTTGAAGAGCAGCAACCTGGTCTTTTAGTGCCACATTTTCTTTACATATTTCAGAGACCTTGAGAAATAAATCAAATATGAGTAGCTTCTTAAAAGCTCTTAACAATTAAAAATATTCATCCCAGTTTTACCTGCTCCTAATCATGTCACTAAAGACTCAGTGTTTCTGGTGACCTCTAGGTCAGACTTATAATGGCAATCTACTGTTCCTTTAGACAAAGAGTAGAAGGACAGTCAAAATCAAAGAATCATATTCTCACTATAAACCCCCACCTTAGCATGATGTGGTTCAGATTGGCTCCCTCACAGACTTTATGATGTGTTAAACAGGTGGAGAGCTACTGCTGCTGCTGCAGTGCTTGGCCGTGCATATCCGTGAAGCAGCTCAGGAAACAGACCACTGCATCTACTCCATGTGAAAAGCAAACCATTTCAGCCTGCCTTTTTTAGATGTGTGCCTTACACTTGGAACAAAAAAGCTGCAATTCACGCTCAAAACTTTTTAAGCACAAGAGGTTTGAGTTAGTAACAGATATTTCACAAGCACATTCAAGGACAGGGCCAGATACCTGGTGTGCTGCCATTATGAGCAGCCAACACCTTGGAAAAAGGAGTCCTTTCCAGGAGGATTCTGGAGCTGTTTTGGTACACTATGCTATTTCCAATCAGTGGAATAGATGAATGTGGGTACTTCAAAGAGTGAGCAAAAAATGTACCCTGATTCCTACTGGCAAGACTAAAACAGATCAATTTTGTCTTGAATAAAACCACAATGTGGAAAAGAAACTAAACAGATGTGCCAAGACCCCAGAAAAACTAGGTCCTAAAGCACAGCTTTCAGCACAAATTAGATTTCCCAACTAGATTTATGACTACATTATTAAAAGATATGAAGATATGTTTTTAAAAGCTCTAATTATTAATTATTATAGCATGCAAGGGTGCATCTTGCGTGACTCTTTTTAGAGCATCTATTAAAATTTCAATGTGCCTGCAATATTATGTAATATTATGGAGGCATACACTCACTGTGGTACCTGCCTAGATAATCTTGATTTATTAAGACTGTAATCTTGCAATGACATGAACATAATGAAATAAAATTTTCCCAAATAGCCATTGTGCTCCAAAGTGAAGAAAATTAAGAGATCAAAGAATAGCCAGAAGATGAGTGAAATGCATAAAATTAGAATAAAATGTCTTTCAGCAGCATTGATAGAATGCTGCTGAAAGACATAAAAGAATAAAAGAAAAATATTCTTTCTTTGCATAAAAGAATATAGAAACAATTTTTTTCTCCTAAATGGAAGCTTAGTTTTTGGAACTTCAGAAGTATTCTGAAGAGAAATAATAAATTTTTATTATTAAGTCTCAGAAACACTACAAAGTTATTTATAGCATTTTATTACAGGACAGAGTAAGAGCTGTTTTAGGGCATGTCATTTCACCTGTTCATATTTAATGGTATGTCAGCTCAAAGTAAGAGTTAGAATCTAGCACTACAGTTTACACATTATCTGTCGACCTCCATGTTAATGTTTTAAGGAAAGTTTTTAACTGAATATCTAATCAGTGCTGGTGGGAACTACAAGCTGATAAATTATGCAGATAAGAGCAGACTGAGTTCACTGAGGCCTATTAGTGTTCAGCACCTTTGAAAATTAGTCCAGTATGAAAAAAAATCTGTCTTTAAATGATAGCACTGTCTGCAAACCATAATGAATACAAAGATCTCTATCATTTGCTTCACTTCTGTGACAAATTGATATTTTTCCTATTAAATCACTATAGAGAAGCATTTGCCTACACAATCACCTTTGATGTTATATATTCCTGTGGCTTCTCTTTTTCTCTGATGTCTATGCCCAAGAATCCAGAAAGATCTGCAAGGAGCTCTTCATAGGTTTTGCTGATTTTAGAAGCTTGAGCTGTGTTTTCTTCACAGTCATTCAAATATTTACTAATCAGAAAGAAAAAAAAATACACACATCAGGATGAATGTTCCCTGAAAAGGAATTCTAGGTAAATACATTGTCCCAAGACTATTGCTAGCTTCTGCATACCACCAAATGAATTTTAAAAGTTACATTTAATTCTCTATATCTGTTATGTAACACATATAAATTTTGCTGTTGCCTTGTGTAAACATTTCTTCATCTTTGCTTTTGATCAACACTTAAAAAAATCTTCTATGATCCCAGCACAAAATCTGAATAAAACATTCTCAGCACAAAATCTGAATAAAACACAAGAACCTAGTGACATGAATAAATAGTGGCCTCAAGACACTGCAAGTGGAAAGTGCAAGCAAAAGCTTAGAAAAAGTAAGGGCAGGGGAGAGTGATCAACTATTAGCAAAAATATGTGTTCACATCCCCTCTCTAAAGAAGCTGACAGAGATGATTAACAAACTTCAAGTAAAGAGAAGCCTTTCTGGACCAATGGAAGTGTTAAGACATCCAGAGTACCTGTACAGGGAAGTTTACCAGCAGAAGCAGAGATGGGAGACACTACATTCCAGTACAGTACTCAGAAGAACTACTCATGAAAGGGATGCATTTAAAAAGACAGCATCTAGGCACTACCACAAAAGATACGAAAAAAGGGAGCTTTTTGTCAGCAGTTTCATCACTCAACCAGTGCCTATCATGCAGATGCATATCCCACATGAAACATGTTCTCAGCCTTAAGAGCAGGTGTCAGTTTGTAAATACAAGAACAACCAACCAAATAAATTAACAATGCATTTAACTCATTAGTATAAATGTGATTACATTCCTTCCCTTGCCAGGGACAAAGATGGGTCCAGCAAACAAGAACCTCTATAGTCTGATTTGGTAGGAAACACAGAAAAAAATCTTGCTCATGATACTAAAACACACATCCCTTGCCAAAAACTACAAAGAAATAGGTTGACAAAACCAGCCCACCAAACAGAGCTCAAAATGACCACTAGTGTAATCCAAATGTCAACTCCAATACGTCTCAGTAATACCCACAAGTGAGGTACTCAGTGATAGAGTGCAAGACATGGTAGATAGGTAGTGGTAGATTTGCAAGACAAGCTATTGTGCTTTCATTTGAAAAACAAGGTTCTTTCTAAAGCAAGTTCTTCACTCTAGAATAAATCAAGACCTGAGATGTAACCAAATGCGTGTCTAGAGCAAATATTTTATTGAAACTCATTTGCTTCTCAGAGCGCAGCACTATTCTCAGTTTTCAAGGTGGGCACAGTGGTCATTGCTGGAGTCATTCTTTTCCATTTCTGATTTCTTCCTCTCTAGGCTGGCAATCAAACACAGCATCATTCCATAACCAAAGAGCAGCATGAGACTCCAACAGCAGATGTACAGTGAGTGCAAACACAGTACATTGAATGCTTATAAATCAGTAAGCAAAACAGTCCATGAAAACATTTAACACATAACCTGAGGAGGGAGGTTAGCACAGCTGCTGAAAATGCTGCAAAATGAAAGAGAGTGGCATAATAACAGAGAGGAATGGAAAACACTCATTACTGCTCTGGACATTGTGAGGGCAGTTCCACATAGTACTGCACAGCACACACCATGAGCCAAAAGAGCTCTGCCTTCTGCAGCAGACACTGTCCCTCAGAACACAAGAACCCTCTGGGCACCTTCCTTTCCTCTGTAGCCCCAACAAAACTAAACCATGAGATGATTGCTAAACTGTTGTGAGGAGGGATATGTCAGAAGTGAAAAGGTATTAGGCTCAGACATGCCATATATGTATGTTTATATGTCAGAATATTATATAAGATTGACCCCCAACCCCACAGCTGTTCTTTGGCTCTAAAGAATTGAGGTATCCACTCGCAAAACCATGCCTGCTGCTAAAAATAAGAAATCTGAAGTACAAAGCACTCACTTGATAACTTTACGAATAATCTAATTACCTGCAGGAGGGCCGTAAAGGTGTGAGCACCTAGAAAATAGGCAGTCAGGTACAAAAAGTAGAACACAGCTTTTTCACAGTTTTGCTAGCTCTTCAGAACTAATGAGCATAGAGAAGTGAAGGAAAAAGAAGAAGAAAAAAGCTTTTGACTGTTCACACTCTAAAAATACCATGGCAATAGACGTGTGGAGTAGAAAAGCACCTTTTTCAATAGGAGAGGTACACATCCTGGAAGCCAATCACAGAATACACCAAACATTCCTTACTATATCCCCAAGGTATAGAATGTAAATATGCGCATGAGTGCTGGCTTGCTCTTCCCTTTCATTAGTGGTTTGCAGTGAAACCCTTTTCTGAGCACCTAATTAGGATTAATCCTGTGCCAAGTACTGCCAGGGTGGCCAGAGTAAGTGACTGAAGTTCACTGAGTCGACACACTGGTTAGTATGAAGTGACACATGCAACCATTAGCTGAGGACAACAAAAAGCTTTGGAAGCAAACACTGCACATTCATGAGCAATCCAACATGTTTGTTCCTTCCAAATGAGCAGACTCAGTATCCCTGTATCTCTGCCCTTTTGCCAGAAGCCCAGTGGAACACTAAAGGTGCATAGTGAACCAGAGCTGGGATTGGTAGAGGTGGAAATTCAGCTTTTTGTTTTGCTCACTTCTCTCTTGGAGCATTCCTCTGGTCCTGATCACCATGCATCAACACAAACAGAACAGATTACACAAGTGTTGTGTGCCAAAGAGAGCAGCCAGGACTGCTCTAGGAGTGACAGCAGAGATTTATGCCCATAAAATTGATTGTATCACTAAAATGGCAGGCGAGTATGAAACACAGTATTCCAGAACTTTTCTCCCAGTGAGTTAGGCAAGCAAACAGGATAGGAGGTTTTTCTTCCCTTTTCTTCTTCTTTTTTATTCTTTCCTACCAAAAGAAATACCATTTTAAAAAATTAAGATTCTTACAGCTGTTATGTAAGACTGCACTCTCCAGGGAGGGCTTTTGGCAAATCAGCTGGTAATAAACAAGTGCACTTGCAAGGGTTTTTTCTAAGTTTTAAACTTACTTAATTATGCACTTTTAATGCATAAAACCTGGCAGAGCTGTGCAAAATACTGATTTGGGAAATACAGGTGTCTGGTAAACACTCACCTTGCTCTTGACTAGACAGTATTGACAGAGTCACAAATATTAGTCTGATAATGGGCAGAAAAATCCATTATAAAAGTCTAGGTGTCTATTAACGATTTTGGAATTTAAGAGCTCAGAATATTTTCATACCAATCAATTTTGCTATGAGTCTCCATCCCACAGACCCAAAACATGGGCAATTATGTAGAACTGAGAGATCAGTACTCAGAACAGTACAGTTAAAGGATACTATCTTTTATAGGTTTAATGCATTTCACCTTCAAAGTACAAAACATTCAAACCTCCATGTATGGTCTAACAACTCAAAACAAAATTCAAATTTCAACACCTTCCAAACACTCAGGCACTGTAACAAAATTCATAACTGCAATTAGGTCTATCCACCAACTTATTGTTCTGTACTGACAACTGTACCATTCAGTCATCACGCCCCAAAAAGTTGTTTCTTATCTCACATGACTCTTACTTCAGTTTGGCACTTTTCTCATGAAGCTCCTCCTTCAGCTCCAAATTTTCCTCATGTGCCACCTGAGCTGTCAGCTCAGCCTGGTTTTTGGAAGCAGCGAGCACACACAGCTCTTCCTCCATCTCCTGGATTTGTGTTTGCAAAGACAGGAGGCGAGACATCAGTCTAGCATTGTTTTCCTTACAGCTTTCAGCTTCAGCCTTCAGCTCTTGAAAAGAAGCTTCTTTAGAGATCATGCTCGACCTGAGTTTAAGAAGCTATAGATAGAAAAGGAGAAAATTAATGAAGAACAGTTTTCCCAGCCTGAAATAACATGACAAGCTTACTAATGTGACCAGAAATATATTTCTATCACTACAAGACTGAGCAGAGAGACACAACTTTACTTTCATGTGACTACAAAAAAGCGATGGAAGAGGTTTGCAAAAACAAAAGCTACTCTTGGGTAACACAATACAGCTTTCCAATATAACAGCTCACAGGAAGATAAGTTTATTTACTAATTCAGAATTTAGGAAAAGTCTAACTTAAGTTCTGCTGCACAACCTAAACTCATGTCTCCTATGTATCTGCATTACAGCAAAGTTATTGACACCACTATTCCCTCTTTTTTTGCCTGTTGCCTGCCTGCTTCCAAATCTGGTGCTCAATTCCACAGATAATCTGGAGCTGCAGGGAGCTGTAACAGCAAAGTATCCTGCTATATGAATGTGGAGCCTTTTGAGGGTTTGAGGCATATTCAGAGGCAAGTAAATTCTTGGAGCATTGTGTGGTAGGCACCCTCTTCTCATCTTATGCAAATAGTTATTTGGGGGTATGATAATGCAATTAAATGTAGCTCTATTTACACAGAAACAGCAATAGAGCCTTTTAAGGAAGGGTAGGAGGAGGAAAATCTCTCTCAAATGTTAAAGACCTCTTACAGGGATGATGCTAGAGCTTTCCAAGAGTTTATGAACTTCAGTACATTTTCCTCTCTCTTTTGTTAAAAATACCATTTTCCATTGAACTATTTCTGCTAGAAGCTTCTCTAGGAGACTGTCCTTGAGGAAGACTCACCAGGCAAACAAATTTTTCTTTTTTTTTTTATTAGGAACAAGTAATTCAAAGTGGACTTTTTTTTGTCTCAAGAAATATTAAGACATGTTTCAGCTTTCGTTACAATTCCAATTAAAAGAAGCAAGATGCAATCTGAAGGACTTCTGTCCTATCACGTAAAATTAACAGACAAATAATTAAGCCAAACTAACTGCTTTTCATGATGAGTGGTAGAACTTCTAAATTGTGGCAAACATTTTAAGGCAAAAACATTTAAGACATTAAACTGCAATCCAGGACAATGGGAAATTCACATCTCTGTTGGAGTCTTTCAGTATGACCAAACCCAAGATACTCAGAGAAATTCAGGAGGCTGATGAGCCAATGGAACAGCAACTGCCTTGGAAAAGGGAAGTCCTGCTTCTCCTTCCAGCCATGCATGCCTGTCCTCTCCCTCCCACCAGCTTTGTGTTTGTCTGACTCCCCCAAAAACAACTTCAATAACAACTGATAGAGAATAGTTCACTTTTTCTCTCACAAAGGAGAAAGAGAATCACAGAGCAAAGGCTAATGCTGAGAAATCAGGTGGGAGCATCAGCCTTGCAGCAGTAGCACAGCCTTCAACAAGCCTGTGCTTCATGTGCTGGTTTATCAGACACTCTGGAGCAGCACTGAGTTCAAGAGAGGCAGCTTGGCTTCTCCCCACATTTATGGGCTTCATTTCCATACTCCACCCTCCTGTTTGCGCTAGAAGGAGCACTTACACGGCTACAAGGTGAAATAAGATTGGGAAACTGATCTGGCTAAAAAGAAACTCAGAAGGAAAGGAATTATTTTTGGATTGCATCGACACAACAGTGCACCGTAAAAACTACAGATACATTGTGCCGGCACAAGGGGTGGGGCAGTGTGGGGAAGGAAATGAGCAGCTGAAGGAACAATAGCATTGCTTTGCTTGGCAGCTGGACCAAGCTATGGTATCTTAGAGTGTCCATAACCTTAAAATTTCTCTGTGGTTCAACTCCCCGTGTGATATTTTTTCATCTGTCCATTGTCTTTGTGGTCAGTTCCAATAACAGAAAAAGCAAGAATAATCCCATGTCGTGAGTTTTACAGAGCACTCAGCAGAAAAAGGCTCTGACCTCAGCTGGGTCATGAAGGTCTTTGTTAACAAGAGCATGAACAGCTGCTTTTTTGACTATGCTTTTGCAAGCGCTGTCTTGAAAAATCTATAAATCAGTCAGATGTTCTGGCAATAAAGCCATTCAACATTTCCAGTAATAAATTCTTTGTATGAGAACATTAGATTCTGTATGGCTTCTTAAAATTTAAATTTAAACCACCAGTCCTGGATAAATGTTAAATGTAGGGGAACCCTGCAGTAACTTCAGGATCAACTGTTCAAAATAAACCTCAGCCAATGGACACTTATGGCTGTAGTTCTGTATGTGAACAAATGTAAGAATTTCATGTCTTCCAAAGGCAAATTTTACTCCACTTCGAAACTGACCACTGCCCACAATGCTGACTTAAATCAAATCAATTTTAACCAGTTATACGTTAAAAAAAAAAATACTTGTGGAAACAATGCAGTGCTAAAAATTATCCTGTAATAAAGCCTCTCCTGAGAGGAAGAGTAGAAAGAGTATGTGTACGTATTCTTCAGCCTCTCTACCTACAATCAACCCCATTAGCACAAATACAATTTCACTGGTGATGAAAGCAGACCAAGTTTGGGGAGCTAGAACTTGAATAAAAGGAGAAAAGGGCTAAGATGAGCAGCTAGATCTTAATTCATCAGCAAGAGGAGGATATCTATCTAAATGTTTATACAACCACAATTTAATTAATTTTCAGGTTTAATATAAAAATATTGCACTTAGATGATGATAAAAAGCTCCACTGCTTCAATCTTCCAAATACAAACTTATAATCAGTTCTTGATCACCAAAGAAAGCAAAGTAAAAATCACACAGACATTCTAAAAACAAAAACCCAAAAGTCCTGTAGCAAAAGCAAGTTTCGGACTTTCTGCAAGCTTTCTATTCTCTACATAAGGTGACTGCAAAATATCCTCAGGTTTGGAGAAGGATTTGAAATTATTTTTAGAGGTACCTCTGACTGGGCACAGTCATACTTCACTGAAAGTGCTGCAAGTTCACTTTGAGCAGTTTCAGCTGCAGCTCGATAGTGATTCATCTGCTCTCTAGTGACGGGAATATCCCAAAGAACGCAATCATGAGGTTCCTGTGAAGGCAGAATCAAGACAAAACCATTAGACATCACATTTTTTGAACATTTTTGCTTCAGTGCTTTTTTGTTTGATTGCTGGTCAAGGGCATTACTCCAAATGTTCCAGAGTATTATTCCCAGAGTAACACGCACTTACTGAAAAATAGGTTAAATAAACACTTTTCTACAAGTCATCAATTTCATCTCCAAATTCAGCCACCAACATCAGTGCTAAAGTAAGATTGTCCCCCTCAGCAATCCTATGACCTCCCACTGTTTTCAGCTCTGGCTATTTCCAGCAGTTTCTATATATTTAGTAACATTCAAAAGGTCCCTTTTCTACAAACTTATCCAGTCACTCTTTCAGCCTGTAAAAACTTTAACCCAAAGGGAGTCCTCAGGTGTCACTTATGCAAAGAATCGCTCTGGTTTTTAGAGTTCAGTTTTACTGCACATCCCCTCATTTTTCACTCAGATGAAATGTTAAAAAAAAGCAATGGCTATCAATCTGCTCCATGGTACTCATGATTTTTTAGATTTCTATCATATCTCACCTCCACAGTCTCTCTACCAGGTTGAAGAGCCCATGCCTTCTCAGACACTTGTATCTGCTCCTCCAAGTCACTTTTTGGCTTGCCATTTGTTTTTTTACTTCTAACCTTTCAAGGTTAGAGGTCCTTTTGAACTCCATCACTTGGACACAACTTCAGCTTCCTGGCTGACTCTTTCTCAACCCAGCCATCACCATAATGGCTTCTTTCCATTCTTTTTCAAGTCCTGATTCCAGGACAAGCACTGCCTCTGCCTTTCTAGTACAGTCTCCTTCACACCACTTGTACAACACTTTTAACTGTGCCCTTTAGATTCTATAGTAAGTTTTCTCCTTTTTGTGGTGTTCTGCTCTTCTACAGTAGAGCAGGAATGCACTGGATTTCTTGGCCTTTATTACTTAAGTCTTTCGAGATGAAAATTCAGACCTGAAGTCTTGGTAGAGTTTCATTACAGAACTTTTTTTTTTTTTTTTTTTTTTCTTCTTCCCACTCAATAGTAACTAAAACCAATGAAATGTAACCTCTTCAGAACAGAACTAAGTTTAGGTTATGCTGGGAGCACACATGGCAGAGAACTGAACATGAGATTTGTACTCCATCTTCTCTCACATAGGACTGAAACAAAACTGCAATCCTGGTACACTTGGGTATGAATTACAAAATCAAAAACACCCCCAGAAAACTGCTGGTGTTGGAAAAAGACATTGTGATGGAGACAGAGACATTGTCTCTTTATGCTTTTCTGCATCAGCATCAATTTCCAGGCTGAGATGAACTACAAGTTCAACCCTTACCCATTCCAAATAGGGAAAAAAAAACCCTGAAGAGCTTTCCAAATATGTGAACATCTAGTAAAATAAGAATTTACCATGCAACACACGGAGAAATCCCTGAGGAATAAGGAAAAACTACTAGCTTAGACTGCAGCAGAAGATAAATCACCTTGGATTAGTTGCTATAATATCACCGACTCTGTTCTTTAATCTTTCTTCCTTGTGCTAGTTGACACTAGATTAGACCCATCAAGTTTAATTGCATTCATCTTCTTCAAAGACACTCAGCTGTGCTCTTCCACAAAGGAGTTGCCACTCTCATCGAGCCAGACTGACAGATGCAGAGAACTCACGGCCACACAGAACACAATCTTGGAGATAAAAGGGCTGCTAATTTTCTCCACACTTTATCACTGTTCTGAGGGAGGGAGGGAAAGCATGTGCCATCTCCTCGCTGCTTTTGTCTTGCTTTTGCTTCACTCTGCTTGTTTCATATGCACAGCCACATGAAATTCTTTAATGTGGAGGGCATTTTTCTCATTCTGTCACACACCAGGGCTCCAAAACCATGGGTGGGGATTCCAAACAGTAACACTGGGTATGCTGGTTATGAATGTTATTACATTTGTAGTACTGCATGAATATAGGTTTTTCCTTTTCTTCCCTAAAAAACCATAACTTATGACTTCACAGAAAGAAGTAGTACGTCTCAAAACTGGTGAAATAAATACATTTCAGAGCACAGCTGAAGAAAAGAAGTCCCCATTCAGCAGCAATAATCAATGTAACAGCTTTAGAGATGAAACTTCCAAAATCCATGTTTTTCATACAAATTAGATTTTTTAATGTTGAGCACTTTAAACATGCAGCTACACACCCAGAAGAATTTAAAAGAAATTTAAATGAAGCCAGGTGCCAAAGTCAAAAGGAATTAGTGTTCAACTCATGTACAGTCTTAGTGAGATTTACTGAGTCAGATCTCTGCATCCTCCAATGCCTTAGTAAATATAAAACTAATCATGGTGGCACCATGCTAGGAAAGTTGGTATTATCATCATACTTTTGGCAGGAAATAGGCATGCTCTGAAATTAATAGTTCTCTATGTTTCTGTGGGTTGCCATCAGCCAGTCATAAATCTGATCTTTAATCAGACCTATCAGACAACTCCATTAAATTGGCATGACTTAATTTGTAATGCAGATGTGGCACTTTTCTATCCATGGAAAAATTCAGATTTTTAATGTTTAATGAGTATTATGTAACCTATACTAATTTTTGTTAGGAAAATAGAATTAATGAAGTGTTAAAAGAATTAGAGAGAGTAGACAGAAGAAGTCTTAATACATTAACACTCAATCAGCCCTAAATAACCTAGGTTTTGGGCATTTCTCCCACATTTTTTTTTTTAAATCTCTTTCCACTTACCTGCAAGAAAATGAAGCTTTCATCTAACTTCATATGCTAAACAGAAGCTAAGCCTTTATTTACAGTACTTAAAAGCAATATCTACTTGGACCTTCAGTTTTACTAATAATTAGTGGATTGGGTGTTCTTTAGAAGATCAACAATATATGGTGATTTTTGTTATTGTTGACCATTTTTGTTTTGACTTTTTTATCAAATAACTGCCTTTATCTCCCTGGAATCCAGCCTTTAGTTGGAAAACTTCATTTGATTCAGAAAAAAGAAAACTACAACAGCATTCAGTGGTTTTATACCTATCCACATACTTTGAAATCAGCCAGCTGTTAAAGTCACTCCCATCCTGCTTTTGGCAGCTACTCTTTTATTTCTTGCTGTTTCTCATTTCAATCCTGCCTAATGCCACTACCACTCCCATTGCCCATACACAGCCAAAACCCCTTTCCCAAACCATATAATTTTTAAAAACCTTATTTTGAAACAGAAAGCCCCAAGTAGGCATCATTTAAGCACCCATCACCACCCTGAGTGACTTGTCAATGCACTGCCACAGCCCGTACTCAGGGCAGGAATTTCTTCTTCCCATTCCCAAAGTACCCAAACACACTGGGGCTCACATACCAAAAATGATGATTCACGAACCTTTGCTGATTTCATTCTTCTTTTGCTTCTACAGAACAAATGGGGAGAAGAGGGAAGAAAAGTTGAAAATTAAATAGATTTATGATATGATGTCACATTACATTGCTTTTTTACAGATATGCTTTACTTTACTAAACTATATCATAGGTTACCATGAGCAGAGTTGGGCATGAAAGCAGAACACCATGGGAAAGTTCCTTGAGCAGCCTCTGAGCTTGGATTGTCTCCACAGTATTAAAACATACATCTGACCAAAACAGGCACCTCCACGTTGACTTGTCCAGGATACATTCACCAGCTCAGCTACACAGTCAACTTTCATGCAGTGATTGCTTTTCTGGTGCTCCAAGTTTTTATTTCACCTCTCCTTTCATCCTGCATCTCTTCTACACTGATACATTTTAAAAGGATCTGAGCAATAACACAGGATCTATCTCAACTGAAATACATCTCTTTTTTTCTCCCTCAGATGTTAAGGTAATCAGTGGGCCCTTTTCACCTACATATTTGTACAGGACTTGGTACAGTGGTTAGACTCAGTGGGCTGTTCAATGATTTTTATAAATCCCATTGCAATAACTGTTAACATTCTGAAATCAAGCAAAATGAGATATCCCAAATCTTCAATTTTTTTTTTTAAGACAAATGACTATTCATGATTGTTTATGTGATAAAATTGTTCCATGTTCTGAAAATACAATGCAGCAGCAAAGTTGATTATTATTATTAATATTATTTGCTGCAACCAGAAAGAAGATGACATTCAGCATAAAATACTGGAAAGAATGGGTAGTTGAAAAATTTTCACACTTGGCTACTGCAGATTTTTCTTGGTAGCAGCAGCCAGCCAGCCAGCCAGCATGCACAACACCTCAGAAAACCACCACAGCTACACACAACAATGAGCATGAGAAGGTTCAGACACTATTCCACAGTGACTCAGATTTTGGTAACACATACAAAAACAGACTACAATGAATCACATAACCAATGAGGTTGGAAAGGGCTTCCAAGAACATCAAGTCCAACCTGTGACCAAACACCACCAGTCAAACAGATCATGGCACCGAGTGTCACTTCCAGTCTTTCCTTAAACACCTCCAGGGATGGTGACTCCACCACCTCCCTGGGCAGCCCATTCCAATGTCTAACCATCCTTTCTGTAAAAAAATTCCTCCTATGCCCAAGCTAAAACCTCCCCTGGCAAAGCTTAAGACCACATCCTCTCATCCTGTCACTGATTAGATGGAATAAGCCAACTCCCCGACTGGAGTCACTTCAAGGGATGGGAAAAAAAGAGTTCAGCTTGTATGTATATTTTGGGTCTTCTTTATAGATAATACTTTGCCCAATTTGCCTATCAGACATCTCAAAATGTATTGATAATTATATATTAACATAAATCAAAATTTGCCAGTAATATTTCACAACTATTTAGTTCTGTCACTTGCTCTTGCACATTATAAAGTGCCAGAAACACCCAAATACTTTTGATCACTATCCACACAGTAAAGTCCTATTTCCCCTTGCTGATTCCTTCTTGTAACTAGGCCCAATTCACTGCTTGCAGTATTTTTTTTTTTGTTATTGTTATGTTATTTGTTATTTTTGTTATGTAGTGTTTTTCTGCATTATGTTCCAGAATGTGTAGTGTTCCAGAAACATGTAAAACTACCTTAAGTGTTCTCAAATAAATTACCAAAGGGATTTTCTAAATTCCTTTCAGAAGGGTACTGCTCAGCTCTACCCTCCTCCCTTTGCAGTAATCATTGAAAGGTATTACTGAAAAGATAAAAATCACTCCTGCTGTTCATCTGCTGAAGAGGCCAATTTCGAGCTTGATTAATGGCCCAAATGAAAGCTTCATTACAAGCAAAATTTTAGTCTTACCCACTGCTACTACTACAAGAAACAGTTAGAGCATTTTCATCTTTTGTTTTTCTCTTAGGATGAGGTGACTTTGCATCTAAATATAATAAATACATTTAATGTGATGAAAGACAGCAGTCATCTGAAGGCAATTAGAGAGATACATCACCTACTCTAAACATTACTTAACATGCTTTCTGGTTGACTTCATCCTTTGTCTCTAGGGACAAATTAAGGAATTTGGAACTCCCCTTACACTTTCTCTCACAGCTTTTCCAAAATGATTAACAAGCAGCTGCTGTGTTTATTCCTTAAACAATAAAAAGGGTAATTGCTAAGACAAAATTAGGTGCTTATGCAGGGATTTGTGCAAGCAATTTGTTCTACTGTTTTTACTTCATCAGTGCTAAACAGAGTTAAATAACTTCTGTAACAGAACTGCTTAAATGGCAGATTTAAAAAATAGACCGTCATGCAATGCCAACAGTTGCAATTTTCCTACAACGCCTACTATACTTTACTGCAGTCAACAAAATGCAAATATTTTAGAAATACTTGAGTATATTGGTATATACACAACTAAAAACTGATTACTGCTGTAGTTTGATTGACTGGTTGTACGAACAACCAGTTTTACAGGGTTTTTTACATTTTACGAATGTGTAATTTCTAATGTGTTTTTGAGTCCCAAAATCAGCACTCACTAACTATGTGACTTTGAGTTGGTTAAAAGGTAGAGGAGGTTGCTGTCAGCTCTGTCACTAAGCAGTGCTAGCAAAAAGTTTGTAATTGGATCATAACAGTTGTATTTAATATAATAATGGCAGTGGGTTTTGCCACTGCAAATTACCAAAATTCTGTATTTTTTTTTGTCTCAGAACACAATACAGCTTCATTACTAAATTGATGTTCAACTATTCAGGAGATAATGAACTTTTACACAAATAAATAGTTTATTCTTTGGAACACAAAAGTGTTACAAGGTTCCTATTATATCTTTAGTACAAGGGTTTGATCTTTCTAAGCAATACCCTCTAGTGTCTCCCTTAAAATCACATCAAAGCCAGCAAACCAGTTTCAAAGGAGGAAGAGATGCAAAGAAGAAATTCTTAGATAATTATAAATTCCTGCTCTGTGAAAGCTACTCCCTTCTGCAGCACTTAGTAAAAAAAACCTTTCTGCCCTTGAACTTGTGAAGATAAGCTATAATGATCAGCTGAACTTCATGGGGCTTCAAGTGCACCACGCACGGACCACCGGCTACAGCTCTGCACCTGCAGGAGCTCTGTTTGGGGTTGGGGTTTTTTGTTTGTTTTGGAGTTTTGGTTGGCTGGTTTTTATTTTGTTCGGTTGGTTTTTTGGGGGATTTTTTTTTGGGGGGGGGCGGAAGGGGTGGTGTTTAAAGGCGAGATTAAATTGAATAGTGCAAAGATGATTTGCAAAGGGGGTTACAGCCGGCCTGTGCCAGCTTCTGCAGCAGCACCGACAGAAAAGGGGGAAGGAAGGGGGCATATTTCCAGAGTTAGGGCTTTATTCCCTAATAGAAGAGCTGCCCCCCAAAAAAAACCCAAGCCCTAACCACGCCAACCCCCTCGTCCCTGTCTGCCCTGCCCCGTCCGCCCTCGGTTACCGCGGTTCCGCCGCGCCGCCAGCCCCGGAGCCGCCCGTGGCCGCAGCCGTGCCCCTGGCAACGCGTCCGGGACGGGGAGCCACCAAGGGAGGGCCCTGGCGAGGGAAGGGGGGACAGCGCTGCAAGTGACAGCCTGAAAAAGGGGAAGAAACGCCGGCGTTTGTTGTTTTCGTTTGTTTGTTTTCACTTCAAATAAGCATTTACTTGAGATAATTTGCTCACATTTTCCACCCTCAAAAAATGTCAGCAGGGGCGAGCGGTGCAGGCGGCGCTTGAGCAGCGGCTCCTGTTACCCAGACAGGCTTTCCTTCTCCCCCTTGGAACCTGCCAAAGGAGCACCCCCGCAAAAGCAGCCTTCCTTGATGGCTGCTGAACTGCCTCCAGGTGAAAGAGCACCTCCTTCTCTTCCTCCTCACCTTCCATCCAGATAAGTGGATAAACACGGGAAGAGAGGAACTGAAGGTTGCGGGAAAATAAAGTTAGACCTGCAGGTGTATGGGGGCTGCACAACGTTTTCTCTGAAGATCCTGTGAGCTTTAATCAGCTTCTGGGGACAGCGCCATCGCACACCATTTCTGTATTCAAAAGTCAAAAAGTACTTCAATTTTCTCAGGAATGCTGACTTAACCACTTTTTCCAGAGAAGAAAATGAAGCTAGAGATAGTTCTAATTTTGTTTGTCCTTGTCCCTGTGTGCCTGATACCATTCCACTGCTGTTGCCGAGGACATCGATGTCCCCAAGCAGAGGAATTTGCCAGCGTGGCTCGTGCTGCTCCAGGGTAACCTCTGCAATCCCAATCTAGTTTTTTTGACGGGTTAAATTTGTACTGGACGGTCTTACATAAACCCAGAGGAAATCTGGCACATATTTTACTACTCACTGCAAATCGGAATAAAAATTACCATCCTGGATTTGTCCAGCATTTGACTACAGCCTAATCCGTCCTACTACTGGAGTGGCGTGCAGATGCAGGATGGAATGATTGTGAAACTTTGTCCCAACTTTCCTGAGCATGTGCTCGAGCACAGTTCCCCATCGCTAGTCCTGCAGTGCCACGGCTGGGTCGGGAATTACACTTCAGCTGCTTCTACATCCTTGGTGATGGGGAGAGAGTGCTTTTGCAGCTGTATCTCACCGCAGATCTATGAAGTTATTTGCCCTTAAAAAAACACACTTTATTCTGATGAACTGTAACAAGAGTAACAACAAAAGAGAAAGAAGAAAAAAAAAAGATGAAGAAAAGTAGAAATGTCTTGTAACACTCTGAAAAAGAGCAGGTGCAATATGTACTCTTCAAGCCATTTGACTGAGAAAAAACTACCTTATTACAAAATGCTCACACTTTAAGATGCTTTACCCTTTTTTGCTAGTATTTAAAAGTAGAGCTCTCAAAAGAATTTCATGTTTCTTTTTCCTTTACAGGGACAGGAAATACTTTAGGAAGGGTTAATTTGGGATTTTTAATTCTAAATAATTTCAAGGACTCATTTTCATTAATCACATTCTTCACATTGTTTTTCATAAAATACACGGAAAGGATGTTCTCAGCCTTTCTGAGCAAAGAAAAATGCAAATCTCTTGAATGTAGGTACCTAATAAAGCCACACTAATTTTTGAAAGAAAAAATAATTTAAAAATTGCTATGAATTTTGCCTTCCATGAAAATGCTCAGTGTTGAGAAAAGGTGCTAAAATTAATTAGTGTTATGAAACCCCAGTTCCAGTACACTCGAAAACATACCAGCTGATGTTCTGCAGGTGTCTAAAGGAGAATGGATGTGTAAAAATGATTTCAAAGCCAAATGTCATGTGATGATGTCCCTGTGACAAGCACATGTGGTGGGGGTTATCAATCTTCTGAAGGAAATAACCTGGTTTTATAACCCTAGACCTCCCCCCTGGACAAAGGCGGTGGTGAAAGGTGATAGGCATATGGGAGAACTAATCAAGCTTGGGAAAGAAGTGGGAATCTGTGTAAGTGAAAGCTGCTGCCGAAGATGCATTAGGTCATTTTCAGTTTGAGAAACTTAAACCAGACACAGAGTCCTTGAAAGTCTAAACTCAACCCATGCAGCTATTTTGCAAATGCTCTGTGTGTGGATCTTAGGTTTCCACATATGTATGAAAACTCCCTGATTTGCCCCAAGCAACTAGTTCCTGCTAATGCTTCCATCACAATCCAGAGAAGTAGCAGCAAAACTTCCAAGGGCCAATCTAACATCATGGATGCAGTCAAAGCTGTGTACCCAACAGACGATGGCAGTCAAGTGTAGCTCTAATTCAGGATGACCTGAAAACAAGAATACAACCAACTATGGAAAAATGGGGATGCTCTTTGTTCACATAAAGATACTCAAGCTCTCACTGCAAGTTGTAGGCCCTTCTCTGTCTGGAGGAATTTACCTGTCCCACTCATCTTAGCCCAGGGGTACACATACTCACTGAGAGGAAATAGGACCACTGCACAGGTTACACAAGAGTTACTGTACAGAAGGAAAAGTAGGTGGAAAGACCCTTCAGCTAGCTTGAGGGAGCACTCCTGGACCCTAACCCTTTCTCCAGGAATGGTTCATTCTTTTACACAGATCCTAGACTAAAATTAACTATTATGCATGTATATAAACCATCCAGAACTCAGTGCACTTCCTGACCTATGACAATTAATGGTATTTTTTGGGGAAGTGGGAGATAAGAGATGGAACTTATTCCAAACACAACTGCATGAAATGCATCATCAGGCCTTTCATCAATTAGTCATTTGGAAAGCATCACCCTTACCATGGTAGTGAGAGACTAATGAATTAGTTAAGATTAAGATATTAAAAAAAGCCCATAGTATATATCTTGATGTACCTTACCTCAGCTTTTAATCTTTTATTCATTAGACTTGGAAGAAGTAAGTGGAATCCCAGGAAAAATAAATTTCTGCAAGGATGAAAATTTTTCTTCCCAGGGAGTTTGAAAGATTATAATTACGTCACTTACTGAAAAGTGATAGAAAAGAAGTAGCACACAAGTACTGAATATGTTTATTCACTCTAAGTTATCGTAAGAGGACATTTTATATTTCTTTCACAGTGGAAAAAAAACCAGATGAGCTAAACCTCAAAAAAGCATTGTAAATAAAAACCCTTCTCACAACATTTCTGCAGAATTCACAATTGCAAAGCTGAGGCAGAATGTGCATTAATCCATAAGCTAATTCTTAATTCATGTAAAAATACATGTAAGTGGACTTCCTATAGAAACAGAAGTATATCAGCAAGAATAAAGATGTACAGAAGTTTTCAAAACCTTTTTTAGGGAAAAAAAAAACCACAACAGAAGCAAACAAGAAAACATAAATAGTCCATGTTACAAGATGTTTTTCCTCACATGTGTTCTGCCACTAGCATATGGAAAAGAAAGAAGACTACCACTTTAACCAGCACATTCTCAGTTTTATTTTAAAATCCTTCAATAAATGTTCAGTGAATTTCAACTTACATTCTGCTTTAAATAAAAATAATTACAAGCTTTTGTTCTGTAATTTTGGGTAAACAGGAAGCTGGTAAGCAAACAAACTTTATTGAAAAAAACCCAACAGTTCTGTACAAGATTCCATTTTGGAATTTTTATTTTAGACACAATTAAGGGTTTCTTTTTAGATTAAAACCATTTCATAAAGTAATTTTCATGCAACAGAGTAAACTTTTTTCGTATGCTGTTTGACAGCACAGGAGATAAATGTTCACATGGAACAGGTTGTTAACCATGAATGCAAATAACACTATGAACTTCAAAGAAACTATTGCAACAACAACAGTTAGGGTTTATGGGACATCAGCAAGGTGTGTAAACCAAAGTGCTTTGGAAATACTTTAGTTACAGCAAGAGTAACACCAAAATATTTCCATTTTTGCTGAGAACACATGGAGCACTTATCAATTCTAGAAGTGATTTTGGAAATGACACCATCAGCTGCAATAACCTTATTAAGTAATTACCAGATACAATTAAGAGATTCTCAAGTATTTTTAAGGTTTTGAGATTTTAACAGGAGTAAAAGTAGAGTAAAAACCAGAAAATTCCTTCTTATTGCCCTGTCTTGTTACAGAAGAACATTTTATGGTACCTATCTCTTGTATCTGTATCTTTCAAAACCTCACTAAATAAATATGCTTTACAGGTTTATGCATAAAATCTCTTTCAAAGAAAAAAAAAAATTAGGACCTAAGACCTGAATTATTTTGTCTTCCCCAGCCACTGAAATAGCATAACAATGTCTCACTTGCACAAAATTATATAATTTATGTCAATGTTCTTACAAGCTTCTACTCATACAATCAATTATTTTCCACATCAAACTATTTATTTTAAGAAACCTTATATACACAAGAAATTATTGTAGATATCTTAAATGATAACTTATCAACTGTTCAGACAGATGTGTGTACTGCCTTTCACTGTGCCTGTGACATTAGTTTCCTCCTATTTCATCGGCAACGAAAGTCATCATCAAAAACTGACTTACAAACAGTAGTTCAAAAGGTAGACGACAAAAAAAAAAAAAAGATTTTTTTGCTGTGGTCCTCAGAACTACTGAAATGCCTTTGGCTTTTGCCATAAATATTCAAATGGCATATGAAATGAAAATCTCAAAAATTTGGATGTACAAATCAGTAGCTCCTGAGTTATACTCTAGAAGCACTTTGGGCAATCAGTTTTAACACAGATGTACTGAAGGAACTTTCTTAAATACTCAAGTAAAAACAAAATGTTATATTACAGCACATGGTATTGTTCTAACACATGCTTGAGGTTATGTTTTTAAATTCCATGTAAATGCAACAGGTTCATGCTGCCATTTCATGAAGCTGTATTACAAAATGTAATTAACACTTAATAGCTACAAAAGCATTTCCTATTTTTAAGTAAACTGTAGCAAACCCATCAGCAGAGCACTGTGCCTCATTGGAATATGTCTTCACAACTTTCTTGTGTCATGGGAGACCGTAACACTGCATTTACAGCAACACTGATGTTATTTTTTCTTCTTTTTTTTAATACAATCAATCAAAATTTTACAAAAATATAGCCAACAAACATAAAAGTATGCTGGATATTCAGTTCTGCCTAGAGATAGCACTTTGCAATTACAGCTATAGAAGTCAAGCATTTGGAAGTTTTGGCTGTGCATTCCTTACACATCCACATAGTCACCCTGTGTATCACATGAACTTCTCTTTGTGAGGGGCAAAAGATGGAAAGTGCACTTTTAATCAACTGGAAAATAGAACTATTTTTTTTCAGCATGACATCATGTCATACATTAGCATTCACATGCTAAGTTAGGAATTACATGTCTTGTAGTAATCTTAATAATTCAGGAATACTGAGCAAACACAGCTGCTCAGTAATTGTATTGATTTTGTATTTTGTAGGACTGTATTTATCATAAATTCATACTATTAATTTTCCCTGATCTGCATTGTGAGTTCCCAGAAGTAGCAGCCTGAAAGCAACCTGGGCACAGGGACACATTAACAACCAGTAAAAAACTAAATCAATTTTCTCAGCCTGTATAAGGATTGTGTAAGAGGCAAATCTATTCATCAAGGGTGGTCTCAACAGTGGCTTTCTCTTCTTGCCCATTATACACTTTTAAACCTCTCCAGCAAATTCAGTCAGCACCTTACAAACAATCTGAGTGCAGGCAAAGCAGATTTCGTCCCCAATTCATTTTGTCTCTGGAAAAGGTATGATGTTCTCATTTCACATATTCCACAACTTCCAACTCTCTGTTCTTGACCCCAAGTTGTTGCTTCAAACTGCATTGAAACAAGTTTAACAGCATTTTCAAAGATGAGACATTGAGGCTCCAGTGCACAGATTCATGGTGTCGTTTACATATTTTATCAAAGCACTAAAGCTGGAGCACTGCTGAGCTCTCTCCAGTCAGAGAAACCTTCAGCAGTCTGACCTTCAGCTTTCCTGACTGGATTTCTAATTTCTGCAGTTCAATCAGATGCCTAAAGATGAGGATGAATTCACCTTGCAGGAGTACTGAGCCAAAGATACAAAGGAGATGAGAGCAGTAAACCCACGTTTCAAAATTATAACCCTCCCTTCAACTGCCTCATGAAATTCCTTGCATTTTTTTTTTTTTTTTAGTAATTGACCTTGGAACCTTAAAATAGCCTTTCAGATTTAAGAAGAAAATAAACACAAATAATCAAAGTCATCAGCATTTGGAACATATTTATCCACTGTATAGATCTGTTGTATGAACAGAACAAGCAGCAGCTTTTTGAAACCAGGGTAGAAGAGTAGACACAGGCACCTAACAACTTCAGTTAACAGGAACCTGTATGTCATATGCTTCTCTACCCTGGACTTCTCAATGCAAATGGGGTTGTATATCCTCCCTGAAAATTAAGGCATCCTTCTTAAAAAAACAATCAACCAAACAAAAACCCCCAAACAAATACATTTGAAAAATAATTACCACAACAGAAGGAAGCAGCAGTGCTTGAACTTCACACATACACTGCTGACAGGCCACCTGCAGATCAAGTCTGCATTAAATCTGAAATCCAGTTAATGTAACTGCTTGGGTTACTTTAATTTTTTGTTTGGGGAGGCTTTTCTGTGTGCTTCTTTTTTGGTTGAGCTTTGTAAATAAACAGTATCTTCAATATTCTTAAAACAAGATTGTCCTTTGTTCCACTAATCTTCCTACCAGAGGGGACAACTCTCCCACAGGCAAACTGGCTATCAACATTCAATTGTGCTTTAAAATTGAAATTCAATTTTCAATTCTACATGAATATTTACAAGTTGTCACCCAATAACTTATCACTTAATGTAACACAAACTATACTCAAAACATCAAAAGAATCTGTCTGTAATTAATTTCTGAATTCTCTAAAATACTAACTTTCACGCAATGCATGAAATGACATGGAGCACAAATTATTCTGAAATAAGTAAATTCAGGCTAATGTGGCTTTGGGGAAATTGTTTCTGAAGCAAAATTTTCACTTGTTAAGCTTTCATTAAACTCATACCCACTGATGAGGAAAAATATTATGGACATCTAAATATTAATTTTAAAGATCTGCTGATATTGGACATTAGGAAAACAAAATGTATTGAAATGCAGATTGATTTACGTATACGAAGACAGTTTATAAATTTCTGCACAACATTAAAGTCTTTCATGGGACAAAAACAACAAATCACTTGGGAGGAAAAAGCACAAACCAAAAAGGATCTTTACTGAAGCCAAGCATGGAACAGAGAAAGTAATTATTAAAGTCAGACTTAATCTCTCTTTCAGAATATTACGGATCATTTAACTAGAGACCAGCATCAAACTGAACTACCCCGTATTTTCCACTTACCATCCACTCAGGTTCAGAAGCCTGAATTTGCTCACCTTGTCCAGGTTTCAGGCCAACCTGAGTGTCAGATTTCAGTGTTCTCAAACTACAGAGAGGCGCAGGATGAAACTTATTCAAGGCTTGATGAAACGGGACAGTGTACTCCCATTTTCTATCTCCTGTCAATTTCCTATAGTTTAGATCACCTTTGAAAAGAAGTAAGTTTGACTTCTGTAGCTCAGCATACAAGTCAGGAGCAACTTCACTCATACTGGAAAAATCATGTGGTAAAGTCCAAAACATGTGGTCACGGAAAACCCAAACTCCCTTTTTCAAATTGCCTTCCCAGTTTATCCCACATCTAGACATCCACATGTGATTAGCTGACCCCAGTTGTTTAATAGTCCAGTTAAAATCATGCTTGGTGGTATCTGATACATACCATGGAATACTTTTTCCATGAAAATAGATTTCATCAGCTAGCTTTGACGATAACAAAAAATCAGCCAACACAAGATCACTTACAAGTTCAAATCCAGCATTATCCAGGATTATGTCAACTCTAACATTACTTCTTTCTGTTCTATTTTTTTTGGCATTTACAAGTAGTGACCAAACTTTTTCCATATCATTCACTAAGATGTAAGGTACCATGTTTTCCAGGGATTGCAAGGGACTAGATTTCTGAGAGCTGTCTTCACCAGCTGAAAAAGAAAGGTCGCACTTATTGCCCCACAATGACACCTAGAAGGAAAAGAAAAGAAAAGAAAAGAAAAGAAAAGAAAAGAAAAGAAAAGAAAAGAAAAGAAAAGAAAAACATTTACTAAGTCTCACTGTAGTTACATTCTCAACTTTATATACTCTGAAGATTTTGTTCCCTTGCTTTTGTTTTAGGTAATAAAGGTTCTAATGCCACATATTCTTCCAAGATTTAATAAAACTCAACTTCTTGTACAGGTATCTCAACAGAGACAAGACTTTGTGGAAGAAACCAAACAAAGCGTCAGAAGCGACGAAGATGGAAGACTTAGATCAACATAACCACTCTGATCACAAAGCTCAAAACAAAAATATTCTCCATACTGCAATTCCAAAAAGTATCAGTGGTAACACAAAAAAAAGGAATAATAAAAGCAGATTTTTTTTTAATTACATGCAGCCAAATAAGTATTTTAGGTGTATGTATTTTAAACACTCATTAATGAGCCCTTTGTAAAGATTCACCAAATACTTGGTGTACACTGTTGCCAGCTAATGGACTTATTTGTAATCCTACAATACTTTGGGCTTTCTACCAAAAGGCACTATATTCCAAGGATAATGTTGTCATGAAGTTTTAAATCACTTCTGACCCAGAGGACTTTTAATTTTTTCTCCAAAGAAGTCTAAAAACATTAAAAGTGTCAACCAAAATTAACTGTTTTAAGAAATTATAGGTAAATATCAAAAAGGTCATCTGGAATTTGACTTAAAATGTTGGAGAGTTACTGGTTTTCATATACACAATGACGACCAGCAGTTAATAAAAAAGTGTCACATTTAATACAAGTATCCAAAACATAAATATTTTCAGAATAACAATACAGTAGGGCTATCGGGACTTCATCTCACTTTTAGAAACAAAAGATCTGTATTTTAATTTCCACATGAAGTTCAGATTCTTTATAACCTCAAACTCTTGTTTGTTTCATAGGAGAGATATTTTCAATTCTTGTGTTAAGCACTACCAGTTTACCTGCAATAGCTTAAAAAGTTCCTCCTGAAGTTGCTTTTCATCTAGATCCTTGATGTTCTTAAGAAGTTCCTGAAAGTAAGTGCATAAGGCAATAACAGCTTCTTGGGATTCAAAGAAATTTTGAGCCTTTCCTTCCTTAAATACGTCAAAGTTGTCGATAGGTGGGCTAAAAAGAGAAGAAAAAATATGTTGACATACTTCCCACATTCCTCATTACAGCACATGCAAAGGTAGCTCAAAGGTCAAGTGTTTTAGACTGTACTACAGGCCCTGGGTAGATTTTCCACTTGTAATTTGTCATACTAGATTTCCACACATCTCCATAACAGCCTAATACTGCATCCTGCTAAAACAGACACTATGCAAGGCATTTTTGTACAGCAATATATTCTGAAAGTGAACAAGTATTCAATCACAGCAACTCTGGGAACTGCACATACAGTGAGCATTCTGAACTCCAATCTTCAGACAAGAGAATTAAAACTGTAACATACAAGTGAACTAAAGTCAAGAAAAGGCTTGATTTTAAACATGTTTGTGTGTGCTGGAGTATACTTCCCATACTAAGTTCTCTTCCAGTGGTAAGAAGTTATTCTTACGAAAGTCTTTACTACGATTTTGGAAAATTACCATGACAAATGAGAATGCTGTAATACATAAAAATTATAGACCAATCTATTATAAGACATATTTGCACAGAGACCTTTCAACAAATGACTGAACTTCCATCGAAGCATATGCTTAAGAGCAACTAAATAATGGAGACCAAGAAACTTAAAAGTTAATAATGAAAAGTATCTGCTCAGCTTTAAAAGTGCAATCCAGTGGATCAACCTCATATTTAAACTTTTGGTACAAGAGTTCAAATTCCACAACATACCATTAGAAACTGAGTCCCATTACTGTGTCTGCATCTCTACACTAATGGTAAATCTGGTACTCATGGAGCTTTCAAACTTTTTTGGCAGCAATGGGATCTTAAACTGTTCATTCCTACCCCATGACGTTGTACTGGCACATCTCCATGGTACCAGCACAACAAGTTTTTCCTGCCCAGTTATTTTTAACCAGTATCAGCTCCCAAACTCTGATGAAACACATGGTCTGCAAGCACTGCTGTAACTAAGAAGCTGGTGTAGAAGGAACAACTACTTGAGATGGGTCTACTGCTGTAAGAAACAGTTCTCAAATGGTTAACTTCAGATTGCCAGCGGCAAAACAAATTATAATTCCCAACAGATTTGTGGCTCTCATACTCTGTGTTTAAGGCTTAAGAGAAGATTCTAGACCAACAAACATTGTAGAAATGCTACATGATTTTCATATCTCAATTCACATTAGTCTGCAAGGTCAAGCTATACTGTCAAGCTCAAGAGTTTCCATGTAGACCAACTCACCAAAGCTGAAGCATATTAAAAAATTAGTAAGCTTCATATTCAGCTGAATGTAAGAAGGTATTAATTTTATATCTGAGGTGCAAGAGGAGGAAAAAGGAGTATGGTAAAAGCATAAGATCTTCTTTTATCTTATGCCTCAGCTGTCTTTCTTTTTCCCAAAATAAAAATGGTCAAAAGCGATGTTTTGTGAAGTAATATACCAAGCCAGTGAATACTTACTTCTGTGCTAATGCTGCATGGATTCTTCGATACATGTAACACTCTACGTACAGCCAAGGGGACTGAAACCAACTTGGTTCTCCACTTCCATTTGGTAAATTTCGTTGGTAGTCCAGGTATTGGTTCCATAGCGCAGCATCAGGCAACTCATCTTCCAAAGGGGTCACTGGTTTGTCTGTTTGCAGCTCGTTCCGCAGTTTGGAGAGGAAAGATATAGCTCTCTTCTCTGCTTCAACACCCTTCTGGAAAAAGTGGAGAACAAAAGTTCCTATTCTGTATGTTTATTCCTGTAAAGATACAGATCAACCGTTCATGGAATGTGTGACGCTTTAATTGCCATACGAGAGTCCCTGACAAATCACAGCTTGATTCAACAGAATGTATTTTGGTGAATAAAGCTCATTTCAGATCCAAGATCCTAAAATTAATTCCATATGCAACTTCTTTTTAGATTTGACTTTTTGCTTGTTAGAGGTGAAGAGGGTGTTGAAACACAGTCATGTTCAGAAGGTGTTACTGTCTATCAAACACTGCATTAACACAAAAAAACCAAATAAGTGATGCAGTTGCAGAAATGACAGATCAGAAAAAAAAGGCTGGACAGAAAGGTGTATTACAGAACTAATCCAAAATAGCTACCAGAAAGAAATTATTTTTAAAAAACACAGACAAAAGGATTGAGACAAATGAGTTTTACCAGTAAAGACGAGGCAGAGAAAGGGTCTCAAGGGCTAGAGGGGAATAAACATCAGGGAAAATAGGGACCTTACTCTTACCTCACCATGTTCTTCAAAAAATTCATTTTTATGTCGATGCAAAGTATCAATAACTCTTGTGAGGATCTGAGGAAGTCTGTCTTTAAGCGTAAAATATGCAAAGGATCTAAAAAACAGAGGATCAATATTTTATTATTGTCAACAAAGGATGAAATGGCTTCAATTTAAAAAAAATGCAAGGTCTTTGCACTAGTTTGGGCTGGGGTAGAGTTAATTTTGTTCACAGTAGCTAGTATGCGGGTTTGATTTAGATTTGTGCTGGAGACAGTGTTCACAACGCAGGGATATTTTCCTTATTGCTGAGCAGGGCTTGCACAGAGTCGAGGCCTTTTCTGCCTCACTCGGCCCAGCCTTGAGGAGGCTGAGGGTGCACAGGGTGTTGGGAGGGGACACGGCCAGGACAGCTGACCCTGACTGACCCAGAGGCTATTCCAGACCACGGTGTCATGTTCAGCCATGGAAAGGAAACCATGAGGAAAAGGAAACCAGGAGGAAAAGCTGGCGAGGGAGCCACTGCCGGGGCATCAGTCAGTTCGTAGTAATTGCTTTCATTTGCCTTACTTGGTTTTCTTGGGTGCCATTTTGTGCTCTTTTCATTACGATTTATTCTCATTCTAATTATTAAACTGCTCTTATCTCGGCCCACAACTTTTCTCATTTTTACCCTTCTCATTTACTTCTGCCCACCCCGTTGAGCTGTGTGGTGCTTTGCTGCCAGCTGGAGTTATAAAACACAACAGTATTAAAAGCAGCTTTACATGCTCTTAAAGCAGTGGACAGCAATAAAGAAACCAAAACAAAACGAAAAAAATTTCAAACTGGTCACGTTCTTGTGCCTACTTTTGCAGAAGATTATAAACAGCAGTCTTTTCAAGAAAGAAAAAGCGAAATGACTGGCCCTGCCAAAACAGCGAAAATTTGCAGTCAAATCTAGGCTAAAACGCGACCTCTATTGCTCAGACACGCGATGCAAAATCTGGGAAACGTAAAACTAAAAGCAGAGAAATCTGCTCGAAGTTTATCACGTATCTCATATCAACAAGAAACGCCTTCTCCATCATATACTTGATTTACATTTTCTCCAAACGCTGTTTATGTACGAGGACAACGCGCAGAACGCGGCCAGCCCCACAGAGAGCGGACACCCGGCCTGGAGGACGATTTTTACTGTGAGATCTCCACCCGGTGGGTTGGAGCCCCGGAGCCGAGCAGCTGCACGGGGAGCACGGGACCAGCACCGGCACCACCCCACGGCATGACCTGGCCGGTGACCGCGGTGGCGGCAGCGCCGCGCCCACAGCGCCGCCTACGGGCCCCGCGCGCCGCCGGCACCG
>VWYP01005557.1:152261-179180 GCA_013400435.1 Pycnonotus jocosus
GCGGCCGGAGCGGGGCCGCTGCAGGACGGCTCCTGTCCCACCGCCCGTGTTCGGGTGTCGCTGCGCGGGGGTGATGCAGCAGCGGCGGAGGCCGGGGGTGGGGGGGGCCGACCCCCCTCGCGCTGCCGGCAGCGCTTTCCGCGCCCGCCAGGGGCGCCCGTGAGTCACCCGGGGCGGGGGGGGGCCTCGCCGGCCTCGCCCTGCCCGAGCGGGCGGGGCGACCTCGCCTTCCGATTGGTCGGCCTGGGTCCCGCTGTGCCCGCCCTCCCGGCATGCAGCCAATAGGAGCGGAGGCCTCGCTCCCCTGCCTCCCATCCCCCCGCGCTTGCCGCAGGGGCGCTGCCGGGGGCGGTGCGGCCGCTGTTTTCCTTGGAGCGAAGGACGGCAATGCGGAGACAGGGAAGGGGCGGAGTGTCCCGGTAGCCGTGGCTGCTGGGCCCCGGGGGCAGTCCGGAGGCATCCAGACTGCGTGGGCTGGACGGAGCTCGCGGGCCAGTCTGTGCCGGTCCGGTCCGCCCGCTGGCGGAACGGGCCCGCCCTATCCATGCATGCCGGTGGCTGTGCCGCAGCAAGCTGGGCCTCCCGGCCGGGGAGACAGCGGGCGTGGCTAAACTGTGCCGTGTGCTGAAGAGATGTTGGAAAATAAATCCCAGTTCTATGCCTGCCGCTCGGAGGTGGCGCCTCCCGCCCTGTTGTGGTCGCCCTTGGTCCCGCTTTCTTCTTGGATTGCTGTGTTCCGTTCCTTCTGGCTTGGTGCCTCTGGTACCACAGGTCTGACGCTCAGGCCCCTCGATGGAATTCAGCCTATATGATCTCTCTTTACTTGCAACTTAATGTAAGCCTGTGCAGTTGAAAAATCATTCCTGGCATTACTGATCCGGGATGAGGTTTTGTTGGCTAGGAAAGCCGACAAAACCATTTTGAGTCTCTTTCTGCCACTTACCACACACTGCTGGAGACTTGACCCCTTGCCCCGGCTCTCCACCACCTGAGTTGCAGTTGCTGAGTTTCTGTCAGCTCTTTTTATCCAGGAGGTATCAGGCCTTTAAAAAGGTAAATATGCCTTGTCCTGGACAAGGTCGCTTTTTAAATACAGAACATGTTTAAAATAAGAGCTTATCCCAGTAAGTATGCCAATAACAGGCTTCTAAATTGGGCAAAAATGTATGAGTGAAGAGCATGTAAAGATATAAAGTTAAGCCAGATATCAGTTTATCTGGATATCCTTGTCAGGATGGAGGGCTTGTTCCACAGCATACACCATGATTTGCTCTTTAAATAAAATGTTTATTTGAACTATTATGTTAAATGTATTTTTAGTATTGAAGATCCTCTTTCAGTTTTTGGAAAAAAATCTGAAATGGGCAGGTTTCTGAACTAGGTGGCTTAATGACTTTTTGTTAATAACTTGCTGAGGATGGATTTTGTTTCATAAGGGAAATGTTCTTGATTAAGGAAACCAGATGAGGGCAGGGACTTGTCACTGAGTTTTTTCAGCAAATGAAACACATCCACTGAGGTATTGAGTCTGTGAATATTTCTGTTCTATTAGCTCACACGATGTAGTATAAATATAGTAGAGTTGCTCTTAGTCTGAACTGCCAGCATAAGGGCGCTGTTGTGTTTCAGGCTGGCTCTGCAGGCAGGCCTGGTGGTCCCTGCAGCACCAGGATGTACTGGCAGGAGCAAGGCTGTGAGTCGGCTCCATTCTCGCTGTGGTCAGGACAGATGGCCGGGGCTGGATCTGTGCTCGGCTGTTCATGGCACAGCAGCTGGAGCTGATCTGAGCAGTGGATGTGTGTTCTGTAGGTGACATTCCCATACAACCATGTAGTAATCTGATTGTTGTTTTTATTTTATATATATTATATATTTTATTATGTATAGCAGTGATTCACAGCATCTCATGTCCTCTTTAATGTGTGAGCTTGCTTGCGCACAAGCGGCGGTGTTACTGAAAGTGCAGCTGCTGCACAGAATGAGCAGCCAGAGGAAAAGATGCCCACTTGCATATTAACACAGCAACCAGTTCTATTTTTTCACCACTTGTTGCAAGCATGCAGATATGTTTTGACCTTAGAGTGTTTCCATAGGATCCAAAAAAATCTTTTTTTTCCACCAATGTCATGTCCTGAGGAGTCTAACACATGCAAGAGTAATATGGACCACCTTCCAGATAAGGGAGAAATAATATTATTAATGTTGATGGATGATTTTGTTTGTTTGAAATACAGTTCAGAGGGAAGAAATGAGACTGAAACTTCTGCACCTTCAGACGAGATCTTTCCACGCTTTAAGAACAATATGCCTCTGCCAAAGTTTTAACAAAACTGGATGTCTACTATTAAAGCTGGATAATGAAGTTGAAAGAGCAGCTTACAGAACAGCAAAGTCTTGGAATTCGTATGCACTGAAACCTGCGTTCCCTTGGTTGACAAGTCAACATGTGCAAGTCAGGCATCGGAATTTTCTCCAAGGATTTCTGTCCACTCTGGAAAGAAGTGTTTATTATCAGAGTGGGGAGGGTTTTTTCTCATCCTGGAGATGTTTGGGTGTGACAATGATGGAAAACTACAGGCTCAATACTGAGTGGATCAAAAAGCTTAGGAGTACATCATCAAGATTTTATGCAGTTGTATCAGGTGGTAAAATTGTCCCCAAACCCAGTAACCAGCCAGCCAAGAGGCCACCAAAGGCACCGAGGACCAAGCAGCCATCCAGAGCGAACGTGCCACTCTCAGACATGGAGGTGAAGTATAACATTTACTGTTTATGTGGCATTAAGGGAGTGCATCCGTTTAATTTAGATTCAGATTCGGGTTTAGATTAACATTTTAATGAAATTAGCATAACTATTTTGTGAGGAGGACTTCATTATTTACCTAGTGTTGGAGCTTTGCAAATAGAAGCAAGCTTGATAGAAAGTGGCATGTCTGGTATTTTGAAGGTAAATGGAAGTTTACTTGCAATGTGTTAACAAAAGTGGAGGGAAGATGAGTGGTTATTATAAAGTGGAAAGGTGAAGTGCATTAAAAATTGTTTGACCAGTGCTTTCAAATCACATTTTCTATTCAGAAACACAGTCTAGCTTTCAGAATAATTTAACTTTCTGTACATTTTCTTGCTTATCCAGATCTACTCAATTTTAAGGTTTTACTCAAACGGAAATAAAAATGAAAGTAAATAGTATAAAGCTTATATTCAGATTAGGTTTCAGATGGGAAATGAATGTGCAGGTGTAGCCTGTGTTACCTGAGAAAGATCATTCCATGTGTAGAAATTGCACCTTGATTATCAGACTCCGAGGCCTACAGAGGAAATGCAGCAGCACTCTCTTTTAGATACAGTAAGGTAGATAAGGTAGAACAGTGTCTGTTTGTAGCCATAGTTCCTTAAGATAGCTCTTAGCCTTAAATACACTCAAACATAGGATTTCCATGGTGAATCATGATGTCAGATGCATTACTGTTCTCCACAGTCTAAAACAACTGAGTACCAGGGTGTTCTTAGTGTGATAGGTGAGACTAAAACAAGCATTGTGCCTTCAGATGTAGCTTCCTTGTTGCAAAATGTATCTGTTACATGTTCTACTAAATGTGAGCAAAGAAAAGTTTTATGAAGTTCTTGCCTTCTCATAGCTAAGCTTCCTCTTAGTGTTTTGTGTGGTAAGCAGGTGTATGCCTTAGTGTAACATAAAGCGGTAGTTGTAGACAATTTAGTTCCCACTCGTATTTTCATGTTGCTTTGGAAGAGGAAAGTGAAAAATATTTGTCCTGAAACACTGTGTAATGTTTCCAGCTTTTTAGTCATGCTATGACATTACATTCAGAGTTTGATTCTTCTTGGATTTGGGTGAAGTGACAACATTTTTGAGGCTTTTAAATGACAGCATAGAGTGCAAACAGTTTCTTTCTTTGACATTTTCATACATATGTGCAAGTAACATGCAGTGCAATTTTTAATTTTTTCCCTTGTGAAGAAAAGGAGAAAATACTGCCTGATACACTAAAATAATAATATACTTCCTGAGGAAGCTTTTGCATGGCAAAATGCTGGGCCAGAAATTACCTCTAGTATTGCAGGCCCTCACACTGAGGCCATTGCCTTAGGGACATCTCCTTCCCATCTTCTCCTGCCTCTGGAGTGCAGGCCCACTCTCGAGGTTCTCAGAGAACCCTGAGGATCTGTGGTGGTTTCTGTCTGGGAGGCCTGACAGCTGGCACCTTTCTTTAGCAGAGCACTTGGTGAATGAGGTCCTTCCCATCCTCCCCAGCACTGGTCTTCATGCGTTTTTGCAGGCAGAGTGCTGGGCACCAGCAGTGATAGATTGTCATACAACCAGTTTTTCAGGAGAGAGAGAGGAGTTCCTTGAAAGCAGTTAAGTGGTTTAGTCAGTCCATCAGTGAGTGGTACCACTGCTTGGATGACCTGGTACAGTCTAATGGCAGGAGAAGTCTCTGAGCTAATTCTTAATGCTACAGCCCATCTAGCATAGAAATAGCTTGAAATTCAGGCAAAGACACAGTATTTACTACACTTTAGATAAAGACTGATTCCTGTGGTGATACCAGGACTAAAGTTCATCCTACAGGTTTTCTTTCTTAAAATTTTTTGTATTCTAAAAGTGGAAGAGATGGATGCAGGGGTGTTATGATTCCTTGAGCTTGATCAGTTGTTGGGGGCATGATGATACAGAAAATGAGTTGTCAATGCACTTAGCTGTCCTTAGGAGCAGCCATCCTGTGTGCTGCTCTGAATAGAATCTCTACAACACTGTAGGCAGAAAGGAGGAGGGGGTGAGTAGCTTGAGTTCCTTTCTAGCACCAGTACAGGTGCTGTATTCTGGGGTTTTTGAAGTTTGCAGGTGAAAGTGTTGTAGCAGAAAACATGGCATTAAGGCTGATCAGCCATTTAACACATCTATTTTAGGATTAGCTGAGTCACTGATTAGAGTAGATTTTTGGCTGTATCTCCACCAGCACCCATGTACACATATTTTAGGTGTCTTAATCACAAATTATGCCTAAGATTAATGTTCTCTATTAAACAAGATTTTTGTAAATACATAAATAAAAGTACATTGTAACAAAGGAAAAAAAAAACCAAAACCCAAACCAAAAAACCCCAAACCTGAAAGTCGTTGATATCCAAAATGCTATTTCAGGCATGTAGCTTAGTGGAAAACCTCTGGTTGTACCTAAATGAGAAATGTAGCATTGAAACTAAAATTGCATCTGTAAGACAGAAAGTCAATCCTGTAGTGCATTTGCCTTGAAATTCAGAATAGCCCAAGTAATAAACTGTGGGAAGCACAGAGCAGGATTGAGGTTTTCAGATTGTATACTAACTACAAGATGAGAATTTGCTCCCTTAACTTGACAGAGGAGTTTCATGGCAGAGCATGTGCAGTTAAAATAACCAGAGCTTTTTGGAAGAATCTTCAGATTCAGATGTATAATTGGCACTGGTGATTTAGCGATTGAGAATGGATTTATACAGATGAATTGTGATAATGAAACTTGATACTTCAGGGGAACTGAAAACACAGTTCTGTTCTGTTCCACTGTTAATTCAGCCTTCTAGCACAGTTGTGGGAATATGCCTACAAAATTGCTCTCTGAATATTATAATTACTTTGAAAGCTTATTTTCTGCTGGTGGTTGCTGAATTAAGATGATGTGTAAGCAAAGCTTTGGATGTGATAGAATGTTGACATTAAAAAAATTTCAAATGTGAGGTGGTGATTCTAATGATTGGTGACAGGCCCCCGCAGGGAGCAGAGCCCCTCTTGAAGCCTTGCTGTTTGACAGTGTATGAGTGCTGCAAGAATGTAACTTGGTTTTTAGGTTGAAGTGTATTGTGGGCCTAAATGCCTGCAGATGAGCACAGTTCTTTTGTTCATTTGTTGTTAGTTACATCCCCATTTGTATTAGTTACAAAAAGCTGGGAAGTGACTGATCCACAATGAAACATTGCTTTCTGGATATTTTCCACTACATTGTACTGAAAAACAATTTTGTAGATCATACATGGTATCAGAAAAAAGAAACACATTTCAAATGAGTAGTAGAATTTGCAAATCAGTTTATTGTGACTTGTTTGATTAATCAAAATCTCTCATCTCCTTGCAAGTCAGCATCATTTTTCCAGTTACTTCTTTGAATATGGCAGTTGTTCAGGGCTGTGGGATATTGGGATGAGCTGGCCATGGTGTGGTGTTCGGCTGTGGTGTCAGTGGAGACCGCGCTGTTGGTGCGGGGGAGGGACGCTGGAGATGAGCAGCACCTGCAGCTGGCCCGGAAGGTCGGTGACTTTCTGTGCTGCAGTGGCTCAGCCCTGGCAGCAGCTTGGTGCGTGGCAGAACATCATGTTTGTGGTTGGAGCTTCTGCTTGATAAACAGACTGGGGTAGTCAAACTCCACTTATCTTTAAAACACTGATGTTAAAACTGCTATCAGGGGTGTCCTGCCTCTGGTTTCATGGTCAGCCAAGTGTGCCATAAGCTGTAGGATGGGAAAGCAGCAGCAAGCGCAGCTCTACTGTTCAAGTATTATTTGACAGGCATTTGGGGAAGAAGGGTTGTCTTTGTGGCTCTGTCACAGAGTTTTTTGTTGTGACCTCACTCGTGCTGCCTGGCTTTGCTTTGCTTTCCCACTGAACAAGAAGCGAGTACACTTGTTAGTATGTGTACACCAGGTGGACATCATGGCAGTGATACCACAGAACAGTGCATAAATGAAAAGTGTCACTCTTAATAATTTGAAGCTAACAGTTGTCTTATTACCATCTTGCTTCAGCCTTGCCCTGACTCAAATCTCTATTCCTTTGGCACAGAATCTGATGCAGTGCACAGCCTTTGCAACAGCAGATGAATATCATCTTGGTAATCTGTGTCATGACCTGACCTCACATGGATATGTTGAAATAAGAAGTTTGCCTAGAGGTAGATTTTTGAAATATATTAAATGCAGTGTTATATCTTGGGAAATAAAATATGGGTGAGGGATATAATTTTTATAATTTTATGTATTCTTATTCTGATAATATCCTGGAATATATTTTACTGCCTGTAAAGTTATTCCTTTGCATAAAAATCCCACAACAAAACCTTTCAGAATAGCAATATGAGCAGCTCTTGCTCTTACCCTCTGATAATTCTTCCTAACATTACAATTACACTAGAAGTATAGAAAAATTGCATGCATGCATGAGAAAAAACTTTGGAAATGATTGATACAGAGCATTTCTATAGACATTCACTAACTGGTAGTTTTTGAATGTTTTATTTTAATTCTTTCAGTAGTGAGGTAGTACAATACATCACCTGTCAACAGAATTTTGTAATTTGAAGTGTTGCATCTTCTTTCTATAGTCAGATTTCTATTAATGTCAATCCCAGTTGGAAAGGAAGGCATGCAAGAGAGAACCTTGCTTACTAAGTGAAATGAAAGAAATGCACACATAAGTGTTTAGTTCTAGTAAAGAGAATGCTGTTGATACTTCTTTATCAGGCCAAGTATATCCTAGGAATTGTTGAATGCTTCACATAGGGAGGCTTCAGCAAAATAATTGATTCTGATTTCCACAGAAAGTATCTCTGAAGACTTGGGAAAGTATGGCTTAGAAATAGCTGCAGTATACTGCAGAAGAAAAACAAATGGATCTTATTATAGCTTAAGGAACCTTATGCCCTGGAACAGCTGTGATTTTCATATGTCAGTAGTAGAATGCCTTTTCTTCTTCCTTTGAAAGAACAATTTATATGAAGCTAGGAGAAGGACAGGCAGTTCATGGACATTTCAGTGGGGCTTATCAAAAGCCTGTCTGCCTCTCAAATAATAATCTAAGTGCAGTAATATTTCAAGCACTAGATTTACTAATGATTGGCTTGTTCAGAAAGATGAACATGAAAAACAGTACCCACTAGAATATAGGCTTTGTGTTTCTTTGTAATTTCTTTGTCTTAAAACTAATCCTTGTTTCACAGCTTTGGGATAGAAACTTTGTACAACCCCCAGCATGACTGTGAACTAAAAGTTACTGTTGATGTTATTTTGCCCTGGGAGTGTCGGTTTTGCCAGTTCCTTTTATTTCTTCATGGTGTTTTTCACTCATAATACTGTTTATCAAAGGTTTGGAGGAAGTAATGATGAAAGGATATTGGATTGTGCCAGCAGATCTGAAGTGTTGTGATGGTTGGCATGTGCATGCAGCAGTGGTTCGTTACCAAGCCAAACATTGAATCTGGGAAATTGATTTTTAAAAATATTACCATGTAGAAATTTAAAAATATTACCATGGCTGGAGAGGATAAATAAAGATATGGCTGGTATTTGAAAAGGCAAATGAGAAAATGTAGACAAATGCTACTTCCATGATGAACTCAAACTTCACACCTAAAACTGCTCTAGTTATTAATCCAGTTATGTGTTTGTGAACTGGAATAGCAAGTGGAAGAAAAGTCTTTAAGGGCTCGTTCAAACCACCTGTGTGGTCCCAATTCAAATATTAACAAAAGTGTATCTGATACTTGGTCATGGCTTTCTGCTGCCTCAGTCTACCTGGCCTCTATGGCCTGAGCAGTAAAGCAGAAGGTAGCATTTGTACACAGGCAGAAGTAACAACATTTGATACCCTGTCCCTTGACTTGTGATTTTCCTGCAAAGACATTTAAATTTTTAAGGCTTACCTGTTAGGCCCTGCAAAATCTTTGTGAAGTCTCACTTTAAATAGGAGTAGAGGGCTTTTCTCATCTGGCTTCCACTAGTGCTGCAACAAAAGTCATGCTGGTTTGAAACCACATCAAGACTTCTAAAACTTCATCTGTATTAGAGAGTGGCACAGTGGAGAAGATTTATAGAAAAAAAATCAAACCCCTGTTTTGAGAACCCAGTAACCAAATTTTGTAGGTTTGGGGATATTCTACTTGGACTAGCTCTGACCTAATCCTTTCTAACAAATGCCCCATTAGTGGTTGCAGTACCAAAGAGCATTTTTTATGCTTCTCTTTAATTTTAATTTAATGCAAAACCCCTGACACTTTATGTACTGTTGCGCAGTGCACATCAGAAGTGTGGTAAAAGAGAGTGAGTGGAAGATTTGTTTCAAAAGCACACTTCCGATGTGCAGGGAAATAAATGCAGGTGCAGGCTCTCCTGTCTTGGGGGTTCACTCTTTCAAGTTTCTGACTGGCAAAGCAAAGTCAGCACAATTTGAGTGCAGATTAATCCCTTAGTGTATAGAAAAGAAGAGGAGCTTCCGGGCAAGCAGATTTGAATGGTAATTTCTCTGCAACTGTGCACAACTTCCATGGTTCTCTCACCCTGCATGTCCACTTCTGTATTCTGTTCCTGGTTATTTGCAATGTCTGCGTCAGTTTTCTCCTAAGTCTTTTGTTCTTCAAGGCTGCTACTTTTCATTAACTGAAGGTTCTGGTAAATTCCCAGTAGAGGCCCAGTCACTTTAAAGTGTGACAGTTCAGAGAAGCAGTGTAGTTTGATATTGTAGTTGGTCCCTGGCAAGCGTTTCTGTCAGAAAAATAAAATGTGGGAGTGGCTGATGTGTTAGTATGCAACTGTTGAATTACATGCCTACAGCTATCAGCTGTCATGTTTAGAAGTTTGAGTAATTATTCCGTTTTTTCACTTATTTCAAACCAGATGCTGCAAATGTTTTGGTGGTCAGTACTGAGAAATCTGCAAAAGAAGATGATCCTGGCATAATTTTTTTCTTCAGGTAAGCTATGAATCATGCTCAAAACATTATGTGATTAATAGTTATGGTGTGAAGGAAATAGTGCAGCTTGCTAGATCATTGTATCACATTACCTCATGCAACTCAAGGAATAACTGTCCAGTCAAAATTATTTTTTTTAAAAAAACAGAATCATTTAAATGGTTAAAAAACACCTTTTTATGGTTTTCTATTGAAGTATGGCTAAAAAGCAACTAGTATGTAGTTTCTGTGAAGATAGTTTTAAGTTTCTTGATTCACAATGACAAAAAAAGCCATTGTACAATTTGAGTATTCCATTAACATACATTTAAAACAGCATGATTACACTCAGTTTTTCCTTGAATTCACAGGGAAGGGGCTGTTGTATTTTGGAATGTGGAAGAGAAAAGTGTAAGTAAAGTGAAACTTGGTTAAAACTGCATAAGCAGGAGTTTTGTCAGTCTCACAAAGGTCAGCATGTTAGAGGTTTGTTTGGGAGATTGACCTTTCTGTGAAGGAAAAAAAACTTGATTCTTCTCCAGTGAGTGCAGTTTCTTGCCTGCTACTGTCCTCAAATGTGTGGGCTGCTGATGCATCACCTTTGAAACTCATCTACTTAAGACAAAAATCTGAAACCTTAATCTAGTGAGACTGACAAAAAGAAAATTCTTGCAGCTCTACATCCTGAAAAAGTACATCAGAAAAATCTTCCTCTGAATGATTATTTGAAAGTCAGTCTCTAATGTAATAGAAAATATGTTAGAAGAAAAGGATCATTCCATTCTGTTCCATTTTAAGTCAAAACTATTAAAGACTATGTTTGTATAACTTTGAAAGAGAAAAAAGAATTATAAGCAACTCTTTAATACTGTTCTGTGTTTTTACCAGTGAGCAATTTTCCTGAAGGAAGTTTTTTATTGGTTGGTATAATTATGAAATATGTTGCTGACATACTATATTTTCATGATTTTTGCTGACCTAGAAGAGTATGTCAGAGGCATATCTATTTTAATGAATATATTTATAGTTATTTAATGTTTTAGATGTATTTTTATTACTCTGGTTAAACTGGATTCTAGATATAAAAAGTATTGACCTTATCTGTAGACAGAGTATGTGAAATCAAATGGTGCAATAAACAGATGATACTGATATGCACAGACGCCCACTGAAGGATTTTCATTAGGGTAAATGAAAACACAGAGCAGATGTTTCTATATGTGATCAATTTCTAGATTCAAGTTCACTTTTCCTGTTTCAGAACTGGAATGTTTCTGATTTTCTGTGTTTTGGGGGTATCAGTGTGTCAGGTGTCCCACAAAAAGATACCAGTTCTCCCTTCAGACCTTGCCTGTGGCACACTTAGGATGCCATGGCTGTAACTACACTCCTGATTCACAAGCATTATTGAAGACCAGCTGACTTAACTGCTGATGATCTTTGAGTTGGACACCTCAGCCCACCAGAGTACTCGGAAAATTCTGCTTTTGTTGTACATGCTTAAATACCTTTGAAAATTTGATACCATGTTTTCCTGGTCAATACTAGTATCAGTAGTTGGTCCCTTGCTAGTTTTATTTATAGAAGAGGAGGAAAAATGCCTCTTTCTGTTTGTTGAAATCATTATCAAAGCTTTAACTGCCAAACAACTTGCTCAAATAGAAGAAGTATTTTTATGGACATGCTTTAATGAACCGAAACAAAAGGAGAAAAACCCTAAACTGGTCTGTAGAACAGAAACTGAAAGTAATTCAGTAAAACAGAATGTAGAGAATGACTGCAAATGGACAAAAGTACTCCAGAATGACTAGTAGGAGAAAAAAAAACTATTTTAAATTAACATGCACTTAACAGGAGAAGTAACAAATACAGACTGATCACAGAAAGAAATATAAAATAAAGAATAGCAGTTTCAAATACCTGAGTAGGAAGGTAGTACAGCAGCTTCCTCACCAGAATAGCAAGGGCAGAAAGAAAAACTAGCTTTGAGGTTTTTTTTAAAAGGAAATTGTGTGACGTAAGTGCCTGTTAATAGCAAGAGTTTGCAGCTAGTGACTCCAGAACATCTAATTAATTTTACTGTGTCACAACTAGCCCCTTGTATAAAATTAGAAGCAATGAGAGGTTTGCACTGCTGAACCATACCTGGACACTGCTGTTTGACTGAGGTGACTGGCCCCAGAGCAGACACTTCCTATGTTTTCATACCCGTTTTATCACAAGACTTGAATTATATGGCAAGTCCTAGTCATGCTACTATTGAATTCAGGATTATGAAAGGAGCAGTTTCAGCTGTAGGGTTGAGGGGGGTTTTTTTCAGTGAAAAATGTTACTGTGTTACATAGATAGATAGTATCACCAAAATTCTTGAAAGCAATGAAGAAAGCTAGCAGTGCAAAGAAACTCCCTTTTGCAGGTGATCCAACAGATTTTTTTAGAGTACTTAACTTGGAGAGTGTGGTTTATGAAAAATTTGTAGGGTACAGTTTTGTGCTAAAAGATTAACTATGATGTTTTATTTTAAAAAGAGAGTGCTTTTTAAGTATGACTTAGAAGATTGAATTATTTAAAGAATTTAGGCATCAAAAGTGTATTGTGGTTTTGTGGTTTGTTTTTTTATTGGCTGTTGTGCAGCTAAATGCCTTTTAAAAACTTGTAGGTGAGTGGTTTTTTTAGTTCAGAATTTGTTCTAATTGTAGATGATTTTTTTAAATGAGAGCCTGGTAGCATATAAAAAGGAACAAGGATGAGAGATCCTAAGTCAGGTGTCAGAGCAGGAAGTTTTGTGAGAGAAAAGGGCTCTTTCTTCCTGCATCAGGTTTTAGTGTGCTGGAGAATAAAGGTGCAGTGAGATTACTTCTGCAAGTAAAATTGTACATTTAAGTATTTACAGGGATGAATGTGGCAGCTGAAACCATTTTTCCAAATTTTTGTAGTGGTAAAGGGTTTCTGTAATATAACTGACCTCTGGTAGCTGAAACAAGACTATTGATTTCAGCAGCAATCAAAAATAAAACTACTGATTGAGCAGCAAACTAGTATTTTTATCAGAAACAACTACCTAATGTACTTCTCCTAAAGATTCATTCTCACACTCGGACATCTGCCAAAATCTACTACAGCTCATTGTTACAATACTGAATACATCCCTGTTGTCCTTACTGCTGCTGTGGTTAATCCTTACCCTCTTCCATGTGTGCCCATATAAAATGACATTTCAGTTTTTCCAGATTCCTTGCAGTTGTTCATAGCTACAAATTCTTCTCAACCCACAACTAGTTTCAAAAGCAAACTGTGTTAATAATAACTTCGTTATTTAGCACACCTCTTCATTGTTAGGTAAATGACTTCAGCATGAAGGTTGCACTCATCAGCCTGCCCTATGCAAGTTCTTTGCAGAGTGATAATTTACTGCATGGTAACTATTGCTGCAATTGTCTCCTTCTTAGATGAAGAATATCATGCAAGTGTTAGAGCAGCATGAAATTCAGCCATACGAAGTTGCACTGGTCCATTGGGAGAATGAAGAGCTGAACTATAGAATAGGAGAGTAAGTATCTTCAGGCATTCTGTATATAAAAGCTAGCAGACACCTAAACCAAATTCAAGCAAAAGTCAGTAAATTCAGCTAGTAAAAATATATCTGTCCTTACGTTTTTTACAAGTGAGTAAAAGAAAGAAAGAATACAGTAAATCTGAGTTGACAAATATTGCTGTCTTGGTAAACTTGTAGGTAGTGGCCTTTGTGATCTGCTTATACAATAGATCTTGTAAACAAGAAGCCCTGCCCACACAACTCTTCAGCAGTCTCAAACAGAAGCTATGTATGTCACAGCAAAAAAACTAATGAGCATTTTTGAGACGAGTCTGATTTTAAAGAGGATGCTCTCTATAAGCTTTCTCTGTGTATCCTTGAGGTTCATATACAAAGATGTAATTGCTGCATATACTTAATTTCCTAGGAAAGTTACAACTTCATTATTGTGTAATGATAAACCTGGGAAGTTATCTTTCCTTGTTAAATAATGTTTTTTTCATCATGGAAAGAAAATTATCTCTAGAGAAGTATTTCATAGTGAAAATGATTATATAAATTCCCTGTAATTTTCCAACAGCATCAAAAAGTAACCCCTAGACAGGACACTGTTAATACTAGGAACTGAACTAATGAGGTTCAGCTTATTTAAGGTAACCTGATAAGGAGACAGGTATTTGTTTTTTCCTGACCATTTGAAAATTGCATGTAGTATTTAGTTGTGTATTTTGTGATTCTTGACCTGCTCCGTTGTGCTTATGCATGTTTCACAGTGAGATTGACAGGAAAAATTGAACAAGTCTTTTGTCCCCTTTTCTTTGTTCCTTTTCCTCTATGCGATAGAGGTTTTAGGGGAACTAACATCATAGTGGGAAGGGAGTAAGGCTGGTAAGAGTGACAGTGGAAAATGAAAACAGAAAGATAACAGAAGAGCTAAAGAGCAGGAGAGAGGCCAGCAGCCTGCTTACTCTAAATTATCTGTGTGAATGCAGCAATGCTGTAGTTCCCATCAGAGCTTGCTGCACTTCCATTTACACCTAGAAAATTCGGCCATAATATTTGTCTTAGACCGAGGAACTAATTTTCAGTAATTTGTTGTGAATATCATCAGGTTGAACATGAGTAAAATGCAAGGGTGGGGATGATACCCATACAGATATGGCATGCCTTATCTAAATAACCAATCAGCCTTTCTTGCACTGTCAGTTATTCTTTAAATGTTCTATGCTAGTGGCTTGGTCAATAAAGATGCTTCAATCTTGTCTTAACAGAGGTCAGTCAAAGCTCCATAAAGGAGAAATCTTGTTAAATTCTGAGCTGGATAGTGATGAAGTTGTTCTGCAGAAATTTGCTTTTTCAAATGCTCTTTGTCTTTCTGGTAAGTTAATATTGTTCATACTGTGTAGTCTATGCTACAGATTTTGTGAAATGTCATTATAAGTGGACTTGTACAGAGACAGGCTGGAAAAGACTGGTATCTGGTTTAGACAAACTCTGTAGAGAGTGGTTGTGCTTCAGATTGAGGGGATTTGTTTTCAATGCTTTTACTGTGTTTTCTGTAAATTGGAATTGCCTTATTCAATGTAAAACCATTTTAAAGCTGAACAAAGCACATTAACAAACATACTTTGCAAAAGATACACATTCTACTGAGCATCCTGTTCCCCACCCTTGAGAACTGTCCTAAGATAACAATGAGTGTAGAGTTCAGTATTAGAAACCTCTCATTAGTCTTGGGTAATTCATACTGACATCATTTCCTCAGACAGAAAAGCTAGATGCCAGCTAAAGAAGCGATACAGCAGGGCAGCTATTCCCAGCTGGGGAGGTGTATCAGTAACACATAGGTGGACCAGAGTCACAGATAATGTTTTGCAGGCTTATTAGCCATGGTAGCAGACAGTGGGAGGCACTGTGAAGAAAGGCTCACCAGTCGTGCTTCTGTTTGAGCAAATGACACCTGTCTGCTGCTTCAGGCCTTGAATGATGTAGGAAGTGGGAGTTAGGAACTAGCAGCAGTAAGGCTGTCCTTGAAAAGGCCTTTAACTGAAGTCTGGTCTGTCTACTTCTACTGCCTTTAGAGTAAATTCTGGGATTCCAGTAGTATTTTGGGGAAGTGCCTCTTCGCACAGGAGAGAAACAGAATGCATATTTTTGAAGTGCTACACTGTTTGATCAAGAGTGCAGTGTAATTAAATGGTTCCTGACTGTTGAAGGAAGAGCTTTTGAGAAAAAAGCATCGTTTTCTTACTCATAAAGCCACTGTATGGAAGAGTGCCTCCTAAAAGGGAGCAAGGGATTTATTCCCAGGAGATAATGTTCAGTAAAAAAAAAGGAGGCAAGTATAGTCTCTATTTATGAACAGCAGAAACCAACCTCTGTTAAATAACGGGTGACAGATGAAATGGTTACTGGCTGGGTTTTTTTCAGGGGCTAAATTTAAAGTCATTTAAGTCAGTAACTTAGATTAGGCCTGTGTATTCAAAAGATGAGTGTGCAAAATGCTCAGCATTGGGTTTACTACTAGTGTCCTGACCAGATGATACTACTGATTACTACCACAGAAGAGCTCATTTTGACAATTAAATCTTCCCTGATGACTTTTTTCTGGTTGAATGGGGTTAATTTTTGATCTGTTGCTACTTCATTCTTGTCTGGGAATCTGTGGACTAAAGAACAAGGTCCAAGTTATCATCCTGTAGAAACGTTTTTCTAGGTTCAAGTGGAGGCATAGCAGAATTTGTGTTGCCAATGCCAGTGCTGAACTCAAGCTTCCATAGAACATAACTTAGTATCTTCAGTAACAGTACACCCACTTTAAAACAAAATGGGAGATTTTGTTTTTAAGATTTTCAAGTTTGAATTGAGCTTCAACAGGAATAGGTGGTGTGTCTATATGAGCTAACTCTCTGTGGTTGGAGCACAGAGCATCAGTACTGCACACATGGAGAATGAGAGCTGTGCAAGACACTAGAAATGCAGTGGAGACTCCTGAGGTACCACATGAAGTCAGCCTGATGCCAGCATAGCTCATTATCTCCAGCCTTCTTGGAATGTGGTTTGCAGAGGGCTCACATCTCCAGTAGAGCACTTGGACACACAACTGAGCTGAAGCAAAAACTCTCCAGGATCTGATGACTTGGAGAAGAAAGCTGCACTCATGGTGAAGCTGGTTCTGTGTGCAGAGCTGTGTCAGTGCCCAGCCCAGATCTGTCCACTGGTACATGAACAGTGATTGTGTAGTACAAACTGTGACATGCTGCAAATAATGGCTGTAAGCATCAACATGCCCTGAAGCAGCCTGTTGGCAGATTTAAAGTTACAATTACTTGAAAGCATTCGTACCTCTCACAGTCTTCTGCTTTGTCATGTCTGTGTTGCAGTAAAGCTGGCTATCTGGGAATCATTGCTGGATAACTTCGTGGAATCTATCCAGTCAATTCCTGAGGTGAGGTCTTGTTTTTAACTCTCCCCTCCTTTTCTCCTGTGTTTTGTAAAAGATTAGTCCAGATGTAGCTGAGGATAAGGAAAAAGCAATTGAATGTTCAACACATTTGATGGTAAATCCATCAGCGTAGAGAAGCTCAGAACACCTGGAAAGTGGTCATGCAAGAAATCATCAGCCTTTACAGGGCTGGGAGTGGGGTTCTGCATTGTGATGTTTCCCATGTTGTGCCACTGTCACTTGCTACTAGTGAAATGTATGTGTAACAGGACAAGCAGCATTTAAAAAGCCTGGCCAAACACAGTGTGTGCTAATTTGGGCTGAAAATAATGTGCTTTGACTTGAATATAATGAAGAGTTTGAGCAAATTACTTAAAAGTTTTTCATGAGATTTAATTACCGTACAAAGCCCATATGATGTATATAAAAATTAGATTTGTAGGGTTCAGAAGATAAAAGGTTTGGTTTATTACTTTTATATGAAGGAAATAAATGGTAATACATTGATTGTTGTAAGTCTGTAAAAAGGCTAAGGAGTGGCAAAGTAAAAGAACGCTGTCATGACTTTAAAATAAAAACAGCAGGAAGGAAAAACAAATGATCTCTTGTTCAGGAAATCATTTATAGAAAATGCCCCAGTATTTCTGTAGCTAGTGATGACGTACTCAGTGATTTATTGCAAGTCTGGATGAACCAGTTGCATGGTGATATTCTTAGAAAGCTAGAGAAGCAAGGCACTAAGCAAACAAAACTAAAATGTTAGTAAGTACAGTATGCATTTAGCTTCTAAGATACTTCAGGCTGTAAAACTCTGGACTTCTTTAACTACCAATATATTTACTTGATAAAGCAGTGAAGAACTTCCTACTTTTCAGATTCTAAAGTCACGAAGGAAGATAAAACTCTCTCATGCAGATGTGATGCAGAAAATTGGAGAACTCTTTGCACTAAGGTAACGTTTTTGGTTACACCGAAGACATTGTATTACACAGAATGTAAAAATTACATTGTGCATGATACAAAGAGCAGAATTCACACTAAATAGAGGAGGGTGAGATCGAGTGGGAGAATTTCTTTTGACTGGAGTCTGTGTGCTGTTTACATTAGTAAGGGGACCCACTGGCTCACCACTCACACTGGCATTTCAGCTGCAGGATTAAGCAAGGCAGGATATCATAAATGATCAAATACCAGGCCCTTCTCCCTTCTTGTGTCCAGCAACATGGCTCTTAACTAGTAATTACGGAGATAGTCCAGCATGTAAAGGATATGGGGAGAAAGGTGGGTGGATAGAGCTGTTAACTACAGCCTAGAGTTGGTAAAAATATTTTGTGAGTTCTATTCTTTCCTTGACTTACTCAGAAACCTCTGGTAAGCTACTGGATTTAATGTTTTTTCCTTCCTCAAGTGAAATTTGGCCTTTGACAATACAGACCATTATGTACTCTAAAAAAAAAAAAAAAGAAAAAAAAAAGGAAAAAATCTCACCAAAATCTCCAAGGTAAAATTAAAAAACAATTCCTATTTCCTTACTTGAAGGAGTGATCAGTAATCAACAATGACATTCCAATGACATTCCAAGTATCCAAATGTTTGTGTTAGCAAAATAGGTTGAAGGCAGGAGATTTTAGCTTTTGGCCTTTATGATGCTTAGACCACAGCCTGATTCTGAGGAATGTTCTGTGCTCACACATGCAGCATGCAGTACCAGTCACATTTAGGAGTTCTGTATTGTTATTTTGTGTACTGCTTCAGTGAGCTGACAGCATAGTCAGGGACCTCTCTACAGATATCAAAAATTAAGGAAGGCAACAGGTTGAGGAGGCAGTGTTGGTGTAAGGCAAAAGTCATTTATGTTCAAAACAGTTTCACAGTAGAGTATTCCCAGAAAAGTTTCAGGAGATGTGACCAATTTTAAATAATCACTCCAATTGTATTTCTACTATGAAGGGAGATTCTTTTCATATTCTATGTAGAATTACAGGAAATTTTCTTTCTTCATTTAACTGCATGTAAATACTTGCTCCTATATTCACCAAGGGGAAGCCTGAACTACAGTAGTACCCGTTCTTTTTAGACACCGTATAAATCTGAGCTCAGACCTGCTAATAACACCGGACTTCTACTGGGATAGAGAAAAACTGGAAGAGCTTTATGACAAGACCTGCCAGTTTCTAAACATTAATCGCAGAGTTAAGGTGAGTGTCTTACTGTTGTGAGAATCTTCCACCCTCAGATCAGTTGTCTTTGGCTCAGCAGGGTCACAAGTTGCTCCGTGAATGTGCTTTAATTGCAGAAAGGGAATAAATAATAAGCTATTATGCACTCTCTCTTTTGCAGGTGTTCTTAGCCCACTTGCACCTTTACCTGATTTAAGTTAACCTGCTTCACATGAATTGTTTATTTCCTGAGCCACTAAATTAGGCTTTAAATACTTAGAATCCACTTCTCCGTTCTTTTTACTGACTTGATCATTCGTGTCACTTCTTGAAGGGTGACATAATGTTTACTGCTGAACCAGAATAAGCAGCACAAAAACTACCTCTTCTGGTGGTACAGCAATCATAAATATTTAATTTTGAGGTATTCCAGAAAGCTGTATCTTTTTTTGCTTGTGACTTTTCCTGAGTAGGTATCACCCAGAAAGACTTCAATACCTGTAGATGCATATCTAAATTAATATTCTTTTGGGGAACCTCTTGAATTAACAGGTTCATTTATACTGAAGCTTGCTGCTTGTGCATGTTGGCTTACAGAATTTTCTGTTCTATTAATTTTCTGTTTTGTTTTTCAGAGGTGTTAACCCCCTTTCTAGTTCTGTGGAGTGTGTTTCCATATTTAGTGATCTGGTTCCAATTCAGGAGTACAGATTTGTGATGTTTGTAATTGCTTGCAGGTAATGAATGAAAAGCTCCAGCACTGCATGGAGCTGACAGACCTAATGCGAAATCACCTGAATGAAAAGCACGCGCTGCGCCTCGAGTGGATGATAGTAATACTGATCACCATAGAGGTTGGTGGGGCTTCTTTCCAATATTAAGAACACAATAACAAGTGCAATTTCTGTACTTCATAATTTGAGAATTAAGATTACTGTATTAATGTGATGTACACGAGGATTAGTATTTGTTCTTTACAACTTTCAAATTGCTGCTAGAGTTACTTTTCTGATTATCTGATTTATAGTTTAAACTAGTTTAAAGATTTTTAAATGAAATAAAAATTCATATCAATGTGTTTGCTGTTCCACAGGTTCTGTTTGAACTTGCAAGGGTAGTTTTCTGATGACAGAACAAACTCAGGAAGAAGAAAACAGACAAAACAATAGAGAACACAAGTCTTGGAAAATTCCGATCACATGCTTCTGGAGAATCATGAAGTTGTGTCTCTTGATAAATCTCTAAATCTTCTACTCAAATAAAAAAAAAAATTAGGAATCAATCTGTGAACATAATTCCCAACCACTGTATTAATAATGTTAGAGAGGGCTTAACCTATGGATGAATGTCATCTGTGCTGACTGTATTTGGAGAAGGACTCTACTGTTTTCTCCTCTAACAGTTAAAATGATGAATACTTTGCTACTTTGGGTATTTTTGATTGATGATTTTTTTCCCTGATGTTTACCAGCTCACTCTTGAAGAGCTGCAACACTGTCCCAAGCTTGGAAATGGCATTACTATTTGTTCTTCTGGCATGATTTTAAGATACGTGGTAGATATATTCACTGTTATGTTCCATCCCATGAGAAAGTGTTTATATACTTGTATGGGAATATGTTTATTAAAATGTAGTACTATTTACAATATTTTTTTTACATTTAGTATTCATATAGAAAGGGAATTAGTTGATCCCAGAGGTCACAGGGACCTGTAGCAAAATGGTAAACTAAAGAAAGATTCACAGACTTTGTCCACCTTATCATGCTATCTGATTTTCATCAGTATAAGTTTCAAGGAGTGAGTTAGTATAGGGTAAGATGTCTTAATTATCCTCTAAGGTAAAAGTTTATTCTTTTTTATCTTTAACCTATTCCTAGTCCACAGAGTGTTACTTACTCATGAGAGGATGAACAGATCTTTTTTTTCCTAGCAACTTTGTTTTCTAAATGTATTTTCAGAAACTGGTACACAACTGCTGTTTTATCACCTATTTCAAATTCACTTTAGTCCCCTGTATTGAATAAGAAACAGAACCTAAAGATTCTGTTAAAAGCTCCTGGAGCATCACTAACAAGCCATTATGACTAAATTCTGGCTAAAAATGCAGCTATAGTTGCAGTAGCTTACTGTTCTCTCTTCACCTGAGAGCATTATTTCTGAGTGCAGTACTGGACTCCTGTTGAATGCATCAAACAGACATAATGGAAAATAATAGTCAAGCACAGCCAGCAGAAACATCTCATTGCAAACCCATCCTTTTGCCATAAATTACAATACAATGCTGTGAGTGCCTCTGAAGAAGCAGCCACTGCTCTTAAGAGTAGGTTTTCTCCATTGGAATCAGAACAGATTGTAGCTGGAGGTCTTGGTTCTGGAATAGCTCAAGTTCCTCCTCTCTGACCTGCTGAGAAGGTCTGAACGGTCAGGCCCTGCTCAGGGAAGCAAACTGGTCAGAACAGCTCGGTGACAAAGATTCGTCACTGCGGAACTGCTCTGCATCAGTAGCCTGACTTACACAGTGTTGTTGAGAAACAGAACATTACATCTTTTATGCAGTGGGAAAACTTACCAAGCACCACTTAATTCCAATTACAGAGAATTAGGTTACATTTTAATTCTAATTTCTGCAGCCAATATTTTCAGGGTTTTCCTTCCCCTGCTTTGAGGTAATGAGTAGACTCAAGGACATTAGTCTCCATTCATCTCATATTTAATGTTCCAGTATTTCAGCTAAATTGCTAAAATGTACATATGCAGACCAACTGCATCACTAAGAAAAGTAGTTTTAACACAGTCAGTGGAGGACTTCTAAATGCTCTTTAAAAGCATAAAGTCTCTAAGTTTGATTATCTGGAGTATTCTGTCTCAGAACTGTAAGAGTTACCAACACCTCAAAACAAAAGAAGTGCAGTTACTTTTGAAACTGTAAATCAGTTTATCTTGGCACATAAAATCATAGGCATAAAGTCATAGTGTGCTTCTTGCCAAGCCCCAACCCTGCTTACTCCACCGAGTGGATAGTCACAGCTTAAAAAAACCCCAAAAGCTCCAGTTCAGCTTTAACAGACCTTTAAAACTTTGTATCTGTTTTTTTCATGGTGTACACAGTGGCAGCTGCAGCCAAGCATGAGGGGTTTTTGTTTTAGCAGCTAACTCTACAGAGAATCCTCTTGCTATTTTACGCATAGAGAACCAAGCTGGGAATTGAGTGCAGCAAGAATGTAACTTGAGCTTTCACAGCACAATATACCAGGGAGTAGGAGTAGAGCCCTCTGCGACCGCACAGCACGTGGGAAACTCTCCCTGCCTGCAGTCCCTTTCTGCTTCAAGCGATCCCTTGGGGAGCCTGTGCACATGAACACATGGCCTGACCAGGAGGAAGTTTTATGGCAGAGGCAGGATGAGATTCAAGCTCCAGAAGCAACACAAAATGCCTGATTTGTGAGAACACACCCATCTTTTGCCTGCCTCACCCACCACATGCTCTCCTGGTGTAACTGAAAACAACCATCGTCACTACAGTTTGCACAGTTTGAGTCTTCATCAAAATGAGTCTACTCTAACCAGTAAGGGTCACTTGAGGGGAAAAAAAAAAGAAAGGCAATAGCAATGAATGCAGAATATACAAGGAAAACCAGAGAGGAATCCTAAAATACCCAGAACTCTGAAATTTTAACCTTTTTAACAAAATTAAGACTGAAGGGTAAAAATCTGTTCATATGGAGCCTTGTTAGACCATTCTTTGTAAGGATACCAACTGTGCAAACTGCTTCTATCTGTGCTTTTTCTGTCAATAAGGTAAAGGATAACTTACACGTGCTTTTCCTTGGCAGATCTGCTGGGAAGTTGTCACAAGAGTAGCTATTTGTAAAACAGCAGGGAATGCTGAGAGCTGTGACTCAATTCCAGACCTGTTTTTCTGGGGTGACAGCACTCACGGGTACAGAGTCAATCCCTGCTCTCTGCTGCGCTGTTCCCATCAGCTCTGCTTGCTGGATGCATACACACACTTCCCTGGAGCTCTGTCACTCAGAGCTGCTTCCTCTGGAATACCTCATCTGCATGGGCATTAAAAATGCACTTGGGAACCACTGCAGTTTGAATCCCTTTTTTTCTAAGGAAAACAACACATGCAAGTACATATATTGCTGTAACTTTTTAGTCAAGCTCCACTAAAAATGTTGCTCCAGCCAAGATGACATTGTCACATTTGAACTTTACTTATTAAAAGTGGGCAGGGCCCATGTAAAAGGCTAACTTCATACTAAGCTAAAGGCAGAATCTAGGTGGCCAATCTGCACTGCAAAAACCTGTGTTAGTTGGGTTACACTAAAAATTCCTGTCAGAGATGAGTCTCCTAACAAGAAAAACTATACAGACAGTTAAACCATTTCCTTGAATGACATACATTGTACTGACAAAAAGATAGTTACAATTAGTTTCCCTCACCTAAACCAGCTATTCAACTAGTTTTGTTCACTAAGTGTAGAAACAATTCCTAATATCCTGATTCCAGAAAACCAGCTTAGCATACAGAACAACCAAGATCCATTTCTTCATCTTTTCACCTCATACAGCCTACACAAAAGGTGGCTCACACACCATGAATCTCCTTCACCTCTCAGACCACCAGACCTAGCAGCAACGAACGTGAAAGATCTCCTTGGAGATGACCCTCACCTATCACGAATGTACCCAACAGCAAGGCAAGGAAGAGCACGGAATCCAAGGCAAGAAAAAGCAGAGCCATCCCACTCTTGCTGCTGGGGGCTTACATTCATTTTCCCAGGGATGACTTTTACATTCCTACAATGCTGTCTGAAAGAGAGGTGAGACTTTGACAAACTATGTGCACAGTTGTAACAGGGGGAGGACACAGTCCTGGATGAAAAACTTGGAGACTCTCAGAGATACAATGTTCTAGCAAGAAGCTACTGCAGCTGTCACACTTGCCACCAAGCCTTCTCACCAGCATAAATCAAAAGTGGAAGCATTAGAAATGGCAGCTGTGCTAATAAAAGAGATTTACAGCATTGACATAAACTCATGTTTTACTACAGTAGTATCCATGTGAAATAGGGTCCCACACCTTTGGGGAACAGTTCCCACACATTGCCTAGGACATGCAGCTCCGAGATCCCCGTGGCTTCCACTCCTCTGGGAGTGCATCAGCAGTGTTGCAGGGAGCAGTGAACAGAGCTCTTCAGAACAAGGACTCTGCTCTCTTACTTTTCAAAAATGCAGAGAAATTTGAAAACACAAAAAATCTTAGCACTTTGAGCCTAATTAGTATCACTAGAGCTGCTGAGATTCTGACTATAGCAATAAAAAAATCTGCTATTCCACTCCAGATTTCAACTGAACTCATCCAATAAGACACACTTACAGGACTTGAGACTGGATCAAGTTCCTCCCACTGCTCAAGTGACTTTTTACTCAGATTAGCAGGCACTTCCATCATCCTATTAACACTTATATCATCAGCAGCATGCTCATATACAATGTAAAATATGATCTTATCAGACAAAATGCTGCCTCTAATCCAAGTACATGCAGACTGAAGTAAAACCCAAAACCTAGGGACTGATCCTGTCATCAACAGCATCACACCTAAGAATGTGCTCAGATGTGTGTAGCACAATATCTAACAGTCTGAACAGTCCTTTCAAAAAGTAAAAAAAGCGGGAGAGAAATCCTTATCAAGTACCTCTAGAAACTCAGAAGGAAAAAACAGCACATAAAAACTAAAAGCACAGTAATGCCACTTAATGAGACATGGATACATTTTTATTACAATTTCAGGTGCATGGATTGTAACCTAAAAAACCAAACAAACCCAAAACTCCAAAGAAGAGATAGAAGTAGTATTTTAGATTCACATGGTAAGTTGGGTGTCCCAAACGCACCATGTGAATGCTTATCACTCCCTGTGACACTGGTGACATGTCTCAGGTGTCAGTCAGTACTGAAGGTCTGAAGTTTGGCAACATTACACTCAACACAGCCATCTTTCTGCTGATTCCACCAGGCCTTGAATCTAACAGGATTAGGAACTGCACTATTGCTGGATTCAAGTACTGCAGTCCAAATAAAGGTGATTTAAAGCTGAATTATGAGCTGTTAATAGTACAAATAAACCACAGCTAAGTTAATTTTTCTCCAGTTTCAGAGACAGCACAGAGAATTCTACACGAATGCCAACACACAAGCAAGCAAGTGCAGCATAAAAGAGAAAAAGAGGCCAAAAAGCCTGCCAGAGATCTGCCAGAAACACACTGGTTCCCTAAGTAGCCCACTCAAATTAAAAGTTGTATCACTTTTTCAGTATCTTCCAGGAGAATGAGACAGATCATCAAACACTAAGTGACTTGAGTTCAACTGCCCATCTACTCTCTTTACTTTGTATTTAGCTTGCAAAACTGAAATGTAAGAGAAATCATTCAGGGGAAAAATTGCCAAGTAGACTGGTTAAATACACTCTGTAAACTTTCTGCCACATGCTCACATAGCAGAACTCAGAGAGTTGTGCTGAACTACAGTGGACATGTTTTTAAGATCTCAGCTATTCGAGGTGGGTCTTAAAGATTAAGTTCTGTTCAGCTGCTTTATTCTAAGTACTGGAACAGCAGCAGACAGTCAGCTTTCAGCCCCTTTAAAATTAAAAGTTGTTGGGGTTTGGGATTGGTTTGTTAGGTTTTTTAAAGACTTCACTAGTCTTAAAAACCTGCACTTTTCCAATGCAGTTTAACTTGGGTAAATAAATTAATATTCATGAGCTATTTGATGCAAAGACTCAAGCTGTGCCTATCAAGACATCCATTAATTTCAGTGGGAGAGGGCTTAGTCAGACATAAAACTGGTCTAATTCTTTATCAATTTAGATCCTGTAAAAGTAACAATAGCCTGAGATGGCTGTAATCATCTGTGGATCTACAAACCAGACAAGATACAAGACTCCTCCTCCCCATCAGCACACCTGCTGTCAAGATGCAAAGTTCAAAATTTGGGCCTTTTTTCCATAGTATATCTTATATAATTACCATGGCAACAATATCCCAGGTACAGCTAGGCCCCTAAATGCTTGCTTAAATAAGTACCTTAAAAAAGATAATAATCATCTGGACCTAATTCAGACAGCTGGCATTGTAGCATATGCTGTTCCCCATGAACAACAAAGAACACGCTGGAGGACAGCAGGAGCAGGGCTCCAGGGCAGGAGGTGCAAAGGAACCCCCTTTAACTATTTCTGGCCAAACATCTTCCCACAAGGTCTTCAACAACAACGACAAACTTTCACTCTGAAAATGGTTCTGTCCATGACACTGCTCTGCTTAGCAGATGTATCCGGGCTGTCCCCGGACTGATTCGCAGGCTGGAGAAATCACATCCAAGGGCTTCCCAGCCTCCTGTAGAAGATGGCATCCCTGCTCCACGCTAGCAGCCCTGACTTAATAACTTCTGCAAGACCAACAATTTTTTCCATGTATCATGGACATACGTGTATTTCCTAGGTATGTCTGTTGGTGCATTTCTTTATGCAGTTTTATAAGCATCCGTGGATTATTCTACAGCATGCCTGGGATTTGGATAAAACGAGGCCTTGTTACAGCCACCTCGCACTCCACCACAACCAAATCTGCCACTGTGGGAAGTTGCAGATGTGATTTTTACACACAGCAGCCATATCATCCCTTAAAAAGCCAAGTTAAGAATACCCACTTCAAATAACCTGTGTCCAGCTGAACAGACCGCAAGCAGACCCAACCTTTCCACTTTTGTACTCTGAATCACTCTTTTTGACAACTGAACTTGTAACCTCCCATCTGACAGCTCAGCTACGGCGTGCCCAGGGCAGTTTCACAGAGACCGGTCCCACGCCGCCCCTTCCCGGCGCACCGGACCGAGACTTGCTATAAACGACACCTGGAGAGCAGCCAGGGTGACCCGGAGGAGGGCACCGGCTCGGAGATTTCGTGCCCGACAGGCCCGGGACACCGCGTCCCGCCGCTGCCCGCCCCTGCCCGTCTCCCACATCCCCCGCGACACCCCGGGAAGCCTAGGGA
>VWYP01005557.1:180753-232712 GCA_013400435.1 Pycnonotus jocosus
CAGGCCAGGCCGAGGCCCATCACGGGTCCCCGCCCGCCGCTCGGGGTGAGGGCGAACGCCGAGCGAGCGGTAGCCGCGGCTGCGGGAAGTGCCGCGCGTCTGTGAGCGGCCGGTGCCGGGCCGGTGCTCTCTGCCGTCGGCGTAGGAGCAGCGCCGCGGGCTCGGTGCTGTCCAGGTTCGGTGCCCGGGGTGCGAGGGCAGAGCGGGAAGCGCCGTGCCCGACCGGTTGCCTGCCAGCCCGGCTGGCTGCCCGGGCCCCGCGCACACCCGCGTGTTATCCGGGGCTTGTGCCGCCCCCTTTTCCCTGCGGGGTCTCCGAAGCGAGCACCCTTCCGAACGGGCTCGCCCCCGCGTGGCTTCTCACCCAGCGCTGAGCAGATTAGGTAATTTCCAAAGCCTCGGCAGAGCGGGGCCGGGCCAGGAAAAGACTGTCCCCACGGGGTTTCAGGGCACAACAAGTATTTCACACAGTTGTCGAATCGGTCAGCGGTGAAATACGGCCTCGCCGGTGGTAATCACCATTATATTTAGCTAAGGGTAAAATTCCTGAGTACACGCATACCTATAATGTACAAAGTGCTTTCCTCGCTCTTTTCATCTGCCCTGTCGTTTCGTCAGAGTGTAATTATTGTAGTGCTTTTAGCTAGAGCATTTAAATATCATCCAGATACATGCAAAACACAATGTTGTTCACATGTATCATTTTTTTAAAAGATCAGTTCAGGTCTCTAAGGAAGGGCTTGCTGGTTGGGGTAAGAGTGAAGCTCCAAACTAAACACACTTAAGACGGTAATAACTAGAAAGAATGCCTGTCTGGCTTGGAGTGCCCTCACATCGGTGGTTTGCTCTGCTTGGCAAGTTTTGTTGTCCAAGTGCAAACCAGACTGAATTTTAAAAAATGTAGAACACATTAATAATCTAAATTAAAGATTAAAAAAAAAATCTAGTGTGTTTTCTGTAACATCACTCACATGGGGCATCTTGCAGGATTAAATAACACCAAGCATGATTTTTGCTCTTGCTGACAGCAAGCAATCCCTCTTGTGGAGAGAGGGAGAGAATCTTGGCATACTGTATGTACAAACTTAGTTATCCAAACATTAGTTTAGGGAGGAGAATATGTACCTAAAGAGAGCTGAAACCTAACTTCTTTTTGTCTTATTAACTGTAAGAAAATAATCAGCTATATCTTACACTGTATTTCTTTCTTTGTCTTTACACCCTTGTGTCCAGTAAGTTCTGATCTCATGTGAATGCAGAGGACTGCATTTGGTCAGCCTGGTTATTGCTTTAAAGATGAGGGAATTCTTCCCTTTCCAGCAAGTAGAAATACTTGCTTCCCCAGTGACTAAACATACTGGGGACTACACTTCTGTTCTCTTTCCCATGCTCTTACTGTGTAATAGAAACTAGCTGCTTGAACCTGACTTAAAATTTTGATAACTTGCTGTTAAGTTTAGAGGGGAAAATACCCAAGACTTTTCATAAACCTTTTGGGCCACTTCTAGTTTCACCTTCTCTTTCTGTTCTCTTCCGTTCTGTTCTGGGCATTACATGGTCTGGAATTTTGTTGGCTTCTCTTGCTGTTTTTATATGTTTATGTACAGATTTACATTGCTTCATACTTTCATAAGGGTTTTTGTTGTTGGGGTTTTTTCCCCCCCCCAAAGGTCTATTTGCTTTGATTAAGTTTGTTTCCACTGTCTGATCTTAATAGCCCTATATTCATCCATCCATCCATGGGTAACTGTCCTTATGTGTTTTCCTGTCTATTTTTTTCTCCAAAGTTACCAATTTTTGCTTCCAAGACTACCTTGAATCCTTGAGAAAAAGTTTATAGCTCTTAGGTAGTTCTTTGTGGGCGGTCTCCAGCAGCTGGTACAAGGAGGTGCCCAGGAGGGTGAGGGGCTGTGGAAGCCCTGGCCTTGGGGGCTTCCAGGGCTTGTCCTACCTGGTGCTGATGGCCAGCCATGGACAGAACTGCACCTCTCACCCTTTGAGTTTCTTGATTTGCTAGGCAGGCATGAGGCATGCAGACTTCTTAAAAATGCTGTTGTGACTAGTCTCAATAAATAAATCAAGTTATTAGATGAAAAGATTGGCCCCTCCTGTACTGATAGTCCAGAGGGCTAATACCTAGAATTCACTGAGCCTGGGAAGATTCAGGTATGTATCTGGTATTTCCCAGGAGAGGGCATAACCATCACAAATGTTCTGTTATTTAATGTTGGGCTTGGATTCATCAGGATGTACCCATAACTTTTAGGTAAAAGATAGACAGAGACACTGAAAGGTTAAAAGTATCTGACTTTTCTTTTATTGGATTGTGTAATTCCCACCAGTGTAGGTGAGAGTGACTATCATCAGAAAGGAAGTTCAGTTTTCCTATTTGAGCAGACAAGTGGCAACCAAAACACTTTCTTTTTCCCACTCTGTATAGGTGTTTTTACTACTTGTTAATATATCTTCCTCTTCCTTAGCTATTTATATCTCTGTATCCAAGTACCCACACCATGCCTTTCCAGAACACTTTGGTCCTGGTTCTCCTTTGCTCTTTAAGCCTTGGCAAACCACTCACACCTTTGTGAATCACATTGCTCATCATGAAAGAGAAATCCTTGCCTATGTGTAAGGTATCTTTTATACGGTAACTTGGGATTAAGATGTGTTACTAAAGTATGGCATCTGGATATTGGAGAAAATATCTGTTGAGAAACAGCTATTGTTGCATCTGTGCATCTACTGTTAAGTTTTACATGAAAGTCATTTGCTTTTCAGAGTGTAAAAAAATGGATTTGGCCAACCATGGACTTATTCTGCTGCAGCAGCTAAATGCTCAGAGAGAGTTTGGTTTCCTGTGTGACTGCACAGTTGCCATTGGGGATGTCTACTTCAAGGCACATAAATCTGTCCTCGCTTCTTTCTCCAACTACTTCAAGATGTTGTTTGTTCATCAAACCAGGTAACTCTAAAAAGGTTCACCGTTTAAATGTTGTTCAGTAAACTAAACTAAGGAAGTCTAGCAACAAAATGTTCTTTTTGTTTCTTGTTGTGACATAAAAAGCGTGGAATCCAGTCTTGACTGCAAACTAGTACGTCACTTAAAAGCATGTTAAAGTTGAACTGTGATTCATTACCACTAATTTTATAATTTAGCATGATTTCTTTATCCTTAAAAAAGCATAGAAAATTTAATTTCTATAATTGGATACTTCAAGGATCCTGTCTTCTCTCCTGCAATTTCCTTCCCCCACTCACTATCTTCTACTCTGTCTTGACACTCTTCTTGACATTTGTGTAATGTTATATACAATCCAATAAGTACTTGCTAGGAGATTTTGAGAAATAAACTTACAAAAGAGGTGTATGTGTTTCATTTCTTTGCAGTTTATGATCAATTAAATGATAAAATACTACATAATGGTGGAAAATAAGGGGGTTTGTGGTACTCTGTGGGTTTTTTTTTTATTTTTGTACCACAGGCTTACATTGAGGAGATTGAAAAGATCACCAAAATATAAGGCCAGTTTAAAGATTTTTTCCCAAAGGTCTTTTTTTAAAGGTCTTTCTCCAAAATACTTGAACTAACTCAAAAAGTTTGTTAAGTGATTCACACGTAACTCTTTGGCTAAGAGTTCTTAGTCAGAAGTGAACTGCTAGGACAGAAGTGCATTGCACTTCTGAAACAGGACTGCAGGCAGATGTTGCCAGTCTTGATGCTCCATCAAGAACACACAGTCATCTTTGGAATTCAGCATTACAGAGTTTACTTTTGAGTCATATATCTGAATTCAGAAGCGGTCACAGAGAGAGCTCAAGAAGCGTGCATCTCAAGAAATGGAAGAATTGGCTATGATTTCCTCCTCAGCTTGGTAGCCTACTGCAGTTAGAGCATTCAGACCACAGCACGTAGTCATGTCCATTTCTGAATTTCTGTGTTTTATGTTAATAGAGGAGCTACAAATACTTATAAAAAATAATTAGAATCCCAGTTCCTCTCCTGTTAGCTAACTGACCTCACAAAGATGTTCCCTGTTTTCTTTCTTCTGTGAACCTTGCCTTACTTCCTGCACAGAGACACAGCTTTAGCTAGAGCAGTGGTAGCTGTCTCAGTCTAGAGCGTCGTAAAGGTTGACACAGAGCTGGAGGGTGGTATTGGTTTCAGTCCTGTTGGGCTGAAGAGGGCATCCCAGCCAAAGCATCTCCCTTTGAGTGCTCTAATCAAGGGACTGCTAGGCTGACCAGGCAGTCCACTGGTGCTGCTATTTCTCCCTCCCTATTCAAGGAAAAAAGCTGCTGCTCTGCTGTGTAAGGAACTAGACTCCACGGGTTACACCTGTTGCATCAGATTCCTGGGAGGATTCACACCCTGCCTTGCATGGTTTCTGGATCATAATGCACTTGGACAATGCAATACCACACATTTGCAGAACTGTAGCTGTAAACCCTAGTAGGACATAGAAGGCCAGCAGGCAAGTGCCAGATGAATTTTAGGTGTTTTCAGGGCTAAATACTGAGAAGAGTTTATTGGACTGTGAATTTAGAGTCCCATGCTAGCAGGTTTTAATTTAGCTACAGATGTGTTTGAATCCAGCCAAGTTTACAAAATATATTAATATGTGACAACACATTTACAACATAACAGCACTTTAAAATGGTATAGATTGCAATGGGATAGCTTTTCTTTCAAGCCAGTTACTTCACTGAGGAAAGAAGTCATCTTTCAAGTAGCTCCTAAGATTAGCTCTTTTACAGTAAAGCATTTCCCTTAATATTTATTGCAGATTCTGTATTTTAAATTATAAATAGAAACCAATTTTTATCAAGGCTTGAATAACCTAGAACTGGAAAAAAAAAATTTTCCTTATGTCTTATCTACGATTTTGTTTCACCTTTCAGTGAATGTGTCCGTTTGAAAGCGACCGACATACAACCAGATATCTTCAGTTATCTCTTGCACTTGATGTACACTGGGAAGATGGCACCACAACTCATTGACCCAGTTCGACTAGAACAGGGAATAAAATTTCTGCATGCATATCCACTAATTCAAGAGGCCAGCCTTGCAAGTCAGGGAACTTTTTCTCACCCGGATCAAGTCTTTCCATTAGCATCTTCATTATATGGCATTCAGATTGCAGATCACCAGATCAGACATCCCACTAAGGTTACATCAGCAGCTGACAAACTTGGGCGAGAACCACGGCCTCAGACGTCACGGATGAGCCAAGAACAAGGTTCTGAAGGCTCACAGCTCTCACAGTTGGGTGCAAATCTACCACAAGTGACCCGGACAAATATGTCTGCTTCTGACCCATTGCCATCTTCTCTGTCTCCAGAACTGGTATCTGCTGCTGGTAATAATTCACCTTCGGGAGAAGAGGCCAATATGGAAGCATCTTCTTCAGATGAACAGCCTGCCTCTCTCACAATAGCACATGTCAAGCCAAGCATTATGAAAAGGAATGGAAGCTTCCCAAAATACTATGCCTGTCACCTCTGCGGTCGCCGGTTCAACCTGCGCAGCAGTTTGCGGGAGCACCTGCAGATCCACACGGGAGTTCCCTTCACATCTAGCCAGCAGGGAGAAAGTAATCTCTCTTTGTCTCTCTGTAACAACACAGCTGATAAAGATGCCATGGAAGTGCCTGAAGCGGGGATGATTAGTGACAGCGAGCTGCAGCAGATCTCAGACTCCCCAATAATTGATGGGCAGCAGCAGTCAGAGACACCTCCCCCTTCCGATATCGCAGACATTGACAACCTGGAGCAGGCAGATCAAGAGAGGGAGGTAAAGAGACGGAAATACGAATGTTCCATCTGTGGTCGCAAATTTATTCAGAAAAGCCACTGGAGGGAGCACATGTACATACACACGGGCAAGCCCTTCAAGTGCAGCACTTGTGACAAAAGCTTTTGTAGGGCTAACCAGGCTGCCAGACACGTGTGCCTAAACCAGAGCATGGACACCTACACGATGGTGGATAAACAGACTCTGGAGCTCTGTACGTTTGAGGAAGGCAGTCAAATGGACAACATGTTAGTACAGACCAACAAGCCCTACAAATGTAACTTGTGTGACAAAACTTTTTCAACTCCCAATGAAGTAGTCAAACATTCGTGCCAAAATCAAAACTCTGTCTTTACACTAGAAGAAGATCGCTCCATTCTGTTAGGTGGTGGGGACACGGAAGCCACAGAGACTGATAACGCAGTGTTAGCCTCCATCAAAAAGGAGCAGGAAGCAGTGTTGTTAGACTGAATGTGAAACCTATATCAATTTTTTAAAGTTTCTTTACTCATTTTTTATTAAATCAATTTTTTCCTCCCCCTACCTCTTACCTCACTTACCCCTGCCATCTTTTCCAGCAACCTCCTTCCCACCCTTTGTCTTCAGCAACCAGAACTGTACTGGCACATTAGGAAATTGGACTTTGCCTCTCCCACCAAAACAAACAAAAAGCTCTTGCATCAAACCACAGCAAAATTGATTTTAATACAAAGGAACATGAAAAAACAATCCAGCTAACTATGTTGATAGTATTAGTTATTCCAAATTTAATAGATTTTAAACAAAATTTAGATTGCTTAAAAGCGTATTTAGATACAATGATGAGTGTAACGAGAAACAGAGTATCAGTTTGGTAAGCAAAGGATATATGTATTTTAGTTTCCCTGGAAGAAGGCATTTTGAGATCTGGCAGATTAAACACCGTGCTCTTAACAAGTCCACATGCAAGTTGATTAAGGTTATAACCTAAGCCCTCAGAACTTTTCTCAAGGAATGCAGAAATCTTTGTTCATTGAGTTAAAAAGAGCTGAGGGTGTTGGTTTTCTTTTAGCCATATGTTTTCCTTCAAGTATGCCTTTGGGTATCTGTTTCAGAGTCAAGCAAAGTCATTGCTTAGTCAAATTTTGACCTAAGTAGCTGTAATAGTAATGTGATGGCAATCTTTATATATATATATATATAAATACTGTATATGTATAAAGATTTATATATATATAAAGTGTCTCTGTGTATATTTGGTACAGGTAGATAAATGCACACATCCTTTTTAAGTAACTGGCCGTCTACTCTCAGATTCAGCCTGGAATGTCTTTCAGTTGTTTGACAAAGCTAGTCATTGCACAGGTTGCTTTTAACCAAATTTGAAGCGTCCTGAGCTGTGTGCATTTTTATTGACCTGTTGAAGAGAAGCCAGTAGGTAAGTGTTGTCACCCAGGCTACCAAGGAAACTAGAGAAGTGGCATACTGGTGAGCACTGCACCATTGTTGGTGCAGCACATGCGTGTGTTGTTAGCAATATATAGAGGTTTGAGTCATTCTGGATGAAAGGAGAGAAAAAAGCTTTATTCCCTTACTCAGGCAAGGAATGTCCATGATTTCATTTGGTCTAATGGCATGAGTTGAGAGGGAGGAAAAGCAGTGTTCTAGCAACAGGGGATCATGGTTGTTTTAAAATGAATCTGTAGTGCTGGCTGGGAAATTCTGCTCTGTGAGAGTCCTGTTATTTTGAAAGCCAAGACAAAGCCTGCAAAAACTGAAAGGGTGAATTCTGTAGTTTTAGTTACTGCTGATGGTAGTACTGCATCTTTGTGTTAAAAATCAAGTTGTTGATTTTTACAATTTTATATAGATGCTCAGATTTTTTGCTGGTAGCCTAAAAACCTAAACTGACAGCAGCTCACTGAGCAATTACTGGGCCAACAGAAGGTGTAAGTGGACAGAAAAAGTGCCCCATCATAAATGGAGACAGTGTGTGTTTGGGGGGAGGGGTGGGAGAGGGCAAGTCACAAACCACAGCTCTTCTCTGTGTATACGTTTAAACTGAATATCATCTTTTTGTGTATAGTTAAGTTCTCAGATTTGTAAGTTTTTATACATCATTTCATTGAATAAAAACTGAATTAAATGGGATATGATTTATTGAGTTGAAGGTGAAAGGTTGTTGGTGTTTGGTCTTCCTGGATGAGCTCTTGCTGAATCAGTATAAAAGTCAAGCAATGTATTCTGTTTATCAGCCTAAAACCTCGATCACACAGGTGAACAATGAGCTTACTAAAACTTGAGGTGGATTTAGTACAAAAAGTCTCTACATACTGGATTTTTTTATAATCTCTTATATTAGAGTAATAGGTTTAAAATCAATTGACTTCAAAGTAGAGAAGTCTTTTGAAGAAAAAAAATAACATCTTGCAGAATTATTTTAGTGCTTCCCGTTTTAAAACTTCTTTAGGATCTTCATCTACCAGTATGATTTCCTTAAATGTGGGGTTTATTTCATCTTCCTTAGTCCAAAATGCTCTCAGAGTAGAAAAACAAAAGAATAAAACTTTCCTAGTTCAGGGTAATGTCAGATTTTGAGGTATCTGTGGTTTAGGATGTAGTCACAAGTTCATTTCCAAAATGAAAGCTGACTGAAGCTGCTAAAGGTGCTGCCACCTCAGCTGTTAGTTACTGCTTAGATGCGCCTTTTTTCTTATTTTCCTTTTTTTTTTTTTAATTCTAGAACTCCAGTTCTGCTCTAGGGCAAAGTACAACAGTTCAACTCAACTCCCCAGGGAGTGCACATGGTGTCAGGGTGCATGTGGCCACACCATTTGTTGCAAGATATTATTCCTGCTCTCACCTCTCCTTCTCCACTGCTTGGGCATCATGATGTTTGCTAAGTTACATGTTAAATGGACTCAAGCAAAAAACAACCAGTCTTAAAAAATGCTATTTTTCTGTCAAACCTGTTCCTTATGTTAGCTCTGCAGAGGGTTTTGAACAACTCACAGATTGTGCAAAGACAGAGATGAGCCGGGGAGGGTTTTGAACAACTCACAGATTGTGCAAAGACAGAGATGAGCCGGGAAGAACCTTACTGAAGCCAGCGTTGCTGCTGGCAACATCCAGGATGTAGAAGATGGGAAGTGGTGACTCCCACGTGGGCAGGTAGCTCCTCTGGAGGGCAGTGTGGCCTTGCAGGCTGGTGTGCTGCTCAGCCAGAAGGAGCAAGGTAGGGCAGGGAACAAGCAGCCATGGAAGGAGTGGGTTATGACTGTCCTGCCGCTACAAGGAACATGAAATTGCAGGCTCAGCAGAGATACTTTCACCTGTTAATATTTATTCTTATGAAATAACTGTCGAGTAAAGAGAAAAAAAAAATCACAATAAAGAGACTTTTAATACATGTTGAGCTATGAAAATGGTTTCTTTTAAATACCCTTTATTGTCTGATGCTCCACAGGGATGCTTAAGTCAGTGCCTTTCAACTTCATGAGCAGTTTTGTTCCTTTACAACAAATTAGAAACAGTATATTCTGGTAATTAACAGCTGCATCAAGAATTTGGGAAATTGCAGCACAAATGCAGTTTTGTTCAAGCTTCTTTGTTTAAACTCTCTGAATTATTATTACTGTTAGAGAGAACTCCAGGGTTTAGTTTTCAGTGTTTGACTTGGAGATTTGCGACTGAGTTGCTCATTGCTCATTCAGTGTGCTCACCTGCTGAAGTTGTGAATTTTTTACCAAATCAAAGCAGACATCTTGGCAGGAACTGCTGAGAAGTCTCTGAAAATGTACCATCATTCAAGGCCGTGGGCTGGAACTTCAGCCCCATGCTTTTCCAAAGGAATATCTTCCAAGTTAATTTCCTAGGCATATCACTTGACATGTCTGCCTTGACTTCAAAAGTACCAAACACCTACAAATCTCTCTGCTCCTACAGAGGATTATCACTTCTGAAAGTGAAGTTTGCGGTCCATTGCAGTCAATATTTTTCCATCAAGTATCTTCTCCATCACTGGTCTGATAATCATTCTGCTTCAGCAGGGGGAGAATGTATCAGAAGATGCTTGTATTACAAACATTGAATACTTAAAATTGTGAGCCTGTTTACAGGGCACAGCCTTAAGTTGCTGTCTTGATGTTTAGAAAATCTGACTGGCTCATCACCTCCAAATCCCATCAAATAACAGCCTCAGTCACAAAAAGTTGTCAGTTGCAAGAGAAAAACAACAAACAAACCCCAACTAGATATCATTCTGTTTACCTTAAATAATTCCTTTGGCATTGCAGCATCTTTTACATTAATTAAAGGAAATGTGGTTCGACTTGAGCAGGTTCTATAGTATCCGGTACCTGGTGGCATCACAGTCTCTCAATGGTTTTTTCCCAATCTGTTTAACAGGAGGATTACTTTGTTTGGGTATTTTGCCTTTTTGGAGAGCAATACAATTCTTTAGATATCCCAAGTCCCAAGCACTTAAAGATCAAACTGATTCATTCTTAACCAAATTAAAATAATTTTCTTTGATTGTATTTCCACACCTTTTAATCTTAAAAAGTAAACACATAAAGGAAGTTAATTTTGGAATTCTGTCATTGATTCTCTTATTTATTGCTTCTCAAAAGTCAACAAGTGTTTTAAGATACTTGATAGTTATGAATGATTAGGACTAATTGGATTACTTAAAAAACAAAATTTAAAATCAATTAGATTCCTACTTCAACACTGCAAATGTTACACTGTTAATTAGAGCAACATATTTTGGTTAATGAAATCTAGGTGACAGACTACCAGTGACGATGAAGGCTGGCTGTTAAAAAAACCCAGCTGTTACTCCACCTGAGACAGTGTTTCCATTTCTATAGCTCTTGTTTTGTTCACTTGTTTTTGTTTGTAAAAATGCCCATTGTCACTGGATAGTGAAATCCCACCCATTCTAGAACTAGAACAAAACAGAAAGAGGCAAGAAATCTTTTGTAACACCCTTCATGAATGTGTATTTGCCAAATTATCTGTGATTATCTCTAGAAATAAGAGAAATTCACTGTCCTTAAATATGGGCTTCTATGAAGTCTGCCATTAGGAAGGACACATTTACATGAAATTTAGGTAAAACCACACAGCACATTTCCTCTGCAGTACAGCCCTGGTGCTGTGATGTTGGTGCATCCGTGCTTTTGAACAGGCCATGTGTGCCAAGATGCAAGAGCTCAGCGTGGCCTTGGAGCAGCCATCAGTGACTGTTGCCATTCCTTGAGGTGCCAGTGTTTCAGCCCTTGTGCCAAAGGAGCTGCCAGCAGGACTTCTTCATATTCACGCCATGCCTATTGTCTTGGCCAAAACTGAAGCCTTCCTGGAACTTTAGGAAATCTGCTCAGGGAGGAAAGAAGCAGAGCCACAAAATGAAAGTTAACACAAATGTTCACTTACTGTACTGCTCTGTGGAGTGTGGAGGAGGTACCCAGCACTCCAGGACGCCTCACCACAAATCCATAGCCTGTATCCAATCTGCTGACTGTGCCAGGACTCATTTTGAAGCAGCTCATACACTTTCTAAGGGAGCTTCCTGATCAGTCCATTGTTTCCTTCTATCCTTAATCTCTCAACCACATAATTAAAGCATTATCTATTTTGTTACTACTGTATTGTGCAATTCCATTTTCAACAGTGAATTATTTTATATATTGCCATTGTTTATTTGGGTCTCTCAAATTCCCAGAGCAATGTACTCTGTCAATCAAGCTTTGTTTCATGAGCTTATTAGGTAAAAATCAAACCAGGGTTCAATTCCCTTTTGACAAACTAGTCTGATCCTTCAGTTTTCTAATGTGTTGCTTCAACAATTCACTCGTTCATTAACTCATTAACTAACTAAAACACATGCTTATGAGCAAGGGAGTTGCCTGGCTCTGGGTGAGAGTGCTCATCCTTCTTTTGCATCACACTGCAGGTGTCCCCTCCGTCACCCCAGGGAGCAGGAGAGCGTCAGCAGCCTGGCTCCTGCTAGATCTGCTGCCAAAGGCTTTGGTGTAAGTTGCTGTATTCCTGCCTCCCAGGAAGCCTGGTCTACACCTTTCCTGTGGCTTGTTGCAGCTCACTCTGAAGACTCTCAGGCTCACCAGAAGCTGGCAAGCAGTCACTTCTGCAAGGCTGCGGGTGCAGGTGCCGCTGTTCCTGCAGCCACAGAGCCTTGGCAGGGGCTGTGCCTTGGGCAGCGCCGAGCAGGAGCCAAGCCAGCAGCTGCTGTGGGGCTGGGCCCTGCTTCTGCTGCTGCCATCTCTGACCTGGGTCAGTCTGGCACCAAACACAGCAGTGATCTAGAACTCTGAAGCACTAGATAAGGACAAGCACAAGCTTTTGGGCAGCCCTGAACATGGACATTGGCCAAAGCCTCTCTGTTGGTGTTATACTGCCAGCATGAACTTCCCATCCCAGCAGAAGCAGGCCTTTCCTGAGTGTCCTGTAAAAGGGTAAAGTATGGAAAATGTGGAAGGTCAAGACCTTCCACCCCAACAGCAGTGCCTGAAGGATGTGAAGGGAAATGGTCGCTCAAAGCATGTGACTGGCAGCTGATGAGGAAAGGAAGGTGACAGCCCATTGCCAAACCAGCACCACTCCAGCTGCTGGTACACAGTTCTCCACAGACAAGAGTCTAAATACACAGAATATAGAATATAGAGTAATATTGTCCCATAATAATAATCTTATTATTTGATCTGATTGCATTCTTATGTAGAATTATTTTTTTTAATCTCATTTTGAGACATCTTTGCAATATTGATAACAAAATGGGACCCAGAACAAGTCCTGATTTGTGCACAAGAACTGAAACTTCATATTTGTTCACTGAGTTCATTAACATTCAAAATTGTCATGACCTTTTAAATAAAACTGTAGTATGATACTCATTTTTTAAAAACACACTACAGGGATGACTTGAAGGATGTAAGTATTGCTGCGCATCACTCTCCTGTCATATAGGAAATGTCTCACAGCAAAGGGCCACAGTGTCACCAGTTTTTTCTATCTAGTACAAGTGAAGCAAAAGCAAAAATCAGCAGAAGGAGCCAGTTGAAATATGGATCAGCTTTGATCTGTGTGCAGAGCTGTGCCACTCAGAGTGGAAAGCTAATGTGGTGAAACAGCAGCTCAAACTAAATGGGAGAATCTGAAAGAAGTGAGCAGGAAGCAGCCACCTAAACCGTGAAGCTGTGACCATGCCTGTGAGGACACCACCTTTCCTGTTTTGGGGTGGGGGTTGGGGTTTCTTGTTTTGCTTTAGGGTTTTTTTGGTGGGTTTTTTTTTCGTTTGTGTGTTTGTTTGTGGTTTTTGGTTTTTTGTTTTTTGTTTTTTCTTTGAGATTTTTTTACATTACATTAACTATTTCCTCTTAGGACAGTGGTACACTTGTCCCAGGGAATGGAAGCGCTACCTTCTGTTCTCATAAGCTCAAAGGTCAGAAATCTCTGCTTGGGATTTGCATCTTTGTCTTAAAAGAGCATATTAGGAATTTGGAAATTATGGCTGTATTCATGCTTTTTTTGCCCTTCCCCCCATCCTAGATAGATCCTCCTAAAAGTCTCCTAAAGGACGTTTTGTGCTGTAAAAAGAAGTTGACCTACAGAAATTAAAAGTCCTCAATTCCTGTATCCTTGGTAGATCCATGGGAAAGTCATCTAGTGTTGCAATGCCATAGAAAACATTTCCCTGCTTCTGATAGTGCCATAAGGGGGTGCGAGTCGAGGGTTTAGTCTACATCTGGCCATGCTGGTGGGCTCCCTCAGAGCGCTTACAGGAGCTGAGGTTTTGCACGGCGAGAGGAAAGAAGTGCAGCTGCTGCTGCCAAGAGGATTTACTTGCTCTGTCATGCAGCTGCCAGTAGCGGTACTTCCTTGCAGAGCCACACCTCCGTGGTGACTCTTACATGAGGAATGAGCACATCTATTTCCTATTGCTGTCAAGGAACGTGATTAAACATGGCTCTGAGTGCTGGGAAATAGAGATACAGTGATAGTGGCACTGAGCACAGATGTCTCTGCCACTGAGCATAACCAGGGTTTGCAAAGTGCTAGTGTTCCAGGCTCCAAGAGGTCTCCTGGACAGAGCTGAACTGCTCTGCCTGAAGTGAAGCAGGCAGTTTTGCAGAAGTGCAGCTTCCAAAGCACTATAGACAAGGGCAGTTCCTCAGTCTCTGTTTAAAACCTACCAGCTGGGTGGCAAAATTCTTCTTCAGTGTCTGATGGAACCAAGAAGATGCATTTCTTGGTATTGTCCTGCAGCAAGAAATGTGTTAAGATTATGGGGGTGAGTTGCTGCAGCTCTCAGGAAGCCCAAAGGAGATCCCAGGGAATTCAAGTGTCTGCTGAAGCAATGGTTGGGTCCAGGAATGGCACTGCCTCTGACAGGGATTTGGTGGCAAAGTGACCCGCTGCAGCAGCCCTGCTGGGCCTGTCAGGAAGGCCACAAGGCCATCACTCTCAGGCCAGTTCATGTCCTGGCCATGCTCCCCTCAGCTCCTTGTGCTCCTCCTCACCAGCACAGCGAGGGGAAGTGGAACGTCCTTGGCTTGAGGTAAGTGCTGTTCAGCAACAGCATCATTGCTGTTATCAACACTATTCTCACCCTGAGTACCAACACATGGCACTGTGCCAGCTGCTAGGGAGGCAATTAACGCTATCCTAGCCAGAACCAGCGCAAGGATTAGGGGTAGGATTGAGAGAAAACGGAGTGGTAGCCTCTCACCAGAACGGGGCTGCAAAAGAGCTGCTGAGGGAAGAGGGAGGCTGTAGAAAGTCAGTGTAACAACTGGGGGAGAGTGCAGGCACAGGACACTGCCTGTTCAGCTGGAATGACACCAAACAAGTATTTCAACCACTGCAGCCACTAAACAGAATGTCGTTTTCTCCCCTTCCCACTCAATCTTCTCTCATTTCAGGTTCAGTTTTCCCTTTCATTTGAGAGCATGTGCAGGACACGCCCCTGTTTCGGTCCCTGTCTCCTGATAGGAAAAGAGAGGAGGCAGAGGAATCCTTGATGTCTTCCATGAGGGGAGTGGGTTGAGATATGTTCCATGATCTTGGCTCTGTTGTGCAGACCTTGGCATGGAGCACACATGTAGCTACCTGAGCATTAAAGGCATTGCTTTTTATGACCATGACAAATAAGGTCTTCAAAGAGTAACTGCCAGCACCCCTGAATTAAGCCTCATGGATAAAGCTCCTAAGTCTGCTACAGCCTTGCCAGTTGTTCTCTAAGACTGGCAACTCTCCAAATGGCACAGGGATGCCCAGGGTATCTGACAGAAAGAAGAGCATTATGGAAGATTTATTAATGGCAACTTACTCTCTCAAGATTATCTTATTTTCCCAAGCTGTTCTTGGAGATAAAAAGGTTTCAGTTAAGCAAAAGCAGAAAATGGTCTAGGGAGAGGCTACACCTGCCATTTTTTCTGAAGCAGATTTCACTGAAGTGTAAAAAGCTTTAGGAGTGAGGCAGCCCATGCTTACCACAGAAATAAACACTCATGCTCTTCACTTTACAAAAACTTTATTAAAGGGGAAGTGCACTTGCCCTCATGACCCCACTGCCCAGCTTCATGACCTTCCTCTAAAGTCATAATCTCTGGCTTCCTATTCAAAATTATTTTTATTTTCGTAATTATTTTATAGCAATGTTATTGTTACATATGACTGCATTCTCACATTTGATTTGGAACCCGAAGTGACTCGATGTTTTGTAGGTCCAGGCAGTCACTCTTGCTCAAGTCCCCAGCCATATCCCTTCTCTCCCACCTGGATGTGTAGGGAGAGGGGCCACATAGGGCAGAGGAGCCCCAGTGACTGAAACGTTATGGTTTTCTTTAACAACTCTAGGGCCTACTTGTGTTGTGGAGTCTATTACCAGATTGCATTTTTCTTTAGTAAATTAGAGTAGTCAGATTATTATACTTAATCCTGGAATATGCCCCTCCAAGATCCTATGGTCTCTGGGACAGCACATAACTAATTTCTTATTCTGGGACAGGGACAACAGGGAAAACTTAGCACCTGTTTTTCTCCCACCTGTCCATCTGACTCCCCAAAAGATGAATTTGTGGCTGGGCCCTTGTTCCTGTTCTGCTGGTATCTCTATCCCAGTTGACTGTGGCTGTGTTGTTGCAAGTGTCCGTAGTTTTTACAGGTTTTGCGAAGCAGCCTCCTCCTCCATCACTGATGCACTGCCTCACAGTGACCTCTTGTGGAAATTTTAACATTTCCGGCTCTTCAGGGAATGTAGCATGAGTCCTATATGTTAGGACTATGGAATAGACAACTAAATGTATAGTGAAGTCCCTGGCAGATGAAAGCGAACCTCATCTGATCTGCCCCCAGTGCTAGGGTCATGAAAAACATTTCTTTCACGCTGATAGTTGCCATCCATCATTAAGAGGACTGACCATATCAGCTGTACTGGGAACAGATGCAGTGAGTGGTTTGGCAGCAGCTGTCAGGCTTCCATAATCTGCTGTTAGTTGCCACTTGCCATGTGGGATGCCTAAGAGACCACATCCCTAAAACCCTCTGCCTTGGTCATTACTCTTTTTGAAGTTGTACTTTGTCACCACCATCCCTAGGTATGGATCCCAGAGGATTATTATGAAGAGAGGAACTCAGCTAATTGATCTAAACCAGGTGTTGTCTGTACATTTGACTGACTTCGAGTTTGCTCTTTGTGTAAGTGCATTTTCCACAGCCACTTATGCTCAGTGGTCCTTCTCTATTTCCCCATTTTGCTTCCTCCTTTTCACACAGAGACAGGCTGGCTCTTTTTCTTTTCCATTTCCTTTATTTTCATTGAGGTTTTCCTGTGGTTTTTACCATTTGAGGTATGTACTGGGTGCATAATGCAAACAGGCTGAAGAACCTCTTGGAAGGCATTGCCACTTAACCTTGGCTAATGACTCCAGTGCTCGCTCAGCTTCCTTTGCATCACACTGCAAGTGTCCCCTCCATATCCCCGGGAAGCAGAAGAGCCTCAGCAGCCCAGTTTCTGCTGAATCTGCTGCCAAAGGCTTTTGGGGTAAGCTGTTTTCCTGCCTCCCACCTCAGAAGCCCTTTTACACCTTTCCTGTGGCTTGCAGCTCACTCTGAAGACTTTCAGGCTCCAAATACAGCAACGATCTAGAACTGAACTTGCATTTTCCCTTCAGACCCCTAAAGCAGCTCACCACTTCACACATGTGTTTTGTGCACATACATCACTAATGCAAGCTAACACTCTGTCCTGCTTTTTACTCTTTAACAGCTGCCAGAGCTGGATGGAATTTCAACTAGCTGGGAAGACAACAGCTAGAAGTTTCTGCCTTTTCTGCACGTAAATTTCTCCACCTATGGGGGTGTTATGAAGGAGGAGATATGGTTCTACGCACATCGAAGGTGCAACTTGGGTCGATTTTTCCTTTTGGTTTCCTTTAGAGAGCAGCCCCAGCCGAGCCTGCTTGCGGCCGAGCATCCAGCGGCGCTGTGCAGGGACAGCACTAGATGGTGCCGTCACACCAAGGCAGCCACCCGATCCCCTCTGCAGGGACAGCATCCCCCGGCAGCATCCCCGTAGCCAGCGGCTGCACTGCAAAGCCAAAGAGAGGGGCGGGAGGGACTCTGGCAGCCCTGTCCCGCAGCGGGCTGCTCCCGGAGAGCGGAGCCCTTCGCTTGGTGCGCTGCAGAGCACTCAGAAGCACCACGTCCCGAGGCTGGCAGGGGCAGGTACACCAGGAAAATACGCCTCGAGAGGATGTTTTGTGTCCCCCGCAGAGCAGCAGCGCTGCTAGGAGAGAGCCGTGAGCTGAGAAGCAGGTGGCAGAGAAATCTCAGCGCAGCGGAAACACCGGCACGTCCCTGCACACCGTGTTCCAGCTGCGCCAGGGAAGTGCAAGGCCAAGGGGAAGCAATTGTTTGAGCTTCAGTGCAGCTGCTGAAGTTCCCTGTCCCCAGGTCCAGAGGGGACAGAGCCTGAGCACGTCCTTGCCAGAGCTCGGGTGCACGTATGCACCCAAATGTGTGCACACATGAAGTGCACAAATGTCCATTGCTCCCCCAGCCCAGAGCGCTGACTTAGGAAGGGCTGAAAAATATTAATTCCCCAAGCACCACCAGTGATACTCCCTCTGTTTAGCCTTCCTCCTCTCTGCTTAAAAACCAGAGCGTCTTCTCCCTTTAGGGACACTCTGTTCTCATCGTTTGGTTACATTTTGAGATCACAACAGAATTAGAAAAAGCTGCAGATTTTTCCCAAGAACATTAAAACAGTCTAACCTCAGCACTGCTCACTTGACAGTCTATTTTAGGCTCTTCTAGGCTGAGGAATCATTAATATTTCAGTCCAGCCCATTTAAAATTCAAACATAACCTTCTAAACTTTGGTCTGTGTGCTATATTTGGAGTAGGAGCCAGGAAGAGGGTTTTGGTGTCTCCCTTAAGGAAACAGGTAATGAACAGGAAATCTGAGTTTTACACTTCAAAGATCATTATTAGTTAACCATACACTTCCATGTTTCTTGTTTTTAGCAATTTTTAAAAGCCTTCTTACCTTTCTTCTTGCAGAAAGGAAAAAACTAGCTTGACACTATCTTTGGTTCATTGGTAAGTGTTATTTTAAAGCTATGAGCTTATCTTTGAAGTGAAGATACTCTTACTTGAAATGTTAATATGTATGTATGCACATATTCTTTAAACACTTCATCCTCGGGGACCCACCGCAGCCATATTATCTGCATTCCTGCAAGCAGGTCACAAATTCATGTTCAATAAAAGCACTCATTGTTTTCCAACTCATTTAAATCTTTTTCTGGTTTTGCAGATTGTGGAGCCTCTCTGATTTTTTTTCCTAATGCCTAGTTTGTCATAATAAACATTCTGTTCCCAGTAGCAGCAATCTTACATCACCTGATGCATGTTGGTCTCTGCTCCTGCAGTCCTCCAGCTGTGCTCTTCTGCTTCCCTGTTTGTTGTCAGTGCCACTCATCACCACTTTCTTGCTAATTTCACTTTGTCTCTCAATGGGAAAAATTAATTGTTACCTTTCCTAGTTTACAATTCAAAATTCAAGTATTATTTTTTCAGTGATGTGCCAAGGGTCCTGGTTTCTATGATATAATATAGAAGTATAGCAGGTTGCTCTGTCATAGCACATTATCACTGTGTTCCTGTACATTAGTAAAAACTAAAAGTAGAATTTCAAGAAGTTTTAAGCAAAATCATCTCATCTGCTTGGATTGTAAGGTTTCATGCTACCCACGTGATCCAAGCTCTCAATCAGAAAGACAAAACAAAATGTGATGCCTCTTCTACTGGAAAAACAAACAACGAATAACAGGAGTGTCCAGAGTCTTGAGACACATCAAGGAATATTTAAAGGAAGAACTATTGTATCTGTTCTCTTCATGAGCAGCTATTGCCTATGAGTGAAAGAAAACAAAACAGTAATTTCAACACAGTCAATATACTGCCATCATCAGTATGAGCCCATAATGAATATGAGCCTGCTTCTACTGACTGGTGCCAATAATGGCTCAAGGGGTTTGTCTGCTTGTTTGGAATTTTTAAATTAAATATGCTTTTGTATGATGAACCGTAAGCATTATGCCCAGCCTTTGCCACATTGTTCATTCTGATGCAGGTTCCCCCCTTGCATCTGTGAGACATTAACTGGCTCTACTGTGGGGAGGAGAGAGGATGTATGAGCTGGAATCCAATTGCAGGATCAAGACAGATTATGCAAAAATCCAATAAAAGCATTTCCCCAGCAGCAAGACTCATGCCAAAGAAAATAAAGCTATTTTCAAGATTATTCAGCAAATATTCTTGCTTAGAAGAGCTCATGTCAGCTCCAGAATAATGGACAAGTCATTTGTCCTTGTAATTCTTAATCATGATCATGAAATGATAGTGAAAACGTTATCTGGGAGATTAGAAAATAAATGTAATTGGGCTAAGAAAACTTCCTCTGAATAAATAATGTTTCCCCCTTGCCCCATCTTCACCTAGCAGACTTTCCGTGGAGCAGCCTCCTCTACATTAGTGAGCCAGTCTTGAAAACTTTACTGCTTTGTGGCCCAGGGCACGCACTACCCTCAGATATTGGCTGAGCATCTGTCTTTTTGTTACCCTCATGGCTACCCCGAAATGGTGAGACAGGTTAGTACAGGCTAGGGAGACAGGTTAGTACAAGTTGTATGTCAGGATTTCTGCTTTGTACAGCTGCTTTCATGGGAAATCACAGGCACCACTGGCTGTCATGCTTCCTTTGGGACTGTCTGATGAAAATCTCCCAGAAATTAATTTGAAAGTTCACAAGGAACCTGCTTACAAAGCAGAGACAGCCAGCTCAAGCAGAGGAGAGGAGGCCACAGCACTGCAAGGCTGAGGACACAGAAGAGCCCTCCAGGGGAACAGTTGCATTGGAGAGAAGGCAGGGATTGCTCCCAGGCTGCTTCCTGAAGGCTTCCTGGGATTTCTGCCTTCCAGGGCAGCAACTGGCTTGCAAATAAATGCCTTGCAGTCTTCCACAATTCCCTCTTGTCTAGCTGCTCAGAGAAAAGGCATTGTATTGGTGATCCTTCCTAGCTGGTGCCCTTGTAGGAGGGCCAGAGACCTATCTGTAGCACAGATGACGAGGACACGGTCAAGCTGACACAGAGACCATCCCCAGGGCACAGCTCCTGTGGCACATCAGACTTCTGGCTCCCCTCCTTCCATTGTATCATCACTCCTTGCGCTGCCCATTGCAGCAGGGGTTAGAACCAGATGTTCCTCAAGGTCCTATCCATCCCAAATGACTCTGATTATACATGGCCTTTTCAAGCTCTGGAAGTGGATGTCGTTTTCAAGGGGGAATAGGAGACCCTTCCTAAAACTGTTCTTCCTGGTTTAAGGAGTTGATAGTAAGGCTGTTGAAACAGAACAGACATGTGCCTTTACTAGACCCCTATCTTTAATTCTTACTTTTGTAAAGACAACATTCAGTGCCCAACCAGCCCTACACCAGGTGTTAGATTGTGTTTCCACAGCTGTTTTGACCTTGTTAGGAGTATCTCAAAACATTCACAGAGCTAAGTCACCCTCCCTTATCACATCATTCAACCCCCCGCCAAATTGCAACTCCAAACCCTATGCTGCCAATCCCACTGGCCCTTCTGCTCCACGTTGCTCCTCATTCCAAGCCACATCCTTCCTTGTGAGGCCATCAGCCTCCTCAGGCCCGCTCCCTTCCCATGTGGCAGCTGCGAATGACAAACATCCAGCGTTCAGCATCCAGACAGGAACATCTCAGGAATCCTCTCTGCTCTTGGCAAGCCTCCTGCCCATCCCCAAGCACTTGCTGTATCCAAGCTGTGCAGGTCCCTCAATGAGCACAGCTGCCTCCCATATGCTCTGCATTGCATGGGAAAACCAGATCCACTTCCACAGCCTGAGCTAACAGGCAGGATACTTGAGCTGTTGCCAATAAAACAGCCCTACAAGAGGAAACAGCAGACAAACTTCCTTGGGATGCAGGAGGCTTAGACTCCAATCTCTAGTTAGATACCTGTTCAGGGATTTCACTAACCAGTATAAATGCACAAATCTTGCAAACATGGCAGCAGAGGCTGTGTACACCTTGAGCACAATGTCTGGCAGGAGATGCTGGCTCAATTTGTACCTCCAGATGCCAAAGGCAGACAGTGACATCAGTCCCCTGCAGTGTGTGGCCCCTGACACCATGCCAAGGCAAGACGAGGGACAGGCTGTGTGCAGCATTCATCCCTGCACTTGCAGCAACCAGCATTGCTAAGTACAGCTAGTTGCAGATAGAGGATTTAGCATTTTAGCTGATTGGAAGGCACCAACTCTTACTAAACTGCTTCAGGTGTGGATCTCTCTTGAGATACAAACCCTGCTAATCAGCCTCAGCCACAGAACACGAACAGCTGGAAAAACTTCATGTCTGAAGTCCAAGGTCTGCTAACATAAATAACCAGCACACCCAGATTTTTGGTGCCGTGAGTATACCCTTGCTAAGCAGAAGTGGAGGAGCCTAGAAGATACTAGTTATGGGCCTAAGACCCTGCATCTGCTAATCTATAACAAAGGTTTTGTGGACATTTAGGTTGTTGCTTGGTTGGAGTTTTCAATACTTTAGGCACAGCAGCAAGGCATATGATTTACTAACTTTTCATTCTGGCTCACTCAATGTGGTTTTCTATCTTGAATTTAATAAAATTATTTCAGTCTTCTGGAGTACTCTATTCTTACTTCTTCTGAAATATGTATATTTTATTGAAACTTCGAGCCAAAGCATAGTTTAATTCTGTAACTAGCTTCTTTAATTGACATCAACACCTTAAAGCGAATTCTGGGGAGCAAATCTAACTCCCTGTAGATGAAGCAGCCATCAGAAAATAATTTACACTAAGCAAGGTGAAAAAAAATCCACCACATACACAAGTTAGAACAAATTTGTAGTTGCATTTTATTTAATCAATGAAAATCTACCTTAAAAACACAAAATCAAATTTGGTAACCCAATACATTGGATTAGAGAAAGCTTCAAGCTTTTAAGCACAAGCCAGAAGTCACAGTCTCAAGGAGAGTTTCAGAGGCCAAAGCAATACACTGGAACAAAGTGGTTATCTTTTTGTGGAGACATGCTCCCTGCACCATTAGCGTGGGTTTGGGCGCAGCAGGTTTTTTTAGCTGTCAGGTATAAAAAGAAGCTTTTGTATTTGTTTTATAGTTAGGTCTGTTGCATTGCTTATCTAGGCCCTGGATTAATGGAGGAAACAGGCAAGTTAAAAGCCCTTGCCTGCCCAATTACTACCAACAGACAATTTACATTGTGGTAAAGCTAGCTTTATTTAAATGAGGTTCAGACAATAAGTAACTTTACATATTATTAACAGCTTTGGAGCTACAAAGGTAAGAATCAGGATTACACAGGTCATGCTTTTGTTACTTTGTTTTACCTGCTGCAGTTATTGCAATATGGCTTAAGGTACATAGGTATATAGTTTGTACAAATTCAGCCAAGTTTGCACTTGTGAGGTGTTACTAAGAGCATCATTACCTTGCAAGCCAATCTAAACGTGGGGAAGTCAACCAAGGTTTTTGGAATTGCCCAAAGCTAAGGGGGAAAGCTGCCAGTAACAATGGACAGAGATAGACTGGATTGTTTGAAACCGCATTGTTTGGCTTTAAATACTTATATAATTTGCTCTGAGGTAAGGAAAAATCTTTGATGCTTCCACGCAGGGCAGCACCAGATGGTGCAATCACACCAGTGCAATCGTCACATCGCTTGCTGGATGTGCAGCCTCGAGGAGAGGCCAACACCTGCCCTAAGAGCATCTGTACACTGAAGTTGATTTTAAAATAAATTACTATACAGGTATGAGAGTGAGCTATTGTTCAACTTGATGGGCATTGATTTCACAACGTGTGATCTGTAACCTTCACTTTGGAGATCAGAGCTGAAAGTACTGACTTGTACCCCTTGTTCGATTTTAACGTAAACAACAAAGGAGAGGACCAATTCCTGCTGGGGACAGGCATCCCAGGACTCTCAGTCTTGGGGCTTCTAATTATCACCCTGCCCATTCCGGTCTCAGCTGTTGCCAGTCCAATCCACCTCTCATGGAACTTTTTAAGACCTCAGTACCCCAAAGACCTCATCAGCTTTTTGCAATTCAAGGCAGAATTCATTACCAAGTCCTTTTTTCCCCCTCTTTCCTACTCCTGCCTCAGAAAAGACAAGAGAATTGTCAGAGGAGTGTTGAGAATTTCAGAAAATGGTGTGGTGGGGACACAGTTCAGGCAGTGGCCGGGAAAGGAGGAAGTGTGTATGCAGGAAAGATGTTAGACATTATAGGGCAGGCAAAGGCTTTGGGTTGGATGGGGCAGTGACCAGAAATTAGCAGAGCTTGGAATGAGAGGGGCAAGATACAAAGCCAGTGGCACAACAACAAGGTGACAGTGAAATGGTGGTGTCTGGAGGGTTCTCAGAAACCAGGGAGGGCTGCAAGTAGAAGTGAGCAGTGGGTCAGGTCAGGGCTCTCCTTTTGTCATCAGAAATATCATAGTTCTACATTAAAATCAGAACTGGGTTTAGACTATACATATAAATATTCAAAGCAAGACAGCCAAACTTTTTTGAGAAATATTACAGGCTGGAAAACCTGGAACAATAAATAGGAAACTACATGTTATCAATTTCTGCTCCAATAGTATCGATTTCCTCTCCAGGCTACTCTACAATATTCATTTAAGGGAATGCCTAAACAGTACAGAAGTATCATTGCTCTACATTAAAATCAGAACTGGGTTTAAGACATACATATAAATATTCAATACATTACAGTCCAGTCCTGAGACCTGAAGTCCGGAACAACAGAGGAAGGGTATTTTCCATCTCCTTTCAAGATACACCGTAGGAATAATTTCTGACTAAAGCCTGCACAAATACAACTGAAAAATGGACAGAGATACCTGAATGGGACTGAAAGGCAGCAAACTTGAGCACCTCGCTCAACATTTGTGCGTGATCCAGTTCCTGCTGTTTGACAGACGTATCCAGAAGTCTCATGTGTCCTCATCAGCCAGCACTCCTCCTCCCCTCACACACAAGCTGAGCAGCACCTACGGCCACTCACAGGTCAGATCAAGGCAGCTAGTAAAGATGTGAGGGGTAAGGGAGACTGAAGAAGGGAGGGAGACTCAGGGACAAGCAAAGGGATTCAAGGAGACCGGACAGACAGGACACACATTAAATGAGGGTACAGTAACAACCGTGGCAAAAAATTCTAGTGGTCTGCCCAGTCACTCAGTGGTGCATCTCCAGTCTTAATGGATTATTTTGGGCAGAGACAAATAATCTTCAAATGGAACACAGGTATGGATACAGCCAATATTAAAGGCATTGGTTTTTTTTTACAAAAATGGCAAGGCGAGGTCTTCAAAAGAACAGATGTTAACATCCAACAATAAAGGGTAGTGAGTAAAGCTCCTGGTCCTGTGGCAGGATTGTCAGTTGTTCTCTAGGACTGGCATCTCTCCAAGTGCCACATGGATGCTTAGCACATCTGAAAGAAAAATGACAGTAAAAAACTTTAGTAATGACAACTTACTTTCCCAAGAATATATTATTTTCCCAAGCAGTTCTCAGAGATAAAGGTCTTATGACTTAGTGAAGCAAGTGCAGTATATATCCTAGGGAGAGATGATACTTGTAATTTTATTGAAATTCCTCTGAAGTGCAAAGAGCTTTGTATATGAGGCACTCCAGGTTTACCATGGAAGGCAATACTCACATAACTCAGGATTTTAAAGAGCTTTGTTAGAGAATGTGTTTGCATATTAAATTGCATACATTAAATGCATCATGTGAGTTCCTACCTAGGAAAACTGGAAAATACATTTACTACCTCCCAGAAACACCACACCAAAATACAGGCCAAGTCCAAGGCCACTGAAATGAGGGCAGCCCTTCAGCAAGATAATAAAAACAAAACAAACCACCACACCACATTAGAGAGAACAGTTTAAAGATCCTCACAACTATCTTAGAAAAAGAAATAAATTACTGGCTAAAAATGCTACTTACATTCAAGGCGTCAGAGCCACCGAGTTCTGACTTTGTCTATCACAAGATGTTCCTTCTTGACAACTATCATCCTCCCACATCTGTGTTTTCCCATCTTCCACTGGTGGGTGATATGGTTGTTCTTCACTTTCTCTGCATGTTTGCTGTCCTGTATGTTGGTCTGAGATTTCCATAATGTACCCAACCTCTTTTTCCCTTAATTTTGGTGTGTGTATGTCTAGAGTGTCTTTGGTTGAATCTTCTGAAGTACTTTGTTCTAGGTTTGATTTCTGAAGTCTCACACTTCCCCTTGAAATATCTTCAGGGCTTGTCACGACTGTTAAAGAATTCTGACCTTGTCCATCTTTCTGCATCTCAGAAGTTAAAGGCATATCCTTTATTTTTTCCACAGTTGCATGAATTTCTGCGGACTCAGTTAAGGTAGCAGTTTTCACTATTCCTGGTTGCTGGAGCTCTTGTTCCTTACTTCGTATCTCTTCCTCTTTTATTGGAAGCTGTTGGTCTACCTGTGTACTTCCCAGGAGTTCAGGCACAATTGTATCTGATGGGCTTTTCCCTATGGACTTAATGCTCTGCTCTGACTCAAGGGCAGCCAACTCTTCTGTTTCTGCAAGTTTGTCAACAGCTGACTGGATGGCATTCAGTACAATTTTTGTACTCTGGGACTCTATGATCACAGACTGGACAACATGCTTCTGGAATTCTGGGTGACTGGGAGACAGGCTGTGACTGGAAGGAATACCGTTGTGTTCAGTTGTGCTCTGGGGCGGCTCCTGCTCCTCTGACACTCCGTTCATGGAAGCACAAGTTACTCCAGCCTTGGGTGCCTCCACACTACCAAGCTCTGCAGTCCCACAGCCTGAACAGTCAATATTTGAAACTGGGACCTCTCCAGAAGCCATCTGCTCTGGTGTGGTTGCCAAGGGCTGTGCAGTTTTGGCTGCCACGTCTGCGCGTGTCGCGGTTTCTGCCATGACATGATCTCCACCTGCTGCAGCTGCTAGAGCCACAGGTGTTTTCAGAGTCCCCATGCTTTCAGCCTGGGGAGAGGCTGAGTCAGAGCCCTCCTCTTGCTGGACAGCAGTTGAACATTCCTCACTTCTCACAGCTTCCTGTTTTCCATATTCAAATACTTTGGCTCCTTCCAGCAATTGCTCGTTTTTCTTATCTTCTTTCTGGAAGCCTTGACAGTTCAAGGTTTCTACAAGTTCTTGTCCTTTTCCTACAGTCTGTTCTCCAGCCAAGCTGCTCGGTGTTTCACATTTCTCAGGACTTGTATCAGCAATAACAGCACTTCCATTTTCAACAATCTCTGGGCATATAGATGCTATATTAGATGCCCCATCTGCTTCAACCTGCACAGGAGCCTCAGCAACAATGGAAGTGCTTTCCAGCCACGTTTCAGATTTGAGCACAGCACCTTCCACTTTGCCACCTTTGGCTTCATCACTCTTGGAGGGGGTTTCAGCTGTTTTGTCTCTGCATTCTGGCTCTGTGACAGGCACAGAATCTTTTGCTGCAATGTCCCTGTCAGATCCATTGCTCACACTCTCCTCAGCATCTGCAGCTGCTTCTGAGCCAACTGTTTCTGAAGCAAGGGCAGAGGTTTTTCCCTTGCTCTGCAGTAGAACCTCAGGAACAGTGATTTCTGTGCTTTGTAATCCGTTGAGCACAGCATCGTCTTTCTCTCTCAGGGCAGGTGTCCTGCTAGGATCTCCTTGCTCTTCTGAGTCAGGAATTCCATCTTGTTTTTCAGCTTTAACAGGAACCACAGTGACAACTGCTTCTGAGCACTCTGGTTCCACAGCAAGCGTTCTGCCCTCTCCTTCAGCTGTAAGCCCCAAGAATGAGGTTTCATCCTCTGTCTTGTCCTGAACCTGTGGAGAATTGCAACAGATCTGTGAAAAAGGGTACAAGTAGGGAGTGACCAGCAATGTTACAGGTGAAAAACTGTAACACTCAAAAGGACAAGAGTTATGGGAAGAGCACAAGGTGATGACACAGGGATTAGCAGCTCACCAAGATCCCAGCTTGTGTTGTTTCTGAGGATGTGTAGCTCATTAAACAAAGGGCAGCCTTAAAATTAATTAAAGGAAGGGACAGGTGGCAGCACTTGAAACAAAGACTAAGTCAGAAGAAGAGGTAGGGAAGAAGGTAGGTATGTGCCAGCCACACTAATTACAGCATTTAAAGCTGGAGACAGTTGTGCTGTTTCATGTCCCCCGTTTGCAGAGGTACTTCAGCTTCACCTGTGTTTCTGCTTACAGCTGAAGATACCACCCACTGTGTGTGTTGTCACATGGATCACATCTGTATCTCAGGGGTTCATATATCATCTCCAGTTACTTTGTGCAGGGCAGGAGCCCTAATGGCAATTTCAGTACCTCTGCATCTATGCACACCATGTTCTACTCCATTTCTGCAGGCACTGCATCCCCTCCACTCTGCACACACGCTTCAGCGCCCACTGCTTCTAGACATCTGTGTGTCTCTCACTGGATGAGAGACAACTTCAGTTGTCTCAGGCTTCACAAGGAAGGTCCTGGACAGTAATATACCCATAACCTGGTTCTAAATGAGGTATAGTATCTAACACTTGCTGATTTTTCTCTTTGACAAATCAACCTTTGTGTTATATGCAATACTTACTGCAGGCTTTCCTTCTGGAGCACATTCATCTCTTGTCTCATCCAGTGTCAACTCTCTTACAGGCAGTTTCTCCTGTTCTGAAGGCCCCTGCTTGGCAAATAGCTCTTCCTTGGGAGTGGTGGCTTTGATGCTGTGAGACTCTTTGTCATGCGATGAAGTTTCTTCCTCTGCTGTCCTCTGCACTTCATTTACTTCTTCATTGTCTTCTACACATCCTTCACGTCCTTCCATGCTTTCTTCCATCGCAGAAGGTATTTCACTTTTCTCTGAACCTTCAAGTAGAACACTCTCTTCAACTTGGCCCTGAATGCTCCCTGCACTTTGCTGGGGCTGGGGGCCATCCTCTTTGTGTTCTTTTGCCAAGGACTGTTCAAGCAGAACAGTTTCCTGGCCTACAACGTTCCCACCTTTAGCACCACTTTGCACTTCTGACTCAAGTCCCTGTACTGTTGTAATTACAGTTTCTGTCATAGCTCTTTCACTAACCACCTGTGTTACATCTGACTTTACTCTTTCAGCAACTTCTTGAAGAACTTTTTGTGTCTGTTTGTCCAATTCTTTCAAATTTTGTTCAGTGGCCTCTACTTCTTGAACTGGGGTAGCTTCCTCTGTAGTATCTGGGGTTTCTAACTGTGAAACAGCAGAAACCATCTCAGTTGTCTCCTCGGCAAGGGACACTTCCATTGTTTCTTCAGCACAGGAAGCTTCTGCTGTCTCCAGAGCAGTCACTGCTTCAGAGGTTAGCTCCAGCTCACTTGCTGTAGTGTCATCACTTACATCCTTTCTAGTCTCTGGCACTGTCTTAGCAGCTACCACCGCATCCTCCACACTAACACCCGGCTCAGCTGTTTTCTGAGCTTCTTTCTCTTCCTCTTCTCTTGCCTGCTCAATGCACTCTGTCAGAGCAGCAGATATCCATGATGGTGACCGTTCCTCAATGCTGGACACTGCCCTTTCTTCTTCCACAATGCTAACAGCAACTGCATGTACCACACCTTCAGATCCTTGTTCCACGCTTAGGGTCTCCTCTCTCACCACTTCAGCATCTTTGGCTCGTTGGGCTTCCATTTTCTCCTGTTCTGCTGCTTCATATTCAGATAAAGGAACAACAGCTGGAATATCAGAATCTTCTTCAGCTGTTTCTGCCATGTCTTCTCTTGCTTGTTTAAGATGAGCTGGTTCTGTCTTTCCATCTGACTTTTTCTTCCTACGCCCAGGCATCAGTTTTCTAAATGAAACCCATGATTCATCTTTTCCAGGCTCACCATCCGATGTTGAATGCTCCAGGCTAGATCCCACAACAGAGTCTTCAGTTCTCTCTTCCATTCTGGTTTTGGATCTCCTTCTTGGAGTAACTAACCTTTTAAATGATTCCCATGTTGAAATACCTTCACTTTCAGATGGGCTTCCAGCTTGTTCTGGGGAAGAATTCCCTTGTCCTTGATCACTCTCCTGAGAACTAGTAAGAACTGCATCTGTTGCTGTTTCTTTGCTCTGTCCAGACTCTTCTACTTTTTGGCTTTCTTCATCAGATGATGATGACTTCCTGGCTCTTTTCTTTGAAGAACCTACACATATAAAAGTTTCCCAGGACACAGAGGCATCAACTTTTCTTTTGGGCTCTTCTGTAATTTTCTCTGGTTTCTGGTCAATCCCATTTTCTTTTATTTCTCCCTGATTCTCATCAACGACATTTTCAGTTGCAGATACTGCAACACTCTTTGTCTTATCAATTTCTTCTTCTTTATCGCTTTCAGAAGACCTTCTGACACGTTTCTTGGGAGTAACCATCTTTTTAAATGATGCCCAAGGTGTAACAGTTTCTCTTTTTCGCTCCATATCTGGAATTGTGGCATCTTCACTTTCAGTGACCTGCGCTCCATCTGCAGATTTTTCCAAAGAGGGGATTTCATTCATCTCCTCAGGAGAAGAAGCAGAACTCTCCCCTTTTTGTTCCTCTGGGCTATCTGGGGAATCTGATAAGTGCTGAATTGGTTCACCCTGTTCCCCTAACTTAGATTCTTCTCTTTTACCTTTTTGCTTCTTTCCAGACAGTTTTTTCAATCCAGTACCTGTAAAGAGTTTCTTTAAAGGACTGCCTTGTACTTTAGTCTTTTCTTGAGAAGACAGGAGTTCTGCTTCATTTGTGATACCTTCTGGAGGCCTCTTTCCATCTGCCTCTTCAGAAGTTGTTTCCACAGTTGTTTCGTCTGGTTTAACAGTATCAGTCGTATCTGTGCCAGGTTTTCCCTGTAGTCCTTCATCAGTGGGTTTGACTGACTGCTGATCATCGTTTGTGTCAACTGAATGTTCAGAAGTAGGAAAGGACTTTGATTCAGGAGCACTCAGAGCTGACTCTGTTTCATGTTCTTTGCTTTCCTTCTTCTCTGTGATTCTATCCAGAGCTTCTCCCTGTGCAACATCATCTGCTGTGGGTGACATTTTCAATTCTGCTTCCTCTGGTTTTTTTTCTAATGTCTCTTTCCCAGGTAATGCAGGTTTACTTCCTTCTTTTCCTTCAGATTTTTTAAGCTGATCACTAGAAATTTCCATTGCCACAGATCCTGTTTCAAATGTCTCTTCAGAGGCTATTTCAGTTTTGTCATCTATTTCACACTTCTCCATTGACTCCAGTTTTTCTCCCACAGGTAGGACTTCTGAGGATGTTTTCAATTCTCCATTCACACTGTCAGTGACTAGAGGTACGACTGACTTTGTTTTTAGTGGTTTGTCTGTCATCTCACCTTCTTTCTCTCCTTCTTCAGTTTTTCCCTCCTCTTTACCATGATTTTCTGGGACTTCCATCAGTTTCCTTTCTTGATCATCTTCATCTTTTTTTCCCTCTGCACTTTCTTGTACAGCTACTGCTGCTGGGTCCTCTTCTTGTCCCTGCTCATCATGCTTGACTACTTCTTTCTTTTCACTTCCTTCTACCCCTACAGCTGCCAGAGTCTTTTCTGACTCCTGCATTTCACCTTCAGTTTGCTCCTTCTCATGCGCTTCAATAGTTACTGCCGTCACATTCCTCTCTTCATCCTGCTTCTCAGCCTCAGGTTTCTCCTCCTTTTCACTGATTTCAGTAGTTAATGTCCCCTCTTTTTCTTTCTCCTCTTCCTTCACAGGAGATTGTTGTTCATCTTCTTTAGGCTTCCTAAAACTCTTCTTTTTTCTAAATCCAGTCCATCCTTGAGTAAAAAGTTTTCTTAATGGTGATGCAGTTTCAGTGGCTAAGGCAGCTGGCTGAGAACAAATCTCATTTGATTCTGCTGTGTTAGGAGATTCATCTTCTGTTTTTTCATTTTTCAGTGTATCTTTGGTATTGTCTTCTGCAGAGGTTACATCCTCAGGCACTGCTGTTCCTTCTGAGCCAACTTCTTTTTGATCATCAGCTCCTTCAGGGACCTGTGTTTCCTTTTTTACAGTAAGCAGCTGAACTGGTTCCGATTTTCCTGTCTTTTCTTTCTTCACTGTGAATCTGAACCCAACAAATTTAAAAACCTTTTTAAAACCCAGATCATAGGACTGTGGCTCTGCCACCTGATCTTCTGCAACTTCTTCCAAAGCCGGCAACTGCTTAATTGAATGAGCATCCTCCTTCTCTGCATCTGCACCATCCTTGGTGCCCGAGTCAGATGGATTTGTCTCCATAGTCTCAGCGTCTTCCTTCAAAGTTGCACTGGAATGTTCTGTTTGTCCAACTGTTTAAACAACAAAAAAACCCCAGTTAATGTCATTCTAAATTTAATGTTATATTATACCTTTATATATTCTTTTCATTATCACCAAATTTCATAAACACACTTATTCTATTATTGTGTACCTTTTCTATGTGCTACTAGTACATTTTTAAGAACTAGTTTTTGTTCTATCATTACAGTAATTATTTTCCTTCTTTGCATAATTGTACAATTCTTTCCACAGTTTATTTGCAAATGCACCTTTCAAGCTTACATTCTCTTATTCTATTCCCTGATTTTGCAGTTTTTTGTGTGGTTTGTTTGGTTTTTGGTTTGGGGTTTTGGGTTTTTTTTTTGCTTTAAGGCAAATTTAAGTAAGAAATAAAAATTCTATCACAGACTATACAGAATATATGCAGTTATTCCTGAAGCAAAGCTCAATAAACATTTCCATGCAGACAGACACATCTAAGGAAACCCAACAAACAAAAAAACCTGCAAACACAACAAAACTTTAAAAAAGCCTGTTGACCTAAAATGATGACAAAAAAATAGAGCTTATTTTACAGCTCTGTCCCAAAAGAATAGTAAGATGTGAAAACACCCATGGGAAATCACTTGTTTTTCTGAAAACTTGTAACCCCTACAAAATATTGATGTAACAATATATTGCTTTTAAGATCATGAATCTCTGGAATTCTCCCATACAATATATATATGCATGCAATATACATACAGCAATTCCACATTGCTTAAAATGAATGAGGTTCTTACTATGCAATTACTATGTAATTTGCCACCACTGTGTCTGGATTTGCTACAAATACAACTTGTAAAAGAAAAAAAACCCACAAACAAACAACAAACATAAAATCCTGCACTGCTCACATGTCTGTTTGTGTTATCTTTTCTTTGAGGACAGTTTGAGTTTTTCCTTCAGGTCACTGGCAACACCCCTCTCAGTCTTGCTGCGATAATTTAAGTATTATTGCTCCTCTGGCCAACTCAAGTACAGAGACTGGCATGCAAATTAAATCTATGATATATTCAAGACAACAAAAGATTCTTGGACTTGGACGCTGCTGGGATTTCAGTTTAATATTGTTCTTGACCCTATATTCTGTGCAACAGGTGGAAGTGCAAGTATGAAGGAACATACTCTCCTATCTGACCAAACCTGTTGGAGTGCCAAGATGAAAAAATTAAATTATTTTAAAATATCCAATGCTGAACAGCTACACCCTAGAAGAAGGCATGGCCCCTTTCTTTTAAGCTATACATGTGCTACTTCAATGTCCAGAGGCAGGAGGAGACAGCTTTACAAAGCATGTGATCATCAATTTCCCTGAAGTGATGTGGTTTTTATTTGAACCACCTTGAAATTGTCTCTCACTCTGCAGCTGGCTCTGCTTTGCTGCAACACCTGATCTCCAGAGGTCCCTCACAGCCTCTTGCCTGGTTCCCCCTGTATTAAGTGCTGCTTCTTCAGAAGCACACAGACAGCGCAGTCCAGGTAAGGCTGGAACTAACTACACAATAAGCAACACAAAATCTACAAGGATACTGGCTTCTAAATGCTATGAAGTAAATGGAAAATTATGTTTCACTATCAGTAGCCTACTGGTTGTTGTTTCTAAGTCAACATAAGCAAAGCTTTTTGGTTTTCCTTTATCTAACAGTTTAATATTATTTAACTCAATTGTTAACTCCTAATTCAATTAAAAGCCTGACCTCTGCTAACATGCTAACTCACAGAACATTTTAGACCAGAGATGTTTGAATGGAGCCATCTGTGAGGGAGAAGGGTAAGACAAAAGAGACTTTTTGAAGAAGCCAGAATTTTTAGTTCATTGGTAATATACCTCTTGCAAACACCAGAACAATCCACAATCAGACATTACATATTGTTTATTCAATTGTATGTTGAGACCATACAAGGATAAAGTCAAGGAAGCACTTTTGTGTCTGTGTTCATTTCTTCCTAGGTCTGGAAATAAAGTCCTTGTCACTTCCATAAAATTATGTAATTTAACAGAAAACTGTCAAAGGCTTAATAGGAATTCACACTTCAGAGACTATTTTATAATTATTTAGTAACAGGTACTTCAATGTTTTCTTAAGCTTGTTTACACTAAAAATTATTATTTCGGCTTAACCAGCTATGAAGCTAAATGCTGATCATTTAACACTGAATAAAAATTTGCTCATGAGCCAGGCCTCTTAGTATCTCCCCTGGAAAGTAGGTCTATAGAGTCTTTCTGTTTGTCTCAGCCTGGCGTTAATGCTAATATACTTACTCTTAGACATGAAAATCTCCATCTGACATGAGTTAGATAAAGGTAGGCTGAAATACAGGGCTGAGAGCCACTGGAGAATGCTGAGTCTAAGTAGGAAGGACCAGAAGTGTAGGAAGGCAGAAGGGAGTGGAGAAGTCACAAGGCATTTGGGACTGCTAAGCAGTCAGAGCCATGGATTTCTATGGGCTCCCCTTTCCTCTTGCACAAACTCCCTGGGAATGTATGCCCTTAATAATTGAAAGTCCTGATGTTTCAAAATAAATTGTAAAAAGGTGACATTTCTTTTCTTATTTATTCCTAAATTTCTCCTAATTCCCTTAAGGAAGCACAAGCACCCCTTTGGAAGTTTCCTTCCAAATTTGTCCCAAACCAGCACAAGTGTTTAGCGTAAATTCAGTGTTTAAGATGAATTTCAGGTATTACAGATAAACAGGATTATTGTAAGAGTGGAATGATAAAGAATATGAAGAAATGAGGCATTCCATTTCCAAAGAGAGATAAGATGCAAAAACAGTATATAAAGGTGTCTCTTCATATTTAAGATAAGCATTCAAAGGGTTTTTGCTTATTCTGTTTATAAAATTATGTGTTTACAACATCCTAAGATGAAGATCGTGTCTCTGTAGAATGGTTTGCAGGTGAAAAGATTGTGTGACTATTACAAAATCTGAAGGTATGGGTATGCATTAAGATAGCAAATGCAATCATAACAATAGAGAACACAGTTTAGAGGTTGTGGTAACCTTTCAAAACTGTTAAATGAAGCTGACAGTAATCAGGTCTTCCTTGTGAGTCTATCCAGCAGACAGATTACCTTGCAATACTTCACTAAACACAGTGCAAAAGGAAAAACTAACAGAAATACTGACTGACTGAACACACACTTATCAATACCAGTCTGAAAGTCACAGCTATATTACAACACATCACACTTCCATCTCTCCCTCACAGTGCACAGATTACAGACCTAGCTCAAGCACTACTCCCTTCAATTCCACCAAAGCATTTAACCTGTCCTGAAGATATTTCATCCCCAAGATAACATTCCGGTGTCAGCTGTTAAATGACCTGCTGCTGCTGCACTCAGTCTCTACTTTGTCTCTTTCTTTAACATTTTAAAATGCTGGAAGATTCTTTAAAACTGAATTTCTGATGCCCTTCCTCAGCGTTTGAGGAGAGAGGTGCCATTCAGGAAATTTGCCTGCATTTTGTCTGGAGGCTGTCAGTGTTGTGTGACAAAGCTCCATGAATATCCAAGCTGTACCTTCACAACATATACACAGAATTGTGTATTTAGCAGTTGGATTCTATAGTGTTTTTATTAATGACACTTCAGTGCTCAAACACTGTCAGTGCAATTCTGAATGCAGAAAGGTTTGAAAGTTACATACACAAGGCACTGCTGGTCAGAGCTCTGTAGCATGTCACTACCACAGGTATTCTGGCAGGACTACCAGCACTTTCTGAATTAATTCAGTGGTTTTGAAAGCACCTTTAAGAAACACCAGACAGGCTCATCCAAACAGCTACCAGAAAACAAGACAAATATATTAAAATACTGACATGAACAACATTTCCTTAGGTGTTTCCTGAGGAGGGCTGTACTTTACCAGTTATGTGCTAGCCAGGGAACAGAATACAATATAAATATACCTAAAGGAGGTGATAAAAATCAGGGGTGATATAATAGAATTGATACACTTTGCTGTTTAAATCCACTGTGGCTAAGGACCAACACTGACATTTTGTTTTAAATGCTTAGATACCAGTTAATCTTTCAAATGCTTTTAATTGAATCAAGGTGCTGCTCATGTTTTATTCTGAAAGAAACTTGCAAAACTGACAGTCTTGAGGACTCAAAGGTGCTTGATTTCAGTTTCATAGGTACTTAGTCCACTGTAACAGTTTTTTTCTATTTTATTAGGAGCACGCTGATCAGTTGTTAGAGAACTAGTATTTTCAGCTAGTTTGAAACTTGGAACTCCTGTCTCATCCCATTAAAAATAAAATTAATAATTAAACTCTTCTTTTTGTTGACTGACAAAACACTGTCGGCAATGCAACTTAACTGCTCACAGCTCTCATCTCTGTCCAGAACTGAAAATGTGCTTCTCCCCGGTAGCTGCCAAAGAGTTAAAAAAAAGCACTCTGACTGCAAGAGTTAAATCCACAGCACTTCATGTGCTCCAAGTCAACCATGTCAACATCTGGAGTTGGTTGACTTTTCCCCTAAGGATTTGCAGCACGGCGCTGGATTTTTTCCATGAATTCCCTACATTCTCAATCTCTCAGATGGATGTGACACACACCCAGCGCCCACCTCGCAAACTCCTCTGGCCACAGCAAGGCTCCAGAGGACTTTGTTCAGTGCATTTATTCAGTGTTTAGGGCCAAACTGCGCTTTTGGTCACATACACAACTCTCTCACTAGGTTCACGTGAGCAAAAGCAAACGCTGCAGCCATGAGGTGCATTTTACAGTAATTTGCCACCACTGTGTCTGGATTTGCTACAAATACAACTTGTAAAAGAAAAAAACCCCACAAACAAACAACAAACCACCAGCTACTGCTCTTAATGCTCATATGACACAAAAAGAAGGCAGTTAGAAATCTGAACCAAGCTTGTATTTGTCAAATGCAGTTTTCTCTTAACTGCATAATTCTTCTAATTATCATTAGAAACATTGATGACAATATAAAGAAAAAATAAAAATTCATACAAGTGAGTAATTAAAAACCTAAAAATTAAAACCAGTTTGAAATTACAGTATCTATGAAAAACCTACACTGAACAGATTGATTTAAAATAAAGTAGCTGTTTGGAATTATTTGTGAAATTGAGCACTTTAGCATTAAAAAAAACCAACCAAACAAAAAACCAACCAAACGATGCTTTTAAGTTTCCACTGCAGAGTGTACAAATGCGGCATTATACCAAAAATTCTGATTCTTTTAATCAGAAGTTTCAGAAGGTTGGGTTCAATAAATCAAACACACTACTCACTTCTCAGTAACAAAATAACACAGAAATATGATTATGCGTTATCTGTCTAACCATTTAATTTTTTTTTAAACTACAACTGTGACATTGCTGCTTAACAATGTATTTTTCACAAATACCTCCTTCATCTGCTACACACCATATTTACTTCCACTTCAACATGGAAACAATTCTTCCACAGAAAGCACATACTACACCCTTCTCCCTCCTATTCACTCAATTTTCTAAGGACTGACTTGCCACGTTCATTGCAGAGAGCAAGTTCTTTCAGATTAATTAAATAATGAGGAAGGATTTACAGAGATTTTTGCATGTTGAATCTCACCATGCACCCATGCAATTCATGAGTTTTTTAACCATGTTCTTATTTCAAAGCTTTTGAAACAAGCACTATTTAGTCTTCAGTTCTCTGGTACTTCGACGGCAACTGAAGGGGTAGGTTTAAAAATCTCACATACTTCTGTGTTCATTTTTAAAAACAGAAAAAAAAAGAACAAGCTGCAAAATCGCTATTTTTTTCATGGCTTAGCACTCCTTTAGAAAGTAAAAGCAGCATCCTCACAAAAAGACATCATAGAAAAGTAAATGAACAAACAAACAATCCCCCCAAGCACACAATAATTTCCACTGTGATGCTGTAACATTCTAACATTCCTGAAAAATCTTTATTTTTAGAAGATTTTGATTTAGCTGTACTTGTCTGCTCCAGCCCAGAGCTTCTCAAATTCCAATTCTGAGCCCAGCTTCTCAAATTCCAGCAGGAAAAGTTATGTATTTCATTTATTCTAGATTAAGGTATTTCTTTCTTCATTTTCAGTGTTTCAAGAAACAGCCCTAAAAATCAGAAAACAGTCTAGCTCTTCTTTAAAAACAAAAGAATTTTAAAGCCAGAAGGGTCATTAGCTATGGGTTGGATATAGTTGCTGTAGTTAAAAACTCTTTATTAAATACGCTCACAATAAGAAACTGCTCTCAGACCAGCACAGCTGTTCTGTTTGGGAACCAAACCAGCATGCTACAAATATTTATGAAATTTCATGGTTAGACATGCTGTCCACATCTCACATTCAGTGACTTGGTTCTCCTTCTTAAAATAAAATTTATTCACCAAGCACAAGATAGATGCAACTCTAGCACTTGGGTATTTGAGGGGAAAAAATTTCATGGCTCCACTAAAAACAAGGATAGGATAAGCAATGCAGGCCAGTAAACGCTGGGACGTTTTTGAGAACCCCTAATGATTAATGAACAATGAAAGGCAGATTGAATTTTTTTTCTTTATCAAAACGACCACATAAAGGCTAATGTAAACATCACAAACTCACCACAAAGGAGATGAAGCTGCATCTGCACTAATTAGACACATGACAGCTTAATACACTCCTGCATACCAATAAGCAGAGGTACTCTGTCCCTTCCAAGAAATGGTAACACATACTACAAGCTAAATGCTGTTCTCGCAAAATGTACTTATAGAAGCAGCTGTGCTGCAGTGAAAACCCAAGGTTCTACCACAGGAATTATTAAATAAGGAAAACCTCAAACGATCAAAACTGTGCAAACCTATAAAGACATTGCTTTTGAAAAACAGTTTAACCTTTAATTGCTAACAATAGAAGGAAATAAAAAAAATAGAGAACCCTTGAGGAAAAAGACTCAGCATGTGATAAGCTCATTAAACATCGAGTTTAATGAAAACCCTATTGTAAACAGCAGTAGGATATCTCCTCCACTACTCACTGATTCAAATCACGTACAGTCCTCCCCAGGGCCCGCTCCAAATGGAGCCGCACTTCTACAGGCTTTGTTGTCGACATGTATTGTTGTAAAGTAAAAGTATTTTGCATGAATAAACTCCCCCTATTTGTTGAATTCATTCACTGGCTCTAGCAAACAATATACAAGAAACTAATTATTAATACAATGAAATAAAGACTTCCTAGATAGCTAGAGCCATACATCATCAATCTGAGAGAAATTCTGATGCAAATTAGCTATCTTTAGGAAAAAAAAAAAACACACACAAAAAAACCCGGAGTTTGTTTTTTTAAATTTCATAATAGCACTCTGTCTCCCAGAGAAAAGTGAGAGACTGCACAAACATAACTTTGTGCAAACCCAGCAGTGCAATAATGTTCTTTCTTTTAATTCTTTGCTCCTCCAAAACTCATCTTTTCAGAAAACCCAAATAGTTTATGGTATTAGCTCTCAGCTTCAGTAGCTTGTCTGCTAATTCCGTAAGTTTAGTTTTTGGTACTGCAGGCTGGGATCCTGCTGTCTTCATACACATACACACGCACACACCCCCTCGCCACAGTGCTAATCCCCTCTGAATTTTGCTTCGTTAAGCTAAAACAGCAACAGGGTAACAGCTTCATTTGCCTCATGCAAAAATTTTTACAACATATAAACGATGCTAACTTCCATATTTCCCCCAATCTCACCAAGTTTAGCTCTTAAGGTATTTTACTGCCTTATTGCTTGACTGATGTCAAACAGCACCCTCAGTGCGGTCACTACCTTTTCTCTCTGCTCCCCAATTTCAGATACCAATCATAGCCCTGTCCTGCAGAAAAACACCCAGTTAGCACCTCCACATTCATAAAGCCTCGTATCACAGGTACCACATCGCACGGCCGATTGAGGCGATATGACACCTCCTGAAGTTTCAGCAACCATCGCTTGGAAGCGGTTCTCACTGAGATAAAAACACTTAACCCAGACCCTTTAACTCCTAAGGCCCTGCCAGGATATCCCGAGTCGGGTAGCCCTGGGGGCTCGGGCTCCGAGGCTCTCCCGCACCGCCGCAGCCCCGGGATGCTGCTGCTGCTGCTGCCGCCCGCACAGCCCAGGCGCTACCGAGCCCAGGCAGCAACCTCGTGTGCCGGTACCCGGGGTGCCACACCGCCTTACCCGCCATCGTCAGTGTCCCCAGCATGGCTGAGGCCACAATGACACCACGAACCCCCTCTCCCGCTCCGAGCTTCCTCCCAGGGGTGCGGGGCAGCCCCAGCCGACGGCAGCGAGATGGAGGCGGCCAGGTGGCAGCGGCGCTTCCACCCCCCGGCACCCGGCTGGCTGGATGGAGAGACGGCTGACGGAGAGGCTGCCTGATGGAAGTCTGCCTGTCGGACGGCTGGGCTCTCTCCCGAGCCCCACGGCCGGTCCCACCGTCCGGACAGCCCCGGCCCCGCCCAGGACCGCCCCCGCCCGGCCGGCTCTTCCCACCGCTGGCCGGCACAAGCGCAGTGCCTCACAGGGTCCGTCTCGGAATTGCTGCTTCCAGCCTTTATCTCCCTCTGCCCCGAAGGCAAGAGGCGCCGGGGGCCGCTGTCGAACCGGCCGCCCGCTTCAGTTCCCGCTGTTGTACTTTCTTCCCCATGCAGCTTCCCACAAAGCATCCACACCCAACCTCAACAGATGCTGCTTAAAAGCCCCATGGATTTTGTCCCTCGTAGGCAAAATCGTACAAAATACTTCTGGTTTTCCACACCAAAATATTTGCTCCTTTGCCTTTACTGTGGAGCTGGTTTGGGGTTTGGGTTTTTGTTGTTTTTTTTTTCATTTTGTTTTCATTTGTCTGGAGTTTCTTAATTGGAATTCTCTACAACCTAATTACTTATAAATTGCCTCAAATTCTGCTGTCAAGAGTTTCATAAACGTGTTACTCCAGACACTTGTAGTATAATAATTTAATGCTCCTACTGATCGTAAAAAAGGGATGCAATATGATAAAATAAAATGTAAAGGCTCAGTATCTAATACAGATGTCCTCCTGTTATAGCAACAGTATTTCTATTTTGATTATAATTGAGTATGTTGAATATCTCAAAAGTTCTGATGATACTTTGAGCCTTCATCTCTCTGACTCTCAGAGCCAACTTCCCAGCCAATTTACCAGAATACCTGGTTAATTTAATTTTATTGTGGCAACTTCAATGAGTCTAGGTCATCTCTCAAGTGGTCTTCTGAATGCGAGATTCAAATAATGATGAGAACCAACCAACCCAAAAACCCTTTAATCATAAACAGTCCTTTACTGTAGGCAGACATTTGTGCTGTTTCAGTGCTTGGTGACACAATGCTTTATTTCTGAGCTTAGACTTACAAGCAAGGTGAAATGAACAATGAATGGAGAACATGAAGTGTAGCACTAAAACGGAACATTTCTCTATGTGGAAAGATTTCTCTATGTGGAAAGATTTCTCTGCATGAAGCAACTAAGAGATACCACCCCTTCTCCACCTTTACTCATCTGCCTAAGGACAGATGAGGTGGACCACACTCTCTAAGGTCCAAAGGAGTGGACACAAACAAACTTCTGAACACAACCTTTACCTGAAGAACCCTCTTCAGTGCTCAGCTGGGCAGGTTTTATTTGTCTCTACAGATGACGTCATTTTCAACTATCATTACCAGCAAATACATGCTGCATCACCTTCATAAAGGGATCTTTTACTTCAAGAGCAAACACACAGAACTGTTTTCCCTGTCACATAAATAATGCTACCATGTAGACTTGGCTCCACTGACAACAGTGACACAATTACAAGATTTTTTTTCTTACAAGACAGGATTACAATAGGAATATCACACAACCACAGGAGAGATGATTCTCAAAACAAAGCCAAGGTTTTTTAGGCAATCTCCTCAAATCCAAATTCCTAATGCTGTGTATATTCACATCATGCCATGCAACTGGTTACACTTAATTACCTGCACTCGGAGCTTCTCATCTCCTCATTACATATCCTTGGAATGTGATTTCCTTACAATCCAGGATTATTCAAAAATAATTATAATCTTTGACTATTAACTTGAAACTCATGCCCTTTAAATGGCCTTTCCTTTTACTTAATCCAGAAGCTGAATACCAACATGAAATCTTCTGACACTACTTCCAAACATCAGGTATTTTCTCTTCCTTTATGACTGTTTAGCAAGTATCCTCCCCCATTCCTATCCACTTAGGAGTAAAATTTTAGAGAAGTGGAGTTTCATGGAAGATAAAACAAATTGCATTCCATTTTTATAGTGTCAAAAGCCCCTACTGGTATGACTTAAAAAAAACCAAAAAAAGCACAGAAGCTCAGGATAAAATATGGTAGCCTTCTAGAACAGCATTATGGCAACTAATCTAAAGATGTGACAAATAATTGCTTTTACCAGGACTCAGACCCTAGAGTACAGTAAGGGTTACACACACGCCTTAAGCTACTCTACAGGCTGACACTGAAGACAGTGCCTCATCTATCCTGTCCCCATCCCATCCCTGCTCTCCACCACCAGCAGTAGATGCCTGCTCTGAAAACCAGCTCTTCCTCTTGCCATCCTGCCAAAAAAGCCAGCAGGCAACAGGACTGCTGAAGCAGATCTCTCAACGCATGTGTGTCAACAGGAACAGAGGGAAGCAAGGAGAGGCTGATGAGAGCAGGAAAGGTGGGCTGCCAGATCACGCAGGAGAAAGAACAGCATGTTCCTGACTGTGCAGCAAGGCAAGGGAGACGTTCCCAAGACAGAACACACAGGGACGCCTATGATGAGAAAGGTTTTGTGGTCAAATGCAAATCCGATTAAAAGCTGCAGGAAAGGGACTTTAATCAAGGTAAACTTTAATCAATGGATTAGCCTGTCCTTTCCTATAAGTAAAATCATTTACCATTAATACCACTAACGAATTAACATAAAAGGATTTCTGCTTTATGAAGGAAGGGACAAGCCTATGCAGCAACTAACACGAGAAGTGAAAACTGAGCTGTTCCTAACAGGTGGATGGGCAGGAGATGGGCAGCAGACAAGCAGAGTCACTCAGAGCTGAGAGTGACTCCTAAGGGGGATCAGGCGGGCATCTCCACCGCTGACACCAACACCTTCGGTCCACAAGCCATTTGACATCTGAACTCTCTCCTACAGAGAAAACATCTCCCACAAAACAGTGCCCTAGAAGCACCTGAGCAACAACAGATCACTTGAGTAATACCTGCTCAGTAGCAGACAGCTAGTCAAGCCCCATTTCTACTCCTCATCCCATTTAGCACACAGGCCTCTGTATGTCCATTGAACACACGTTTTTACTCACCATTTGTTCCAGCAGACTCTGTTTGCTCTCTGGGCGGTTCTTGGAGCGGTGAAGCCACCTCTGACTGCTGCTCACCCAGTTCCTTAGATGCTGTGACAGCTCCCAGCTGCAGTGGCTCCTGTGGTGAGGCATCATGCTTCACATTGTCTTCACTAACATCAGGTACTGGTGAACTGGCATTTAAAGCCTGCGTGGTCAAATATTGATTGAATGATGACAGTAGGGAGAGACAAAGAGAGAAGGAAAGAAAAAGAAAATGTCAGTCTTAGGCCAGATTCCACCCCCAACTTTCATAGAATATCGTTCTTTCATTCTCATTTTGAATATATACACACAAGCAATTTTAACTTTACTAAGGAAAAGCACTTCTGTGAGGAAAAACCCCAAAACACAATCTGTGACTCTTTATCTTTCTGCTCTCCCACATGAAATATGTGGAAGAAGCAGGTCTTAGAGATAGTGGCCTATAACCTTGTGTAGAAATTGGTTTCCTCCATGAAGGAAAACTCCAGGATTAAGTGAATCTAGCTGATGGAAAGAAATTCTTCATTCAAAGTGTCTGGCACAACTGCTCTGATATATGAATGAATCCTCTCTACAATACAGCCTTTGGTATTGCTCCTCTACTGATGTGCTTATCTTATCATCATCAACAATACCACTACAAAGAAACTGAATTATTCAGGACAGAAAGCAGAATACATATGGATTACCCACGAGGAAATGCACTGAAATTGAGACGATAACTAGAATTTTTGGACCTCTATTATTAGGCAGAAACTATTCTTACAGGCAGAAGGAGCTTTGCAATTCTTTGGGACTCTGCCCTACAGAATTTGAAATACTTTTTCTAGATTTGTTAATATGTACAAAAAGAAGAATCTGTTTTTCAGCTTCCACACTTGAGACACTTAAATTATTTTCAGAATTTGTATTGGCTTGTCCTGTAAGAAGAAATATACTTTCACAAGCATGTATTTATTTTAAAAGTATGGAATGTGTTGTGGTCATTATAAGATACTTAATTACCCTTTAATTTATTGATTACCCTTTATTTAATGAACTAGCTCTCCAACTGATTCTATTACCTTTCAACAGAAGCCATTTCAACTAATTAACCATTATTCCTGAAGCGAAGGTTTGAAGTTCCTCTGGTGGAACAGCAAACTTTAATTATGTATCATTGTCTTATGACTCGTCTGTACTCCCAAAATACTGCCACTGAAGCCCTGTTAATTAATCAAAGGTATCACAGATACATTACACTGAAAGATGGGATCTAACAACCACACGCCTGAAGCGCCAAACTGGGATCAGGAAGATGCCACATTCCCAACAATTCTCTTCCAAACCCCTCCTACATAAACCTTCTGAATGGGGAAATCTATTTACTTATTTTTATTAGTAATTAGCCTGCTGCAACAGAATTTCCAATCAACAGACAAATCAGCAGACAGAGTGCCAGGAAAAGGGCTTTCCTCTTAATCATCAGACTCTTTTCGCACACTGGGTGAGATCTGGCAGAAGCGCCGTACCCCACTTCCACAGGCAAAGAAGTGTGTGCATTCAGGTTCCCAATTTTCGGTTCAGAAGTCCTTAATTAAGCCAAATTGTTTCCACCCGGCATTGTTGTGCTCCTCAAAGCTGCCTTTCACAGCCACATAATCCACCTCACGAAAAAGGATCCCATTCTGCTCCACTGCCAATACCACAGATGGAATAATTTGGCTTCAGAGTTTTCACATGCTGAGACCAGATATTAAATAGAAGAAATACGGAATGGCTCAACACTCAGATTACATTCCCGCTTCTCACATCATCCTTCCCATAAATCTAAAACACAGGAACTCAGGAGGGATAAAGACACCATACTACTGAACAAAGGCATGTAAACCCTGGGAAGCTCCTCTGCACTTGCATACAGCATTAGCTGAATGGCAGTAACTGATTAAAGAAAATCAGGCAGAGAAAACAACAACCTAATTCTGAAAGAGTTTTAACATTCTTCAGTACTAATTTAGTAGAAGACCATTACTATTTCTTCTAATAACAGTAAGTTTTATTGATGAACTCTTGAAAGACAACTGCTAGTCCTGCAAACACAAGAACAACCTCAACTTGACTGGCTCTCAGGGAACTTGGCTACATGAAGAAAAAGCCGTGGATGACTCTCTCAGAGTCAGCACCAACAATTCTTTCAAGTCACAAGAAAGGCAACAGTACTGAATATCTTAGCATTCTTCAGGTTATTCAAAGATTTCTTTGCCTTTCTTTCCAAACCTCCCCAGGGCAGCACACCATTTTAAAGCTAGTCCCATGTATAGACACCCATGTACAGACACAGTCAACCATTTGCCTAATAAGCACCAGTGCACTCTGCAAAGAACCAGAACACAAAGGTACTTGGTACCTCAGTGTAGGACAACTGGTCCCCTTTTTAAATTGAAGTGACTGTTACAATGAAATACTAACAATGGTAATACTAACTATTATCCCAGCTCTGAATTTATTCTACAGTTTTGGTGCATTCAGGAAAACAGTGACTTTATATAATCTTAAAAATTTTAAGACCAAAATTCAGAAGTCACTAGCAGATAACCCTGTGGATCTGTAAATCTGCGATATCTTCCAGTATGAAAAACAGAACTAAATATAAAACATCCCTAAATGTGAGACTATAAGCAGTTTATACAACCAGCCAGTATAATTATAATCCCTGTTCACTAGTTATGGAAGCAGGATCCATCATTCACAACTGAGTAAAAAATGTAAATACATGAAAAACCTCGGTATTTTCAAATCTGACCAGACCTGCAGTATAACCCTACCTTTTTACCCCAGTCTCTTGGGAAAGAGCTTGATGTGATTCTTGGCCTTGGGAAGGCAAGCTTGGATTTTCAAATCAAGTGTCCTGCTTTAAATAATTGAATAATCAAAACTAATGAAACAATTGTATTTTTTTCCAAATTAAAATATGTACAAAGGAGAAGAAACCTTTGGGGAGTTTGTAAAGTGAAAGGATACAGAACAGCATCATTATTTTAAAAAAAGAAAAAAAAAAGTTTTGTGTTCTAAAAAAAGTTGCTCAAGCTCTTTATGAGGGTCAGTGCAGTCTGTACCACTGCATTAGTCCTCAAAAGAAACTAATTTCAGTTTTCGTTCACATTAACTGCTTCATTTCTCTGGAGGGATCTAAACTGCAGTTTAGTCCAATTATATCTAATTTGGTGAGGAGAGTTCTTAATTCCATTGAGAAGACTTGTAAAGCTTAGACAAATACAGCATCAGAGTTTAGAGAGATGGGTGAAAAGAAAACCTAAAAAGACAAAAATTAATGGTATTAGGAATCTCTCTATTCATCTTTATGCATTTATCAACAAGTAATGAGTTGTTACATTTGGCAGGTTTACCAACATTTATCAGCTTTTTGTGGCACACATTCATTACGCTCCTTTGATTATTAATTTATGAATGTGTGGTCTCATAAACACGGCAGAAACCAAGGAGAACTTGTTATCCAGTTCACTGATCTTTCAGCTTCTTCATTCCCAAAACAAAAGGGCCATTTGCAAAGCAACACTACAGATTCTGTCATGCCATTACTACACATCCTGCATGTATTTTTTAATATTTGCCTCACATTCACCACAAAGATGGAAGCAAAGAGCAGACACCCAGCTAATGAGACTGAAATGCACAGGGCTTGTTGCCCACTTCACTCTAACCAAGAGCAGCTTCTGCTTCACCTTGAATCCAGCAATGAGTCCAACAGTTAGATCCCATTAAATGCACACAGAATTGAAAATGGATAAATTAACAAGACAAATTGCACGAGATGTGGATGAACTGCAGGTCCCTGGTCTCACTGTACATCAGCAGACACTTCCTTCAGGCACCATTCCTGAGGGGTCGCAGCACCCAGCCTCTTCCCCCACCAGCAATCATCATCATTCCCAACATTCCTTGTACCAGACCCAAATCATTCCAGGGATTCCTCACACCAGGCCCAAACGTACCAGAGTTAATTTTGCCTCATTCTGTTAATCCTGCTACACTGATTCTACATTAGATTACTAAAATAGCCAGATCCAGCTGTCTGAACAACTGAGCAAACTAACATAATGGTCTCTAGTATTTTTCCTGAAGTTTGATTTTGAAACTCTGGGAAAGACTGTTGGTACGCTCAGGGGGTCTGCTCTTAGCACATGCTGCTTCGTTAAAAAGAACTTCAAACACCAACACTTGGGAAAAGAAAAAAATTGGATCGTTCCAACTCTTTGTTCACAGCAGTTTGTCTTGTTTTGCATTAGCTAAACATCAGAGGTTGCATCAGAGGTTGTGGGATACTGCAAGTTCCAGGTGAAGAAAACACAAGGCCCTTCCTCTGTAAGGCCCATAACAGCCCAGTTCATTTCATTACCTTATTTGTTTCCTGCAGACAAAGCCAAGAACTTTCTCCACACCTTTCATCTGTCCATCTACCCTCTTCTCTCCCAATTCTCAGCCTGACTTTGCTGTGACACCTCCTTATGGATGACTACCCTCGAAATCCAAATGGATAAAACAGAACATCCGAAACGTTTCTGCACCCAATTAATCTCTGTGATCTCTTTTTGCAACCTGTGAAAGAAGCACTACCTCCAATCTGTTATTCTGAAGCCTGATACAAACTGAGCTCCTTCCCAGGTCTCATACACCACCTTATGGAAGCATTTCACATGTACAGCTCACCCAGGCTCTAAGGACCAGTCAGAACAAGGGCTGAGCACAAAGCACGTTCCCCTCCTCTCAGCAACCACACCCAGGCTTGCATTTCCAACCTGGAGGACTTTCAAAGTCCCGACGCTCCTCTTTGCATCTCTTTAGCCTCTACCACATCAAACGCAAGCTAATTGCCTCGGCTTTCAAAGTGCCCGGCCACTCCCTTTACCACCTCCCTCTTATCTCCTATACGATTAGGGGGTTATTTCACGCTTTTGGTGCCGCTATGACACTAATTTCCATTGTGCATTTTTTCAATTACACATTTTTATGCTTTCACTCCAGCCACTCCACAGGCATGGTCAGCCCTCCAAACCCTACACTGAATTGTACCATTCTCTTCCTCCCCAGTTGGAAGAGAAGTGTCTAGTGGGAATCAGATCCTGGTGAACCAGGGGGACCCAGCAGCCTCAGAGAAAATGTCTCAAACTGGGGCTCCCAGAGACACAGTCTAGGGACTTTCCTTGACTAAGCTTAGTTTCACCATTGCTAATGTAGTGTTTTCAGCCTGACTCAACTCCCTCAGCAGAACGCAGTTGTTTAAACAGCAGATGTAAGTCTGTCCCAGCTGTTATTTGTCAGGCACTCGGACAATAAGACACTCTGACATCTCAGCTGGTAACCTCTTTACAAGAGACAGTTCCAAATATTTACTGTCTAGCACACACTTGCTCTTGTTACAACACAGGTAGCATAATCAAGTTACTACTCAGAAATGGGAACCATCCCGAGAACACTGTTTGAATGACTCGCTGCTCAAGTGGGGGCCTTGCATGCCAGCAAGCCAGGAATCCACCACACTACATTTTCAAGCCATCAATCCTTATTAAAACATTAACTCGGACAAACCTAGATTTTGGTGCAAGAATAGCTTATTAGTATGCCTGTATTTTTCCAAATTCTCTCTCTTGAAGTTTCCCTATAGTGTTTCAGGTAGCTGTTCCAAAAGAACTTGGCTCCTTACACAGGGCCAAAAAAAACCAAAAAAAAACCCCAAAAAACCCCTTGTATTAAATAAAGCTGACACCTCAAACTTCTAAACTGCCACTGCTGGCTGTAATGTTGGTTGAATGATGCAGCTATCCTGGCGTTGCCCACATGGCTTGAAGTCACCTTCTGCTTCATGGGAGGGCACCATGCTGGCATTTTTTTCCATACCTCTGATGCCTAGCATCAACATTGGAAGTTGGGTGAGAGCCACATCACTACTATGAACAGAGAGAGTGCTCACAAAATGGAGACACCCAAACCAATCCAGTCACATGCTGCCACCAACAGAAGTGTCACCCAGCTTCCTCTGCAGCTTCAGACATAAGATCCTGCTTGCTGCCCTGTACCTGCAGCTTCTGCTGAGTCCCAAAGGACAACACATCTCACTCAATCCACAGAGAATGTCCTTGCCAAAGAACTGGAACAGTTTTCCAGGGGCTTAGCTCCTTGAACGAGCTGCACAGTGCCAGATGCAATAAAGAAGAAGCTGCAGATTCTCTGGGGAGCAGGCAGGAGCACACACAACATCTCACCAGACATCTCGACGGCTTTTGTCAGTTCAGGACACCAAAGGTTTGCCTGGTCTTCTTCAAAACCAAAAAGATCTTGTTCCTACTTCTTGCACTATTGAAATCTGGTAAATCCTTCTCAGGCCAAGCTTCAGACCTCTGTGCTGTCCAGGACAGTCTGCCCATGAGGTTTCAATGAGTTTTCACCAGCTCACTGCTACCAACATGAGAAGTTTTTTCATTTCCCCTCCTGCCTGCTGGAAATGCTTGCTCTTGGTCTCATCTCCACAATGTAGGAGTCAAATGAACTCACAAGCAGATCAGGAAAATGGTCCAGCAAGAATAAATTTCAGTTTCCTGAAAGGTTAGTGAGTTTAACTTGCTTACAGAAAGGCAAGGTTAGGACACAACACAGCTAAGTGAGAATGTGTCATCTGAGGCAAAACAAGGAAGAACAGGAGAGGAAGAAAAAGACGGGGGAGAAAGAGCACTGTTGCTCAAACACCAAGGTGGTAACTCCATCATAAAAATCAGCCTTCTGTAGAACCACACCCTACCCCTTGGTTTCAACAGGACCTCGGGTGTCAATTCACAAATCTGATTAATTCAGTTCAAGCAGATGAATGGATTAGTACCACCAGGATCTCTCACACTTCCCTACAGAGGTGGCTTCCCACAGTGAGGTGGCTATGCAAGATAAGGAGCAACTCCTCCACTACCAGAGTTAAGTCTTGTCTGCTAGAGTGAAAGAAATCCACCCATTTTGAGTCCTAGTACTGTAGTAGGCTGGAAACTCTGGAGCTGCTTTATGTGTAATTCACTAGGAACTTTAAAGAAGAAGGGGTCAACAGCAGAGGTACTCACCACATGAGCTCACATTTAACCCACTGCATTCACAAGCCAGCACCCAAAGGCCCCTAAATATCCCTTGCTCTGTAGGCCAAGTGCTTTCCAGGGTCCCTGGGCTGTAGAAGTGAGCGGCACTTCCCTTTCAGTAACCAGGACACCCAAAAAATGATATCTGGCCAAAGAGTCACATGTGAATAACGGAACAACTTAATGACTATAAATGTCTTCCTTTCTAGAAGAAAAGGTGAAGAAGTTTTCATCTTGTAAAAAATGCAACTGTCTTATGAAAGAAATTTCATTAAATATTTCAAGGATTTCACATCACAAAAGAAAGCACAACTTATCTGAGATTTTATAGCCTGTATAAGACTAGTTGCTTAGACAGTTTATTTGTAATTGCCTTGCCAAGGCTCATTCAATCTAGATTCCACTGAAGTCAGTTTCCAAAATTTTTCTTCTAAAAGGGTTGTAACAAGCATTTTAATTTGGAAAACGCAAGAAAGAAGACCACCCTCCAAAAGATTCCCATTGTATCTTCCACAAACAAATCAGCTATCTGACAGATTTCTCCAGGGGCATTGCAAGACCTGGTAATTTTCAAATTCAAAGAGCTGGAAGGAATAATGATGAAAAACTGCGCCACAAATCTGCATGCATTTACTTTACTTCGGTAAGACAAACAAAATGAGACACAAAAAAAGTATGACTATAACTTCATTAAAATTTGTTTTTCTTTTTATGGCAAAACCAGTTGTTTTAGGAGAACAGCAGTAATACAACTTCTTATAGCAGCAAAATCGTAATAGAAGCTCCCCAATATTAAACAGTTCTACTTGAATAATCGGGAAAAAATCTACTAGAAAACATTTTTCCTAAAGCTTAGAAGACATAAAACACAGCATTAATAATAATCTGTACTTGAGAACAGTATTAACATGATTCGCTTTTTTTAGAGGGTCTTAGTTCCCATAACTGGGTAAACATGGTTATGAATATTATGTCCCTTCTTCAAAGTCGCTTTATCTTAAATTTTAAACAACCACAATAGCCAAATGCTTGCCCGATATAAATTCCCTCCTTTCTAAAGTCAGCATCTGAATTCAAAAATTGCCCAACACAACTGCTAAATATTTTGTTAACCAACACCAATCCCCAATGCTTATTTGGTTAAAAAGAAAATAAAATAAATCTTAGTTAATTTAAAGTTCATTCACAATGTGGTTTTCAAATCTGTCAAAACACGCACAAGGAGGTCTAGTGGCAGCCAGGAACTATGGGAAATTCAACTTGAAAGTTAAATCTGAACCACAAGGTCAAAGAAACAAAGTCATAACTGGTTCTCAAGCTCTAATACACCCACGCACCAGTCACAGAAACTTCGGAGTCTCCCTGCTCTGAGCACCCAAACTCTAGAGAGCCCAAAGAACAGGATCTCGGTAGAACGTGGTATTATTTCTCCCTTCATAAACTCCCCAAAGCCACACTATGTAAACACACAGATGCACATAACCTCCCTTTCAGTCCCAAAATCCCCTAAACGCGCCTATTCCAGAGGGATAAATGGGTTCATTCATAATCTATTTTTAAACACCAGACATGTTTTAAAAGAATTTCTTTCAATTCTTCAACGTCTTTATTTTAAATCACACATACCTAGAGCTCCCTCGCTCCCCACCGGCTGGGAGTTCGGGAGTCCCTCCCCCTTGGCCCCTGTGCGGTACCACAGCGGGCCGCAGCAAAGCCACAGCCCCAGCCCTC